>BOPP01000156.1:605738-637012 GCA_017312745.1 Gryllus bimaculatus
GTGGTGGCGGTGGCGGTGGCGGTGGCGGTGGCGGTGGCGGTGGCAAATCTAGTGCGTGAGGATATCCCGTCCTCCGCGCGCCTTCAGCCGTCCAGCGCGACCTCGCGGCGTCTGCCGTCTCAGCCTCAGCCGAAGTGGCCGTTGTGTTCCCGATTCTCCTTGGGTCTTGGGTTTCTTCACCGCCCATGCACTCACACCCACCCACGGCGACTGAGATCCTCTTACATTGCTAGCGGGGAAGGCGTTGCTATGGTCCAGTTAAGCCGTGCACACGGTGATTGTCCCCAGAGACATACCCATGAAGCTTCCGTATTCATCTTTGAATAAGATGAATCATACCATGTGCCACTGCGTATATACTAGTTGTCGCAGAACAAATATTGAACTCGAACAGGCGAAATGCGTGGCTCAGAAGAGGTGAAGTCGTCTCCGCTCAGCGGGCAGTGCGCCGAGACGGGCGAGGTCCAGAGAATCAGGCAGGAAAATACGCACAGATGAATACACTACGAACAAATCTTTCCACATACTCTCTCAAAAATATAAGGCAAATATGTCATAAAACGTATTTAAATGAAGGAGTTTTGGGCCTAATAGTTGTTTCTGTCATATTCTGCAGACGTTCAGTATTGTTAGCATAAGGGGTTCTTACACACAGTCACTTATTAAAGAGCCACCAGGTGCAGACAAGTTCTCAATCACTCGAGAGTTTTACTACTATCATTAAGAAAATTAATAACTATTCCCCTGGAGTCAAATTTCTTACTATGTTAGTGACCCGCTTAGTAAGTTTGTTTGTGTGTGTGTGTGTGTGTGTGTGTGTGTGAGTGTGTGAGCAACCGCCTTCTACCCTACATTCAGCATGCGAAGCTGAAGAGAACGTCAATCTGATTGACAGTGAGCATTGATTCCAGGCACCTTAACTATAGAGGCCCTTGGTACTGTTGTAAGAGTAGTGCATATTATATTCTTGAAGGCTGCTGTGTCCCTTTATTTCAAGTTTCAAATTTTTCAAAATTTTCACATTGCACGTTATTATTTTTTGAAGCACCTCGCATGTTAATAATTAAGATAATGGTAATTGAAGAGGATTCTAAATATATTCTTCTACTGATGATGATGGACTAAAATATTCCCAAATTGACAAACTTTAATGATTTCATATTTCAATTACTCTATCGAAATTCCGAAATTTGAACATCCAAAATATTCTTCTATAATATTTTTTTCAGTGTTATCAAGATGATCTTAATGAGTTCGACGATGAAAAGTTTTAAAGTCATAGAAATTTCTTAGGACCGTTGCTAACGTAAAAAAATGTTAAAGTTGACGGCTTAAGTTTACTTATAAAATGACGTTTAGAATCTATTACAAAAATATATTTGTTGGGTGTCAAACAGTTTGATACAGAAAAATGTGCACATGAAACCATTTACTACGATGAATACCTTCAGAACCAACAACAACGTTTTGAATATTTCACCATATTTTGGAAAAGCGGTTCCAACCCTGGGGGCGCGATCAGTCAGGAATACGCAGCGGACGAGTGGAAGGTACTCGAAAAAAAAATCGATAACAACAAAATATAATACGAAACCAAATTTGCAAAATGTATTTACACCAGAGACAAATAACGTGATCTTGTGACCCGCAATTACTCATCCGGGTTTACAGGTGAAAAGTGCAAAATGTCGTCGCAGGCACTAGCACGAGGAAAATAAACACTTGCTAAAGAGACACGCAAGGCGGAAAAATACTCTTGATTACTGCATCATTGGGTGTGTGTGTGTGTGTGTGTATGTGTGTTCGTACATGTCTATGTGTGTGCCCGCACAGGAAATTTTATAAACTAATTACACACTTGTGCGCATTCCGCCCAAAATAAAAGGTTGATTTAAATAGCTGCGTAATGAAACTCAATTTTGAAAGTCCACGACAACCCGCATTACAAGGGTACTATAAAAATATAATAGAATGTCGCTGATGAATAAGTTTTTATTACGGCATCAGAAACGTCACTTTATCCTGAGCGACACGAAAATCGCACTTTAAGGACCTACTTACGCATTGTTTGGCGTTTTGCATATTTCATCTTTTTAAGTGCTGTTTCCGTGTTCTCCGGAGAACACGATTATATTTTGCTCGTAGCCAACGAAAGGGAAAGTGAAATAAATAGAGGGGAGGTGACTAACAAAAACAAAATTACGGGATTATAGTTCAGAAAAATATTTTTTCAGAAAAATTCACACATTTGTAATGGTCTATGATTGCGAAATTTTTCATTTGTTAAATTAAAAACAACATAATTTTAAATTTTAAATTTTCTTCATTATTACACCTTTTATACTATTGTGTCAATCCATTTTTCATCCCACGTTTGTGAGAATTATGTGCCACACAAAAATTGAATACATTCTTTCAGAAATTGTTTGAAGTTAACTCATGTAATGCAAAAGCTTGTAAAAAATTATATCCAGAAGAAATTCAGGTCACACAGATACCATCACAGATTTTTTTTCAAGAAGGTTCCACAGAGGGTACTGTTTCAACTACACAAATTTAGCTTTTTGCGAGTGGAACAGAAAGGATTTTATTCCATTACCGTCCTGTGGAACACGAAGAGCGGCGTACCGTCGACGAAGTAACGTCACGCAATTACATAATTCGCGACTGTAAAACTGCGAGCGTGGACAAAGAAAACATTTGCTCAGATGACGTCAGCCACCTGACCGTCAGCCTCTTGCGTCGAGACGACCGACCCTCCTGCTCCGCAAAATGAAAAAAAAGAGCCCCGCTGTCCCGGCGTCCTCGCAGGACCCCGTGGTTCTTTGTTCCGCCCTAAGTCGGCGTCCTCACGCGCCGGCGAGGACGCAATATTCACCGTCGAGGGCTCTCTGCGTGCGGAATGAGCTCCGGGAACGCGAAGGGCGGAGGGAGTGCCGGAAGGGCTGCGAAGGACCCGGCGGGTGGGAGGGGGGAGGAATGCGCCCATGACGATGCGGGGGGATGAGGAGAATGAATCAGTATGACGTGGGTCCAGTCGTAGGCGAATAAGAAAATAGGAAAGGATTACGGAACTTATTAAATATCAATTTAAAAGGACAAGAGAGGCGGAAACTTTGACGGTGAAATTGAACGAAGATGTCGATGGATAAGCGAATTAATTACAGAAATAATTTTGGTGGAGTGTGAAAGAGGAAATTACTAACTGACGTGAATGACACAAAATCGCACATTGAAAGAGGAGGATGTTTTTCTACGAATAGTCGTGGTACGAACGATAAGTCACAGAGATAATTTGAAGATTAATTTATATGCAGCGTATTGAAGACATTCGTACAACCTCATTCACATTATGTTTGTTTCTCGAACCGGAGGAAATATAAAATGGACACGATATGAATAGCAAGAGAAAAAGGGGGAACGGATAAAATAAAGTAAGATAGAATCCAAATGCTGTAGAAGAAATTAATTTCACAGAGAAACGGGAAAAACAGAGGCAAAAAAGGGCGAAGGAACTTTGAAACAATACCTTCGGTTGATTTTGCGGTAATAATTTTAAAATGTACTGGTTACTGACAGTGATAAGTCAATAATCAAAGATTTTTTATGAAATTCGAAATGAATACATAATGGTTTGACAATAATAAAGTAATTTAAATATTCCCGCTTTGCCAATGTAAACAGTGCTGTAAATGCT
Source organism: Gryllus bimaculatus (assembly GCA_017312745.1). Taxonomy (NCBI): domain Eukaryota; kingdom Metazoa; phylum Arthropoda; class Insecta; order Orthoptera; family Gryllidae; genus Gryllus; species Gryllus bimaculatus. Next base: position 609,436 of record BOPP01000156.1, read on the forward strand.
CCCATATTTTCTTTCTACTGATTTCTCTTTGTAGATTAAAGAGAAATATTTTTATATACTTTTACCTCTTCAACCTGGCACATGAAAGTATTTAAATTAAGAGATGCATTAAAATCACGAGAACACTCAATATATATCAAAACAAAACATCCTGATAATATGGTGATGACTAACATATTATTATAAAAGTGTGAAATCACTTTCGATTTCTCTAATTAAACAACATTTCTCTCTACTTTAACACATTTCCTAACTTTTAACGAGGTGCAGCTCTATCAATAAGCGTCTGCTTGAAGAATTCCCTTTCACAGTATTATTGTCGTCTTTACTCTGAAAATCGTTATTGGGTCCGCTAAAACATCGTTAACTACTTTATTCCTCATTACTTTATCTTATCAACAACAACATCGCCTCAACTCATTTTTATGTAATTAAAACATTCTGGAAAAAGTCTAGTCCAATAAAATAAATCCATTCTTTATTCTAATTTATACTATCGTATTTTTCCAAACTAACAAGATGTAACATACCCAGATGCAAGTTCTACACACATTTTGTGATGTTAACTCACCTTCATTGCTGATACTTTTCAAATGAGCAGCGCAAGTGCAGAAGTATTAGCAGGTACTTACCTGAAAAGCAAGAAAAACGAATGAGAAAAACATGTACAGGATATTTTGTATTGGTAACATTACACTGGAAATTTACAGAAAAGATTGGTGTTCTTAAGGTGCTCTTAGGGGCTCTAAAGTGCTCTTAAGGTCATTTATATAACAGTGAAAAATGAAGCGAAGGTGTATCAAGTTACGTTTCGCTGCTCCTCTGTCTGAGATACGAGGAAGCATCTCTTATATATAGATATCCTGCAACACATTTGTTTGACTGGAGATATGATTGTAGCGAGTTGGGCAAGTCAAGGCAAAGCAAGGCAGGGCAGGGCCGAGCAGGGAAGATCAGAGCAAGCCACGGTAGAGCGAAGACAAGGACGGTTGGACGGACACACCAGGGCAGAGATACATTATAATTAATATAAATATCCGAGCAATACTGTTTCTTAATACCCAAACCACCGTTTATGGTACTTGTAAACGATCATTCTTCTCTGAAAACTAATTAGTTTGTAACCTTCAATTGAAAGGTTGATTCACATACTGTTCACATGAGTGGATGTGAAGGAGATTAAATTGTATTTTTCCCGCCTTTACGTTTCTGACATCGAAACTGAAGTTTATCAGCCGAGAGAAGAAAGTTTAGGTAAACTGCATGTATGGTGTGCTATATAAATCATGCACCTTTTTCTATATTGATGTAGCGATATAAAATATAGGTATAATTGATGACTTCTTTATTTACAAAATTACCTTTCCCACTATATATAAAACACTTCGGTGTCACATTTCTTGTTCAACTTAAACGTGAGGTCTACTATTAATACTACGGATATAGTGAAAAAGAGTTCGAAACACAAACTTTTTGCAACATTATCGTTAAATCTACAACATGTTTGGTTAAAATGGAGGAAAATTATCAATTATTCGCTCAACTCTGAGCGAAAAACAATGAATATTCAACAGCAGCACCTGTCAAACAGCCTGTCGGTTTTCCCAGGTTATCTGCAGAAGTCATATCTTTCAACTTCAGAAGTCATCGACATTTGCAATTTAAATGGCACTTGCGATCTCCTTTCAGTTGGTAGTATTTACAATAAACGTAGGCTCTAGGCTTGTTTCAAACATATTAGGGTCTCTAAAAGCATTTGGTTGGTTAATGTAACATAAGTTTTCCCTCACTGTGTTATGAGTGACAAATGTACATTGGCTCTCAAAATTGACCGTACACTATGTAAGAAAATACAAAATAGCGTAGAAAAATACTTATTGCACAATTGTGTGGTACAAAATAAATATGTTAATGCAAACCTTCTTCACCCATAAATTACAATTTTTTGTGAAATAACTGAATAAATAAAAAATAAAAGTATTCTAATGCGTATGCACTACAAAAATGAAAGTACACTGGCAATTTGTCTTAGAAAAAAAACAAAAATTATAATTAAAAATTTTGTGGAAAGACCTTTAGCACAAATAACGACTTCCAGTTTTGCTGGCATTGATTTTTCAAGCTTTCTTGTAAATTCATGCGCGATTTTCCTCCATTCTTTAGAGACGTCCCTCTTGAGCTCTTTTTTATTCGAAACTTTATGCTTCTGCACATGTTTTTCCAATTCCCACCAAAAGTTCTCAATAGAATTGAGGTCGGGTGATGGTGGCAGAGTTTCAAGATACTTTGGTACATTATATAACATCCATAGCTTCACAATTTGCGCTGTGTGTATGAACGCGCTGTACTGCTGAAAGTAATATGTTGGCCCCAGTCCAAGATTCGCGGCACTATGTTTGAAATATAGTGGAGATTCCCGACACTTGACTCAAACCTGCAGCCTCTTACCGCAACGGACCCACCGCCGTGCTTTTCAGTTGCACGCAAATTTGAATCATCTAGAGTTGCGTTAACCTTCCTGTACACGTAGTTGCCCGTCTGATCCAAATATCTTGAAATTACTTTCAATGCTGAAAATCACTGTTTGCCAGTGCTCCGTAGGTTGGTTTCTGTAATATTTCGTAAAATGCAGTCTATTGTGCCAATTTGCCTTACTATTATATTAGCCTATTTTATTAATTAAACCGCCATCGTACTTGAATTGGTTTACCATACCTTGAATAGTTGAATGATGTCTTTCCATTGCCAATAACTTTTAGTGATCTTCCCCTCGTGGCTAAATTCACAATTAGTCTTCCTTTCCCCACCGTCGTTTCCCTTTTCAGGGCTATTTTCATTACGATGATGCTATCCACAAATCTGAGCATCAACTAATCTGTGTGTCACAACTTTGTACCCAAGAAACCATTTCAACGGGTACTTTTCAAAGCGCGCTTGTGATGGTGTACATTCATTCTGTGCAACGCTTATTTGAATTTATAACACAAAATATTTAATTTTACACCTCATAAAGCAGTTTTCTGCTATCAAATTGTACTAGTCCTTACAGGAAAACTCAAATACCAAAATTACATATTTTATTTCCAGAAATATTCATATAATAATTATGGTATCATTAAAGGTGTACAGTAAAGGTGTAAATACAAATTTGTGAGCCTCTGTACAAGATCCCCAAATTTCAAACTAACGACATTAAATAGTGGGAACTAATATTCAATCTAACCTTAAAATATTAAATACATGCGAGTAGAAGAAAATGGAATCTGATCCATAATTTGAGGAGTTCCAGTGGAACGTAATTGAAACATGGAACTTTTCTTTAAAGATCATCTGGCGACCAAACACCTTCTTTCAAGATGCTCAATGTTTCCGAAAGTAATTTGTAACACAATTAAGGAATATCATCCTAAATTACGAATCATGTAATTTAGAATTTTTTTTAGTCACGTGGGTATTTTTTATATAAAGTTTTACTTCGAAAGTAGTTAAACGAGATTTATTTCCTAACAGATGTTCTACGTCATAGTCTTTACATTTTAGAGCTATTCGTCGCAGTTACGGATTGCATGTAACGTCTATAATTCTTAGTGGTTATGCTACGAATTAGTTTGCATTGAGCATAGCACAAGCGGCAGAGTAAAAGCTAATCCCAACTCGCTTACAGCTTTCGGTAGCTCTGGGTTCAGCAGAATGGAACGTTTCTGCACATGCCGTACTGCGGGGGCGTGCCAACGCGCCAGGTCGCCACGCCGTACCTGGAGCCAGGCGCTTGGGGCGGGCTGGATGGAGAGATGGAGTGGGAATGGGAATGGGTGCAGGAGGAGGGACGGGGGCGTGTAAGGAAGGGAGCAGGAGGAGGAGGAGGAGGAGGAGAGACAAGAGAGGGAGCAAGGGAGAGGAAACGGGAGGGAGAAACAGGGAGAGGAGCAGGGGAAGGGGAGAAAGGGAAGGGGAAAGGGGCGGGTGAACTGGGGATGGGGAATGGGAGGGCGCTTCGCGTGCCACGACCCCATCTATTGGGAGCGCTGCGCCGCCAGCGAAAGCGATTCCCGCGCTCTCTGCCCCGCCCCGCCCCCATGCACCCGCTCCGCCCGACGAATGGGGTTAATTAAATGAGAAGTCGGCGCCCAATAAGTCGTCTCCGCGCTGAATAGAGCCCGCGCCGAGCCGCGCCGCGCCGCACAGAGGTGTTTATTCTGAGAGCCGCCAGGGCGCGCGCCGGGCGCACGGTGAAAAACGGAACGACTGGGCGGGCGAGAACGTTAAGGGAGAGGGTGGGGATGGCAGAGATTCAAAACACGCCATATTCCAACGTGTCAAGAGAGAAAAAATATAGAAAGATGAGCTGGTATTTTAAATAAACATTGAAGGAATGGCAGTCGTTATTCTCGCTTACAGCAAAAAGTTGATATTATTGAATTAAAAAATACTGATATTTAAAGGGCTTACAAATGACTCAATGTTCCCTGTTTGAGGTTTAATAAATTTTGAAAATACCTCAGGGGCTGTTATGAAGCAGAAGATAGAGATCAAAGTTAACACCCAGTAAATTACATGATGAAATACCCGGGCATAACTTTTGTACGTCTGAAATAACTGCATTATATACTCATCCCCTTGCAAAGCATACCTCTGGGCAAAAACCGCCTCTGTAATTCATCAGCTCGAAGCAGCTCCTTCATCGATTATTAACTCCGCGTTCAACCGAACAGTTCGCCCGTTTCCCGTGAGAAAACGCCAATTTGCCCACCGAGGGAAGGAGGTGGAACAGTTGAGCTGCGTGGTTGAGTGGCAGAGAACTACGGCGCTCCTTCCGCCGCGAGTTGGGCTCGCGCGCAAACTCGTACGAAGTTGGCGGGCGCGTAGCCCAAACAACGGCCGCGGATCGATTCCCGGACCCCGAGCTTCCGCCACTCAACAGGCGCCCGCCGCCGCCGCCGCCGCCGCCGCCGCCGCCGCCGCCGCCGCCGCCCGAACGGCCTTCGCTCGAACGATAGCCTCGCAAAACCTCGTCGCCCCACCCACAAGTCGGTTTAGGATCGAAGGAGGCGGTTTGCGGGAATCCTGATGAGGTCTTGGCGTAATTCAATGATGAAATGACGGAAGTCATCATCGGCCGCGATGGTGTAACGGTTAGCTTATCGGACTGTTCGCAGCGTCAAAACCGAGCGAAGCCGTGGGAAATTCTTCGTACGCCTTCCTTCGAGGAAGTAAAGCCGTCTGTCCCATGTTAGTGTATTTATTCCATGTAAAAGACCAAGCCTAAATGAAGCCTCTGAGCTAAATTCAAATCGCCTGTCGTCGCCCAAGAGATACCTCCTTTCTCCGCTAGTGGTTGAAAGGAGCGTAGCAAAATTTGCGTAGTCAGACGGAAGAGTAGGTCTCATGGCCAGAGTCTCTCCACGTTAAATAAGGTATTAATTTAATTAATCAACGATGATCATGGCAAAGTCGTCGAATGCCTACTCTCTAAATAAATCTATTAAGTTGTCGGAGACGACTTTCATTATTTCGTCATGAAGGAGTCAGACGAATAACCGCTCTTATTACCGCGTACATCTTGCGGTTAAAAAACCTCAACCTAGTAGGGTTTCTTTGTAGTCTCTCCGCAAAGACATTGGACAATAGTAATTTACATCACAAGGATGGAAAATGTTACATTACGAGTGAGGCGTTTCCAGCTGAGGCGACGTTAGGAGCCGAGGCTAGAGTCTCTAACGAGTAATGTAACATTTCCGTTCGTTTGTTGTAACACGTTTTATTTCACACTATGCCGCATTTTCTTACTTTAATTTTAATTTCACATTGCAATATTTCACGATGGACGAGTGCCAATAAAGAATTGCTCACGGCGCCAGACCCCTCAGGAATGTTGATGTCTGTGAATCAATTGCAGTGCTCTGAACCAAATTGAAATGGATGTATCGGAAGTCGGTAATAGATGGATCCAATAAAGCAACTGAACAATTAATAGCTCAGAAATCGGAAGGAGGATACAAAAAATAACATAACAAATATTGTTCCTGAAAAAGTTCAATTATTATTAACATGGTTAACAAGAATGTAATGTTGGCTTTCTTATTTATTTATTTAACAGACCTTGTTCTCTATTTTGTCATCTTATGGTACTGTTACCTACATTTTTCATGAATGACGTAAGTTTGCTTCTCATTATTGTAATCAACTACATCGCTTGTGGGTGTATATATTTATAAAACAAATCAGAAAAGATGCTTCAAAATTTCCAAGTTCATAAGTCGGTATGAGATTTCATTACGGTACACTGTACCGTTAAGTCTTACATTTCAGACTGCATTGAGGCACGTAAACAACCGAAATGCCATATAGTGTGAAATAAGTAAATAAACCGTCCACTTTGCTTCGCCCAATCGTTAGGCGCGCCGCATCATGTGATAATAACTTTTGTTTCAATCGGGTCTTTGATTGGCCACGTCACTGTTCCTTCTGTTTTCCTGGACCTACCTGGTCGACCTACCCTCGTTACGTCATGACATTCTTTACATCTACTCTGTCATAAATCTCTCGTTCTATTGCTCTCATTTCAATTCAATACACGATTACAACCTTTGGCTACGAGAAACCATCTTTTCTTATTTCTCCACATTTTGCTCTGTTCATGACGTTACTGTTACAAGTTGCCCGTCTCAGCAGTGGCACCGCTGAATTTACTGTGAAAGGGAGAAAAGGAGAGCTTCTCTATTGACTTTCCTTCAAGCAGACTGTCAAAGGCGATATCCCTTGGGGTATAACAGATTCTCATGAATGTCTTCGTAGGAAATCTAAAGATATGTTTGAATACGTAACTTCAGCGATTTATACATTGAAGATTAAAATTAATTTGTCTTCAATGAAGGTAAATCTCGATACAGATGAGGTAAGAACATTTTTAAACAGAGTACACAGAGTATACCCAATACGGCTTCACTCAGAATTTTATATTTGGTTTAAAGTTTATATAGCAATAATATTTATTACTTATCAATACAATTTACATTTTATTCATTTTCTGGACATCTCTACGTAGTACTACATAAAATTAGAAATATACAATAGCGATATATCTGTTTCCAAATCAAATTTTGAGAGTTACAAATTCGGTTAAAATTGAGAACATCTCATTCTCTAAAGTGAATAACCCAGAGTATCAGAAATGTGAATAATGAATAACAACAGAAGGTATTATTATTCTTAAACGTCAATAAATGGACGATGAAATGAATTCAGAGCTCGATGTAAAAAATGTTTATCCACCAACACCAACGGTTCCCATGGACCATTGAACCAAGTGAGAGAAAGACACAGACCGCTCAAATTATCTGTTAGTAAATCGAATTTGAATGCGGTTACAGGCGCAAAACGGAAACAAATCGAAATATTCATAGCTAGAATGCGTAACAAAGCAGAGTCTGTGCTATCGGTTATTCGGGGAGTAGTTCGAACGCGATTGCACCGCTATCTGCGCGGATCCGAATCGCTCCCGAGTGCGCGGATGCCCTCGTGCGCTGGAGGGAGGGGCAGAGAGAGAGAGTACAACGAAGTGGTAATGAAATTCCCAAGCGTCATGTGCCTCGTTTCAGCGCATCGGCTGAAGTCCAAAGGGAGCTGGCTGCGGTCACTTCAAAAGTCCTCACGGGCTGAGCATCATGAGGCATTGCTCCCGCACTGCAATGGAAATCCGCGGTGTTAATTATATGCAGGGGACCGTGTAGCAGCTTGTGTAGCTTTCCATTACAGTGGTCAAGTACTCATCGATTCAAATGGAATTTCCATTGGTAAACACGGTTTTGAAAGTGTACTTTTCATGGGGTGTTGGCCAGGTAAATAAAAAGTGCAAGTTTTTCCAAATTTAGAATGTATTATGCCATTACCAGGGCTTACTATAATGCAACTGCAGAGGTATTTTGGTGTAGTGGTACTTCTAGGTTATAACGGGGAGGAGAGACCATGCACCAGGCAGAAATAATCCACGCATAATAATCGGACATACCATAAGGAAACATTTGTTGTGATATAGTACGAGATGGAATAATTCATTTCAAAACATTGTCGAAGAAGAATAGTTTTTGTTTTATTTTATTAACATCTTCCGAAGAATCAGAAATCAACACTCATTAAGTTCAGTATTCTTTAAATATTATTTTATAAAAATTGATTACCTAATCCCAGTTAATCTTTCTAATACTTTTATCATTTTTTGCCATACTGCATCATGATGTGAAACATCGCAGTAGCGCCTAAACGACAAGTTGGATAAATATACAAACTTATCAAAGAACATTTTCGCCTACTCAGAAGAGAGACAAAAAGTAACAGACAGCTAAAAGGACCTGAGGGATTGCTTCACGAAAGTGAGACACGAAAGTGAGACACGAAAGTGAGACACGAAAGTGTGACACGAAAGTGAGACACGAAAGTGAGACGCGAAAGTGAGACGCGAAAGTGAGACGCGAAAGTGAGAAAAGCTTTACGAAAGTGAGATGGCGAAAACAAAAAAACACAGAGAAAAAGGATGAAATTTCATCGTTATCATCATACAGCAAATTAAAACTTTTAAAAATAGCTCGTTAATTAAATGAACCCTTAGGCATGCCAATGCCTCGAGTTATAACCACACTTTATTCATCTGTAATGAATGTGTTTTTCATTCAGTATAAAATTCTAACAAGTATCGTTTTTTTCAAAATATCACTGTGGCTTTGATATAATTAATCAGCGTAGAATTAAAGATAATGCATGCTGAAAATATTAAAGCTGACATCGATGTGGTGAGAGAATATATAATGTAACATGGACAGCGTGTTGCAGAGAAGAAAATGTATTCATTTTCTGTGTTCGCTGCTAATTTTTAAACTGTAAATGAAGACAGTCGTACGTTTGGGCTACGGAATTGTACAGATTAATCTCATATGACATGAAATTATAAAAGCCCAGAATGTGTCCAAACCCAAGATCACAACGGAGGCACTTAAGCTGAAATCATCAAAAGTAGTATTTTAAAACATTTTCGTACTTTTATTAAAATGCATGGTATTTTTTCAGCTAATTTTCATTATATATCAAAAGGAAAAAAATATTGTAATTTTATTCTTCACCACTAAAATGAGTCAGATGTATGTTCTGAAACATAGAAACCAGTAGGAAGCCTTCAATTCTTACTTTTCAAACTTTGTGCTCAAAGTGACAACTGCTAAGGCAGTGATCACTAAATTCGTCCGTCAAGACTTTCCGAGAGCCTTGCCCAAGAGCTGTTCTTATGAAGACTTGAACCATTATGAAGTGTATTGTGCATTTTTGTGGAATTATTTAACTGACACGAGGTAACGCTTCCAGCGATCTAAGTTTTCACAGAGTAATTAGAACTTATTTTTTAATTATTTTATTGGACTTTTTGACATATATATTCTATATTATGTGTTTAAATCATTAATCACTATATACTTCCATAGTTCGTGTCTCCGATGAAAGTTTTGACATAATTCATGTCTGCGAACGCTTTTTCGCTCAAACAACTTCCAGTTTAATCAAATACATAAATTTAGTTAAATTTGGAAACAAACTAATTTGATAAATACATCTTCATGCCTCCAATAGTCTCAAGTAGAGTTCTTGTAGCTTTGTGTAGCTTCATTCCAGATCATTTACTTTATTCTTCCCCAGAAACTCCAAAAACTCCTCCACTGCCGTTCATTTACTTTACACTTGAGCTCCAGAAACCACCCCTGACTTTCACATAATTTACCATTAGAAAACGGCAGAAGAATTTTTGCTTCCTTTAAACCGCTTACACGCTGCGTTTCACGCAAAGCGTTTATAATGAACGTTACCTTTAGAGGCGAGGCCGAGCACAGAAGCAAAACCGCCTGCGGTCGTTGCGCAGAGAAGCCGCAATCGAGCCCTCCCTCGTTGGCCAACCTCGCGCCACCCTCCGCCCTCCGCCACCTTCCCCCTTCCTTGCTTCATCGTCCTTCACTTCGTCCTGCCGCAGCCCACGACTCCACACCCCTCTGTTTTCAGCTCTCCCCACTCCGCTTCGTGCTGCGCTGCCCCTACCGCTGCGTCCTCGCCTCACACCGTTCCAACACAGCCGTCAAGACCCTCTGCATTATATAGGCTATCGGGGACGAGCCGCGTCGTTTTCGTGGTGGTCTAGATAACACAACTCCGGCCGCGGAAGTCTACGCCCTGCGTCATGCAACTCCTGTCGCTCCAACTCATTCCGGTCCTCGCTGCCGAACCACGCTCTGTTCCACTGTGCCCCGTCGCGCTCCGATCCTTCTCCCGTTAGTCCCGTTCCGGCTCTCTCCGTCCTGGGCCACTCTGCTGCGGTTCTACCCTCGCCGCACCATCCCTCCACGCCTCACCTTGCTCCGGCCCGCACCCCTGTCTCGCTCTGTCCCTCCCCGGCCTGTCCTGTCTCACTCCAATCTTCCTCACTCGCTCCATTTTGTCCCGTGACGTGCGGTCCGCCCAGCCTCGCTTCCAAAGTACTCTAGCCCACTCCAAAGCACTCTAGCCCACGACACTCCCACCTAACCCGCCCCTCCTCCAATCTCCTTTTTTTTCAGCTCAAACCCGCTCTTCCCACTGGCTTCTTACACGCCCCGCCCCGCCCCGGCCCGCCTTGCTTCGCACAGAGTCGCCCCAATATTTGTAAAGCTGTCGAAAGGGCGCCTTGTCCTTGGTGGGGCGGGCGTAAGAAATTAGCTTAGGGCTTCGCTCTCGAGTCCATGAAAGGGCCCGAGCCACGGGGGCGGCTGCGGCCCAATTAATTCCGCGCAAACAGATTACGGGAATGTCTCCGAGGCCGTTGGGCTCAGTTCCCTTGGGAGATTTCTCTGATGCCTTGCTCAGCGTCTCAGCGTCTTTCTTGCTCTCGCGGCTGACCTTCTCGACCCCGACGGTTGTCTCGTGTTCTTCACTCCGACTGCTGCGTTTCTCTGGCTCTTCCGACTCTTGAACTTTCGAAGACGGTTCTGCAAATCTCCTCCGTTTTTGTATCACGAATCAAGCTTCTTCTGGACGTGCCGTCAAAATTTCAGTTTTAGTCGTCTCAGTTCATTAGTTCGTTGTTTTTCTAGACAACAGGCTTAACTTGGCGCCTACAGCGTATATTTTATGTTGAAAATTTAATTGTGCTTTCAAAGTTGATAATTGAAAAAAATAAACAAAACAGTTGACCAGCTCGTCTATTTATAGAAGGTTGCATACAAAGAGTCCGATACTTAATTTGTTTTTGTTTCATTATAAAATTAGGTTTAATTGTCTTCAATGTGATAAATAATGTTACAATTCATGTAAGTGTCGGAAATAGAGCATAGTCATGTTTCGTAGATTCATTCGGGGGTGCACTGGAACAATAAAAAATGAAATGAAACAATCAATAACCTAATGAACAGTCATAGTACCAAATGATCGGTCTGTCAAGAGAAATCGAATGAGCTATTAATCACATCAGGTGCCGTTAAGTCTCTCAAAATGGTAGAAAGTAATTTTTTATTTCCTTAAAAATTTCTGGAAGGATTTACAAAAATCAGTTATTTACTAGAAAACTGTGATGCGTTAAATCACTCATTTAAATCACTCCGTCGACCGGAGGGGATCGAACGGTGAAAGACGAACGTACGTTACGCGAGTACTAAGACAATATTAATATTCGATTTGTTAATTTTTACTTTTTCGTTTATTGCATACGTGGTATAAAGCAAATTATGAAATTATGTAACAAAAACGGCAATTTGTTTGGCCTAAAAATCGTAATGTAATTCACTGATCCTGGAAGAGTGGATTCTTGTTTATTTATGTATAGTGAAATACTTCCTCTAACACGCTCAATAGACAGAAAAATCAACGTTATATCAGTACATAATACCGAAAATTTGGTTAACGGCAAAACCTCCATCCCTTCCTCCATTTCTTTTTCCCTCCCTCCCTCCCAGACAGTATGCAGAATCAGTATTCTCCAAAAATACCGTCGATGAGAACTTAATGACACCAAATTTACCCACAAAATGAATACACTGTTTTAAAAGTTGAAAATAATGATTTCCTCTTCTCTATTAATTTTAATAACTTGACATTTCACACTTAAAAACAAATACTGATTCTTACAAAATTAATCTTAGTAATACATAATTTCTGGAAACAATACAACATGAAATCAATATACAGTGCACGAAGCAAGCCTCTCTGCACATAGCACAATCAAGGCCTCCTGTAAAAATTGCATTTCAAAATCCCTGTTAAAAATTTATGTAGGTATCAATCACATCTATAGGTGTTGTGGTGCGTTATCGTTGGCATTTTACATGAAATAATTATAGACGTTGTCATTGCCAACAATAGTATTTAATGTAGTCGTTTTGTGGATTCCATCCAGCAGACAACTGATGATGATGGCTAAGCCATCAAAAGCTGCTCTTATATTAAATACTATTGTTGGCAATGACAACGTCTATAATTATTTCAGCAATCACATCATTTGAAAACAAGTGAAGGAGACAACACTTCCAGCATCTAAAATTGTGGTGAATATATAGTTCATGTTTTCCTCTGTTACAAGCTGCAACTCGTGCTTCCAACATCGTTTCTGTTGCAAGCACCCTCACCAGCACGATGCCACAGCGGAAAGACTTTTCTGACGCGCTATATTAACTTCAGTCTACACGGATTTCGTCGGGGTAATTTGGGGACCTTCTCTATCGAATTTCTAAACGCCCGCGTCACGCTTCAATTTCCCGTGTTGGCACGAGACATATTTCACGTGCCAATGGCATTTCGCACGTGCACGTCCAAAGCTTCCTCTCGCCGAGTTACTTCATCTCATCTGCTCCGCTCGCGCCGCTGCTTTTTTTTTCTTCTTCTTTCGGCGCTCGTCCTTCGGGACTCGCGCGAAGCCCTCGCTGGCTGCTCGTTGGCCGCGGACGGGGATCGGGTGGGGGCTGGGGGGGGGGGAGGATGGTCCATTCGCAATCCAAACAAGCGGCCAACGAGCGTCGGCCTAGAGAGGCCCTGCGAAGCCTTACAAATTGCGCTGCCGTCTTCTCGCCACTCGCCCGGCACGCCGCGCTTCGGAGGACACGGAGCCACTCGAGTCCGAGACGACGTTTTTACGTCATAGAGCGTCATTCATTTCAGGAAGGGAACAAATTTCCACTGTCTTCTCTACAATTAGACGAACAAGTTGTTTCTATTGTATTTTCTATCGCTCCGTTTCTGCAAGGCAGTGTCTCGATGTCAACTCTTCGCTTTTTATCAGCCGAGGATCGGTTACACTTTACGCCCCGATGGGACACATATTCAACTATACTGTCGTCACCAACGCACTTGCGGGCTCTTCTGATCTGGGGCCAGCAGAATGCGAGGCTCTCCGTGACAGCATACATCAGACACGAGGGACAAACAACCCAAAGCGGGACTCGAACCTGCGAATCTTCAGAACGAAGCATTGAATCATCTCGGCCATCCAAATCGGCACCTCTTCGGTAATGTTAAAAATATTGTGCTTTTTCGTCGAGTCGAAACTGTTGAGCATATTTGCAGGTTTTGGCGAATAAAACAACAGTATCTGAATTAACGAAATTGATGCGCGCCAGTTTTGTACCGCGCGCAGATAGTGACCGGCCCTGAATTTACGCCACCAGACCTTAAGACAATCAGCCGTCCGCCATAATTGCGGTCCACTCGCTGTTCCCGAATAAGTTAACGAGCTACCAAGACCCAACAGCACTTCGAGTCTTCTAAGGGCGCGTAAATCACGGTGTGTCAAACGGGTGAAACAAAATTTAAAAAATCACATTAAAAGTATTTTGCACAAGAATATATGCTTCAGACTAAAACAATAAATTAATTATTTGATGCTAATATTATGAATAATAAACCGATATTTTTTTACCTGAAATGATTTTCCTTGTATTCTGCAACCGTAAGGGAGCTGATTATTCAATATATTTACAAGATAATTTCAGGGCGAATTTATTGAAGGTATACTCTGAACACAAAATTTAAAATACTTGTTTGTAAGTTTTTTTGATCCGTCTTCAGGTCTCCGAGATGTATTATTCCTTCTATTTAGATGGGTTTTCGGATCCCAAAGCTCTTGCGATTTCAATTACCACGCGTCAAAAGTACAACATAAGAAATTATCTTTCCACAATGTAGCGGGCAATTTTTTTTCAATTCATTTATCTGTAAGTAATTAATTATACTTCTACCGTATGGCTGCTCTTCCCATGCTTAGTTTTGTGCCAACACGAGCCCTGCCCGGTGGAATGCCCTGCCCATCTTGCATTCCTAAAGCAGGTTATATTTGTCGTGAATTGTCTGTGAGAATTAAACGTTCTTTCAGTTTTAATATCCAGAAATGAGCTTATAGTCACAAATACTGCCTTTCCTTGTGACAAAAGTCGCAGAAACAATGTCTCGTATTTGTCGAAAAAATAAATTTTTTGGATATCTAGCTGAAAAATTTCATGGTATATTATTCACCTCCCAGTTGTCATCAAATTCATTTGCGCCATTCATTAACTAATCATGAAAAGAAATCACACCGTTTCCTTCATAATATCGCAATTTTGAATCCACCGGCTGCAGTACCAACCGTCAGAACCACGATTCATTGATTTTTTTTCTACGAACTGCCAATCTTGCAAACATAAACATTTATAACTGTTAAAACGTTAAGTGAAATGTCGTAGCTATAGATATAACGAGCAGTGTCGTGATCAAATTATTTATTATAAAGTTTATTATAAAGTTTATAGTTATAAAGTTATAAAGTATTATAAAGTTTTTTATTCTATATTCACAAGAAGTGAAATATTTCTCTCGTATGTTTTGTGTTCTATGCCTCAGACTCGGCCATATGGACGCAGAGACGCCGCGCCGTCTTGTTCTTTAATGCTCCTTGCCACCCCATCCCACCACGCCACGCCACGCCACACTCGTCCCCACCATTCTTTCCCGTCTCGTCAAGATTCGCTCCTCTCTCCTCTCCAAGCCACGCTATGCACCGCCACTCCCCTTCACTCCGCTCTTCATCGCCCCTCCAATCTACGCCCTTCCTCCGCCGCATCCCTCCGCGTTTCTTGCATCATGACCTTACTCCTAAACAGCTATGCTCTTCCACGATATTCCCATTTTCGCCCTTTCCCGCCCCGCCAACATATGGTCTTCCTCGCCAACCCATGCTACACTCTTCTCCCATCAAGCTACGCTCCTCCACTCAGTGTCTATCTACGCTCTCGCCCCCAGGCCCCCTCTTCGCTTTTCCTCGCCACGCCACACCACACCACACTACGCTCTTCCCTTCTCCGCTTAGTTCTTTCCTGTACTGTATCCCGCACCACCAAGCTACCCATTTCCCTGATTCTCTACACTCTTCCACACTTGCTACACTATGTTTTTTCCCGTTCCACCATGCTACTATCTTCCCCGATACTACAAGGGGCTTTGTTCTTTCCCACCAGAGTACGGCTCCGGTCCTCACCCTACAAAAGGCTACGCTCTTCCCCGCCACACCAAGCATGCATTATCCCCCGGCACTCTACGCACTTCCCCACCACTGCATACGCATATGCCACACCCTGTCAGCTGTTTTACCTTTCCAGCCAACAAGCTACACTCTTCTTCACCACTTCTCAAGCTTTCGTTCTTTCCACAAATCTACCTCTGTCACTCCAAGCTTCACTCTTTCCTCACCTAGTCCAAGCTTAAAGTCTTCTCCGCCACACCTCCCCCTCCTTCCCCGCCCCCTCTGCGCCCCCCCGTCCGTCCACCCGCCACATCCCGTTAGGTCCTTCGTGCCGTCTGTGTGCACCGCCCGTTTCTCCCGTCGCCCGCGCCCTCCCCCCCCTCCCCTCCCTACCCCAACCCTCCCCGCCCCGCCCTTCCGGCCCCATCCCCCCCGCCGGCGCCGAATTTCCTTTCATTAGAGGCGGACAGCTGGCAAGCTAACGACGCCGCCTAACGAAGACTGGCGCCCCCCCCCCCCCCCACGCCCACGCCCCCTCGCTCGCCTTGGGCGCAGGCCTTCGATTGTCACGCCCCCTTAGCGGGAACCGTCACAGGCGCTCTTCGTCTAGAGCAAAAAAACTCTCCGCTTCGACTCTCAGAAGGCGCCCTTTCAACCTTCACAACCTCACGGGTCGACATTAGAATACAGAAAACGTTTCGCTCTTTTCTGAAAAGTCACGTCGCACTCAGTCATCTACATAATGTTCTACGTTCCCGAGATTGTATCGTAAAGCTTGAGCAACTGAAGCAAGACATTAAGTTGAAGTTTATTGCATATCACGGTTTATCGTTAAGGATATGCCGCCAGTAACTTTCTTTCTTGTCCCTAAACAATAAAAAATTAAAAACCGGCCGGTTGTTTATACGATATCTGGCGGTACGATATCTGGCTCTGTAAAAAACGATATCTGGCGATACAAATCGATTATACACTCACAATTTAATTCTAGACTCGTGTAAGTCGAGTTTTTTTGTGACTCCCACACGAACCGCTAAGCTGTTAATGCCCGCAAGTACGTCCACACTTTAAAACGCGGTCCGCTGAAGCGAGTCTTATGGGTTGCGTTTGAAAATAGAGAGTACACGCACGACAGTATATCCATTCGTCCGACGTTCGTCACTCCAAACAGGGCGAATTGTTTTACACCGTGTACGCAGTCGTAGCGCTGCCTCAATGAGAACCACTCGCTCTCTATTCGATCCATTCCAGGCAGATGATTAATTACTAGAGATACCGGGCCAAGGTCTTTAGACCCGTAAGTGTAGTGCATGTATTGAGGGCATTCCCCTGCCAGGTACCTCCCTTCTGCGGGACACCTCTCCAGCCGGGACAAGAACTGAGCTCCCGATTGTCTTGTGGGGTAGTGCATGCAAGTGAATGAACGTAAGGGGTGAGGACATGACAAGGAAGGAGAAGAATGATCGCTCGGTGTATAATCCGTTTGTTCGGGTAGTTCTCCAGCATTCGCCTGGTGTTGAACGGAGACATCACACACAACTACTGATCAGAGCAGCCGGCCGATAAAATTCTCCTCAAGACAACGACTAAATTCGACGCAGCTTTTACAAGTGTTCTCAACAATCGTGCCACCATCGGACTTAAACCCTAACATCTCCCAGTCAAAGGCACTGCAGTTGCATCAACTGATACTACATACAACTGACAGCCACATTAGTCAAACATTCCAGGCGAATGTCGGGGAGAGATCCAATATAACGCGTCACGAACCGTTCGCGTTCCTTGCTTCCATATTCTGGCACCATTTCTATTCTTAGGATCGCGGGATCCAATTATCTCGCACGCTTATGAACAGCCCAAACCTCGTGATCTGAAAAAGACTGCAGGATTACTCTCACTAGGCGGTTGCTTGTCCAATATTCAAAGTCCTTTTTGTACTGGAAAAAATGGCTGAATTACGTAGTTTCCGGAAAAACTCTAATAAAGATGTAACACTATTTATCCATTTTGATTATTAATTGCAACTTTTTACGAAACTAAATTGAAACTACGTTTTAAAATGTAGTTTTAATAACTTTTATTAAATTTTGTAATAAAAGTTATTAAAACGTATTATTGTTACAATGTAAACAATTAAAACTTGTTCAGAAAACTCAAGACCTCTTATTAATCACTAACACCCGTGTCACTTTTCGTGAAACGAATACTCATACAAAATACTCATGCAAAAATTATACATTAAAATGTTTAACGGAGCAGATGAAATGTTGTATGATATTCGTATCTAAGACATTATTTAAATACTCTATTCGTTATCCAACTCTGTTTAACGTTTAGTTTGACAGTTCTCTAATATCGTATTGTAATAACATGCATTCCGTTTTTCATAAAACGGATGCAATAAATAAACAGGGGCAAAATAAAACTTCAAGAAATTAGTTGTTCAAGTAATGTTTCGCAATAACAGAGTTTTCTACCCTTGTCCAGATAGAATTCCAATTTCTCCCTGAACGTGGCGTTGCAGCCCCTCCCAGTCTAAAGAGGCTGCTCCATCCGCTTCCACAATTGCTTTTGCTTGTCAATTCCCGAAAGAGTTAATGAAATTCCTAGTAGGATACGTTTGGTCGCGTTCTGTTTTGCAGAAATGCCACATTGATAGCAGCCGGGAACATACAAATTGCCATTGGTTAGAGAACTAGTGGGGCTACAACAGCACATACATTTCGTATTAACGTTTTCATATTAGCAGCTACGTAATGGGTGGTACCAACATATTAGGCTTCTCTTAAGAAACTCCTAGCCGAACGAAGCGGAGAGTCTGGAAAAATACTGGACGTCGTAAATTTATTGACAATACAAAATTATAAACGCAAACTGATTTTGATCACTGTATTGAGATTATTCTTCCGTAATCTCACAAAAAATTAAAGAAAACATACAGGAATATTTACTTGGGGTAGGATTCTGCAGATTACATTCGCGCGTACTATACTTGAGACATTGTCTCATTGTGAATATTGTGTTATAATTTGTAATGATATTGCGATCTTTCACACTTCAACTCGAAAGCGCTTATATTTTCAAAAAAATGTGTACACGAATTGCATTAAAGTTTTATTGTTGAAAGATATTTTACATTTGCGAAAAGGTTCAACACGAAAGGCGTAAAATAACTTGAAAAGAAAATTGAACATCTCCAATTTTCGTAATCACCGAATTCATCATTAAAATAGAACCTGCGACATACTATTATGTGAACTTGAATGTAGTTGAAAAAAGGTTCTTAAAAACCATTTCAACTTTTCTGAGGAAAACATTTTAACACTTTTTTATCAAGAGTAACTACATCTCTCCAAATTACGCCAAAAACAAACATGAAATTATTTAAAGATCAAGTTTTATAGAACATATTTCTTAGAGAAAATGAGGTTGACTTCAATTATGTAGTTGATGGACTCGGTCTAAAAGTCTTAACTTTTGACACTTTCGAAAATACAGAGGTTTCAACTCAAATTGAACCGACACTTTTATAAGTGTACATATCTCTATAAGAGTCAGTAAAAAAGAAAACATTTCGAACAAGTTCGAGATAATATCGCTAATGTCGTTGGGAATGAAGGAGTCACGACACTGATAGATTGATTGTCAGATAGATAAGGAAACATCGCTTTTGATCTGAAATGTAAAAATCCTACGTATGTTTAGACACACATGTTGTTCGCATGATGGCGGACTAACGGACACATGTTTTGAAAAAAACAATACTTCTTTGGTGTCAAGGACACTCAAAACAAGATTTCCAGTCGAAAAATGGGCACTCCTTTCCTACATCATTGCAATATTTTCTGTATAGTTCTTATAAGATAAAGTAAAAGTAGAAACAGAGCGACATCAAGTACATTATTTTTCCTTCGAGATGTGGTGCATGACCAGACATGATTTTAACCAACCAGTGAAAAGGTTTCAGCTTTTAGTACAACCTTTATTGTCATCAGATCCCTGCATTTTTCGGAGAAGATGAAATGTTTTCATGTTTTTTTAAAAGCAAAAAAAAACAACTTTATAATAGCAACGCCGCATCAGAGGATGTACAGAAACACGAGAGAAAAGTAATGTAGTTATCGTGTGAACAAGGCGCTTCAGAGAGAGGTCGAGGCAGCGTTTGAAGAAACAGGAGCTCCGCAGTGGCAGCGAAGAGGCCACGTTTGAAGGCGCTTTCGGCACCCACAGGAGCGTAATTAGAGGCTGCACGCACACGTGGCGGCCAGACAGCGTAGGGTACGACGAGTCCACATGCGCGCAGGGGCGTCAGATTCATAAATATCAAGTCTACGCATCTCAACGATGCAGAGAAGGATTGCATGGAATGGCTACGTAAAAAGAATTGATGGCGATAAATTGACGAAGCAAATGCACAGTTAGCCGAAACACAACCGAACACAAACTTACATTTTAAAACTGTCAAATATGACAAATAGGAGCTGGAAGTAACACAAGAAACAGAGAGGCGTTGAAAAAAAATGAGTTTTTGAACTTTGTAAAAACATACTGAAGAAATGGAGAGGAAAATTGTGAGAAAACAGAGGTGGATAACAAATAATTAAGGAGGGAAGCCAAAAAGAAGGAAACGGTCAAAAACGTTATTATGTCGCACTTAGGTATTCGTTGACCAAAATCGAATTAATAATATTTTAATTTTCTAGAATTAATTTATACCAAGAAAAGTGATCAAACTCAATCAATAAATGTGACTTCCAAGTCCTTTTCGTGTACATTTTCAAAAGTACTTCCTTATTAATGGGACTTTACTTGTTATCAATTAATGCCAGCAACGTTTCTAAGCCTCCCTCACATTAGTCCGCAAGTTCCTTGGCCCGAGGCGCTCGTGTGGACTCCATTCCAACTCTACTTTAGTTAATAAGTCTTAAGTCTTTCCTTCTAGAAACATGACAACTTAAAATTTGCTTCCATTTTCCAATGTGCGCGATATTAACACAATTATTTATCAAACTGAAAATTGAATAGCGCAAAGGTTGCAGATAATTTTCCCTAAAGATTTCTTGAAAAAAACTTTTTGAGTGTAGATCTTTTAAAAATAAATGTTTACACAATGCTCACATAGGTACAATTAAAGCTAACAATAACACTACACATTTCTACTGCAAACATTAGTACAAAACTATATTTAGAAATAGTTTAAATATAATTCGATGTCAATTAATCCGTTTTCGTAAACGTACGTTCTTACAGTATATATAAAGGAAGTTATGTAATGATGAAAATAAATTTTTAGATTTTAAGGAATATTTACACGTTTTGGATCCCCTGATATATATCGATAAAATGGTTTTATATTATCCGCCCATTCTTACGTCAACAACACAGACGCCTAAATTTAAACGCAGAAATTTTGCCAAAATGAATTTCTCCCTGTCAATATTAACAGTTTGGAAGCTCTTTAATTTTGAAATCTTTAAATTTATGGCAGTTATTCAGTATATCTTCAAAACTTTCCATAATTTGGCACAAAATTTTTCTTTAACATTTCTTGTAAGAATATACAAACATATTTATAAAGATGGTTTCATGCCTAACCATGCATTTTCGAAAATTACAAGGAGTAAAATTTTTCGTTAATAGTCCCGTTTGTTTAGTGAATATGTTTCATTCCGAAAAATGGAAGTGTTCCACCCTCAGTGGTTGAGATTCGGCAATGACCTACACGTAGAATTGCTGTGGATTTCTATTTTCAGATATCTCTTCACAGTGCACCGTCCTAGCCGGGAAAACACAAAACTTCCGATATGTGTGGTAGTGCGTGTGTAAGTGTGTAATAGTAAGTGTGTAATAGTAAGTGTGTAATAGTAAGTGTGTAATAGTAAGTGTGTAATAGTAAGTGTGTATGTGTTGAGTGTGTGTAATCGGGATGGATGAGGATAGGTCAAAGAAGAGGAAGGAAAGAGCACGCGCGGTCCATGGCCGTTTTTTGAGACACTGTCTGCTCCGGCATTCGCCTTGTTTTGATCGGAGAAACCACGAAAAACTAACGATTAGAGCAGCCGACCGCAAGAATTCTCCTCCAGGCAGCGGCTGAATTCGACCTAGCTGCATATATAGCTACTGTCGCAAATCCGTCACCGTCGAGATTAGAACACTCGGTCGACCAGGGCAGAGACGCTGCCGTGGCAACAGTAATTCTATCTCCGACTTACCTCAGCCGATACGAAAGCTTCAAGGGACTGAATTGTCTAAACTCGGAAATTGGGGCAAATATCAAATTAAACACCATTCTATAGTGCATCAGGAAATTTGTAGTGCAATGAAAAAACTCTTCTGCATATCACATGTTGAAAAAAATCTGTTTTATGAACTCAATGCAAGAAATTCAAAGTTAACTACTTTGAAGTTGAACTTATCAAATCAATAGAGTATACGTCGTAGTTTTACTTTGAACTTTATTATTCCGGGAAACCCAGAATAGCGCATATCATTGTATTTAATTTCCTTTTGTGAACTCGTTCATCATTCAGGCTTCTTCAGAAAAAAGTTATAAAAAGTAATCGATACAGCTTGTGAACTTATATTTAGGTTTATTGATATATTCTAGTTAGTAATTGCCGAATACGTATAAGAGTATCTTGTATTTTTTTTATATCCAATGAACATTTTCAAAGGTAGGCGCTTCGAGTGAAGAAAACGTCTTGAAAATAGCAGGGAAAATAATACCTTTGATTGCTTATACACCACCCCGTTTAATAAGTGTTCAATTCTATAAGGTTATGTGATTTAGTATACCTTCTGAATGTACATATTCAACTTTGAAAAGGATGCTCTGCATAGTTTGTGAATTAATAAATTAGATGTAGGCTTCGAAGAACGTAGCTTGCTTTATCTATTTGAGACTAACGATCGATTGAAAACTCTTTAACGGAAAATTAAAATACGTAGAATATTATTAAATCATGAATAATATATCAGTTGCCCCGACATCAGCTATCCTTCCCTTACCCGTGGTAACAAGCAACCGGAAGCACACGTAAGGCGTATAGACGGGGGAAATGGCCCCACTTATCACTAATTTAATTTTGTTAATAAACATCTTCATAACATTACATTAAAATTAAATAAATAAATGTAGATTCACTATGCGCACGTTTCATTGAGCTCAACTTTTGCTAGG
This sequence comes from Gryllus bimaculatus, assembly GCA_017312745.1. Taxonomy (NCBI): domain Eukaryota; kingdom Metazoa; phylum Arthropoda; class Insecta; order Orthoptera; family Gryllidae; genus Gryllus; species Gryllus bimaculatus. Next base: position 632,106 of record BOPP01000156.1, read on the forward strand.
AGTAGTAGTACAGCTGAGTAGTATGTTAGTATTAGGTAGTATGTTAATTTTTGTTATGTTTGGAAGTATAGTAAATGGTAGTATGTTACTATTTTCTTAGTAATACAAAAAAATTAAAATCTTCTTTTCGTTTATCTATGCAAATAACTTTTCTATAACTCGGGAGGGACAATGTGTAGTTTTGAAAAGTTGTTGACGTCCCTTTTTCTCGAAACTTTTAATAGTCATACAAGTATACTATATAGTTAAAATGTTGGGAAAACTTCTGGAGCCCAAGAAAACGTGATCAGATCTTACTTCTTCCCTACAAGCCACACACTGTTTTACTGCTTCTTATTAATAAATCTAATCAAATCATATCAAAATTACAATGAAATGTTTAGGACATTAAAATGGGTTTTATTGAATCTTCACCCGCAAATTTTAATAAAAATCGGAATTTATTCGTGCGATGCTGCTCTTATATCTCTCTGTGTAGCGGACAAACAAATTCATCGCTACACTTAAGGTTTCAGAAGCAATATTTGTGTTCAAACCTCTCTCTCTCTCTCTCTAGATAGTTTCTTATTTATTTTGGTCTCATTACGTAATATTAAAGTTTTAGCCATCTATCTCAACAGGAAAGTTTGCCTGTTATGCTGCAAACTTTTTACAAAAGTTACAAAATATGATTTTTTTTAGAAAGTTTCAGAAATTTTATATGGTTACCGATATGATAAATTTCGTTCATGTTACTATGGACATGTTTAGGTAACATATAAGTAAAAAACTGATTAAGTTGGTATTAAGAAAAGTATGATTCACGTTGGTGTACGGAGTTCATTTAGTTAAAATGTACTTTCGTATTTGAGTTGCTTTCAAAGCGTACAAAGTTCTTCATTAATGAATAGTTTATTTTGTTGAAAGCAAATGATAACTTTTATTTATTTGTTAATACGGTCTATGCTAGCATTTTAATAAACGGCACTGATTGGTCAAGTGACAAGCAGTGCTCACGATTACTCATTTTTACATTTTTCAAGTGCTCATTCACGTGTTATATGAGGATCAAACTGCCCTATTCATATCGTCTAGGCATTGTCCCTTAATTGCTTCATCTATCACAGGTACCGCCAGTCGATTTGTGTTTGAGTGCGGAGATTCCCGCAAGTAGTCAAAGCAGCGTTTAATCAGCACCAATTTCAACTGAATCACCCAATTGTATTCATCATTTAGCAAATTTTGATTCCGAACACTTTTTTTATTTTTTCGTACATCATTTTAGAATAGTAATTTGAGTCCATATTTAGTAATTTTATCCAATACGATGAGGCGCTTGTTTGTTCATGAGAAAGAAATCTCAAAGCTTGTCGGTTCGTCATGTGCAAGAAAACTCAAGCTTTATCTGTTCATTCGCAAGGAAGGTCGATCTTTTTGGTTCGTCACGTGCAAGAAAATTCGAAACCAAGTCCATCATGTGTAAGCAAGCTCCTCCGTTCGTAAGTACAGAAACTCGACTCTCCGCCACCTTGTTGCCGTGTGCGCAGCTCGTCCACCTTCGTCGTCCGAGGGTGGGGGTTGGTGGGGGGGGGGGCATGTAGCTCGTTTCGGGGCGACGCTCCCCAGAGTGCGCGCGGAGCAATCAGCGGTCGCAGAGGCGCAGATGAGCTCGGCCACCCGCGCGCCGCTCGACCCCTTGGATGTGCGTGCCGGCTTCGAGAGATTTGGAGCCACAGAGTTGCGGTGAAACGCGCTTACTGCTTGAAGCTGGAGCGAAAACTCACCGGATAGTGAGGGTTTGTACAGTGAATGCTTTGTACGCTTTCTCTTTAGAAATACTTTTCTGTTTTGTGACATTATAATAAGCTGGGAATAAAGGGGATTTCAAATTAATTGTATCTAAAATTACTATTTCCATATTTTCATATTTTTAACTGATCCAATCTTCGCAATATTGTTACAAAATAATATCTGGAAAACACAAGTTTATTTCAATCGTCACAAAAAGCAACACCCACACACAAAAAATACAATACTCATATTTACAGCTTCGTGTAAATATTGTTATAGTATAACAAACATCCTAGAGAGAACAGACACATTCAAAGAACATTCAGAAATTTCGTTTGAAAAATACTAATGCACATTGTAAGAGCCGAAATTATACTTTGTTATATTACTTGCTCGCCGAACACTCCAAAAACAATGAAATAAACAAAGTCTCGCAGTCACACTCACATCAAACACACATTCACACCATTATCGCAATGACTTTCATATACTTTCACTGTCACTATTCGTACACTGTCAGAAATGTCTGCACTACTTTAATTATATGTAGGCCTACATTAAAGTAATTATCACGAGCGCTCATTAAATTTAATGTACACATGTACATTAAGATGCAAAAGTCAAAGCGTTATAATAATATCTAGAAGAAATGAATAAATAATCTTGATGAATGATTGATGAATGGGTGAATAAGAATATACGATAAGAATGATGAGCGAAGGGAAACGGCAGAACTTCTATATTAAATCAATCTACCTTAAATGTAAAATATGCCAATCTACATTAAATTTAATGACATATCGGGCAGTGTACAAGTGGAGACCCAGAGCAATGGCCTCATCGTGAAGTCACCAACTTGAACTAACGTACCTTATTCCGCGCTTCGTTTTATAGGAGCTTTCAATAAACTGACAATTACCACATATCCGCATAACAGTTTCTAAACAAAAAACATTAACAAGAACCTAACATTTTAGTACATGTTTTACATCAATTTATTTTCTAAATGCATTCACACCTTTCCGGCGTCATTCAAATGCTTCTGCAGCTAATTTGTTCCAATAGTTTATTGTTCGATTCAATAAAAAAATTCACCATGTCATATTTCTGTGTTTGTGTTTGAATTTTGCAATTCTGATCCCCTCTGAATACACCGGTTCCCTACAACATGCCTTTCAACAACTTCCTCGGACATAAAATTAAAAAATATATTTTAAAGGAATGACATTTATTACTACTTGAGTGTGTTTCTGACATCTTAATACTAAACATTCAGAGAGTGAGAGAGATTAACTCAAATAAATGAGGATAGAGATTCTAGAATTCAATTAACATTCTAGAATGCATGCTAATTTTAGATTCTCACTCTTTTGCGAGTCCAGAAATTCAGTGAAAGTTAAATGAATTGGCGTTGGAAACCAATTTAGATTATTTTGAGCTTCATCAGTTCAATTTAGTTTTCAATGGAAATTTTTAATTAGCCACCAGTTTTCTATAGAGCTGAGTTTTCGTGGAGGTAGATTGCTTGGTTCATTATTGAAATTACGCGGAGGAATTCTGTATCAGGGTTGAATCTTGTCTGTAAAGAGATTTATTACCATGAATCTAAACATTTCAATTGATTATTTGTCGAATTATCAATTTCCAATAATTCAGGAAATTGAAATGCAATTCCTTTAATTATTGTAAATTATTATTCAGATAATAGGATAATATTATATTATTTGGTAACGTAGTTGAAACGTAACTGTCATTTTAAGTTAGATCTGAATTCTCCTTAATATATCGCCCGAAACCATCTCTGATACCTTTTTTTATAAAGAAATAACTTTTGAATAATATTATAATATCTTCGTTTTAAAGTGGTAAAAGTGAAATGACTAAAATAAGGAGATTTTTTCTTAAGTGGTCACCATTTTCTTGTTGATAAAATACATAAAACGAAATGGTATTAAAATATTTTTATTTCTCTGATGTCAAGCAATAAGAAAACACTGCAATTATCACAACTCTTCGAGTCAACGGTGACACACGGACACACGAACGAGTCGAATCCGCTTTGAGAGTTAGTAAATATGTGATGTATATGTAATATATGTGATGAAGCACAGTGATCAGACTCGTGGGAAAAAGGATGACCCCCACGAGTCTGATTTCCCCAATGACTCCGAAAAAAGGATTTAAAGGTATCGCCTCATGTGATATTCCCGTTACCAAGCTCATCCACGAAAGCAATAACCAATTACGTCACGCATGCAATCTGTTTCTTCGTCTCCGGTCGCCGGGAAGCTTACTTTGCTGGGCGGGGCTGAAAGGAAGCAGACGTTTCGACTCACTTCCACGTCGGCAGTTTGTCCAAGGGGTTTGCTTGCGCTTGCGTAAGGGGACAGGGGGAGGGGAAGTCGAAGAGAGAAGAGGAGGGGAGGTCGGTGCAGTTGACAAGACGTAAAAACACAATTAACTTATCCACACTATCAAACTCGCGTGATACGATACATGTCAAAATAAGAATGTCTTGTATATCCATAATAACAACTTGTATTTTTGTCCACTACTGTGAAAGAGGCTTATGGAAGAGACTTTTAAGAAACTGACAAAAAATACTGCCGATTTGGAAATTCTAAAATCTTACTGTATTTTACTATTATAAGGAACTATACGCTCTTGTTCCCCTTGACTATTTACTGCAATAACCTCTGTTTTTGTGTGTCTTATATTCATTCAGCGTATTATTTTAGGGAAAGGAATAATCGCGTTCAATAAGCGGTCGTTGTTTAAAGAACTGCTTCGTCAACCTGTAGGACTGCAGTAGAGAAAATCACATAAAACCGCGTAGCCTGAAGCCGAACTCTTAACTTCTCAACCAGGCAGTAAGTCGACTTCGCCTGCGCTATCTTTCCGGCGTAGAAAATCCCCCAGCATCTGAACTGCAACGTAGGACCTAGCGGTCAAGAATTTATCGTTACGAGTTTTCTGGCATTGAAGAAATGTATTTTTGCCCGCTTTTTTCCCAATCAGGGCGATAGGGCGAAAGTGCTGGGGTCTTTGAGATACGCACGGCTGCCGATAGGTCGCGCGCGAGACGATTTCCTCCTCGACCCAGAGTGGGCGGGGTCGGCTGGGGAAGAATAATGGCC
>BOPP01000156.1:637026-670468 GCA_017312745.1 Gryllus bimaculatus
TCCCGCCCCCGCAGCCCTTGGGCTGTGAGATCTTCCTTCCCGCGTTTCCCACTCTTCGCTCGTTTCCTACAACTTCTATTTTGTGGCGAGCCGTAGAATAATGTAATGTATTCCGTACTATAGCTTTGCATTGAAATGAAAGAGAAATTGTCCAAAACTCACTGGCATTGTATATGATTTAGATTTTTTTAGTCAAAAAACAGTAAAAATAATTTGTGACATATAGGGGAGAAGATCATCAGCGCACGTTTTCTTAAGTTCCAGAATCCCTTCTTATCATTTTAACTATAAATAGTTGAAAGATGACTAGCATTGAAGATAAATAAATAAAAATATAATAAAAAATGTGAGAGACTAGCAATATTTGAAAAAAACTACACATTTTCGTTTCCGAGCTAGAGAAAACTTATTATTTACAACGGTTAACGAATTGCAGATATGATTTTTCTGCATTGCTAACAAAATAGTAACTCGCCCTTGTTTCTACTCCTACTATTACAAGCAGAAGGAGAGTTCAACGAAACGTGCGCACAGTGAAATTTCATTTAAAATGACAAAGACATTATGATATGGCAAAGGCATTATGTTCTCTTGATTAATGTCATATTATTGAAGTACCATACTAGGGCATGCTTTCATTATTTCTAGACAATCACAATTAAATTCACTCTAAACACATAAAAAATAGTCTTTAATCATTAAGTGGAATTGAAAAATTTAATACTTGTTGACACACCGTTTTGCGAGATGATTTTTTCTCGTTTTCACGTTTTACGAAGAGTTAATATAATTCAAATGTGAAAAAAACATAATTCCATTACATTAGTATTCTGATCACTCAAACAAGTGAATAACATGTTCAAATAAAACAAAACAAACAAGTTTTTATTGTGTTCTGTCTGGCTTCAGTAGGAAAAAAGTCCCCTGTACTTTTGCCTGTCAGTTTTCAGAAGCCTCAATCAAGTTGTCATTCTAGGTTTTTCTACATTTTCCTCATTATCATTTTATCGTTATTTCAAGGTCTACATTCAATATTTTCCATTCCTTATTTTACATCTTAATCTCTATCAGGCCCCATTCAGTTCTTAAGATTCACTGCCATTCTTTGCTAATATACATTCTACTCAACAAAATATTTATTATTTCTATCAAATTTGCCTTCATATTTCATATCTCAACTTCATACAACGTATGTTTTATGTTGTAACAGTCGATAAAGATAATGAGAAAAATTTGGGAGCAATAAAAAAGCACCACTTTCTATGTAGAAGACAAGTTTTCTCACCACGGTCGGATATAGGAGTGAATAAGATCAAGCTGTATACATCATTGGAACTGTACTAGAAATAAGTGGTGTTTTTGTTCTGATCATTTGCCACTCCATAATATTTTATAATAACTATTACATTACATTATTACATTTATTACTCTAATAACCGTTACTTTTAATTTGGCACAATTTTAAATGCTGATTTACTCTCATAACATCTTACGTTAATGATACTTCTGGTAAATTTACCACATTACTGCCTTTGCAATGCATAGTGCTATTGGACGTTGACTGAAGAATACAAAATTCATCAGAAGTAATCAAACGTTTTAACAGAAGAAATCATTTATATTACATATAATGCGAATTGGGAAATAACGAAAATGTGAAATATTAAATTCTGTTTAACTGTTGAAGGGAAATCGAACCACTCACAGATACATGCTTGCTTTTCGTCCTTGCTTTTCGATCGTATATTAAACAGATAGGTTTTGATTCGTCAATCCCATTCATTTAGAATAACTGCAAAGCTCGCGCTTCCCGAGGGCCTAGCCGTTTCTGTATCTTCGCCTCCCTACCCTCGGACGCTCGCTCTCTCTGTCTCGCTCTCTCTCTGTCTTTCTCTCTCTGGCTATATCTCTCGGCAGAAGGGCGCGTCTGAGAGGACGCCGATATTCAACCGGAGCAGCTCCCCGATTCATCCGACGGAGACGCCCATTTTCCATAAGGGCGGTTATTGGAGGCGGATTAACATCACAAAGTGGCCGGGGCTGTCTTGGACCGCCCCCACCCACCCCCTGCATTCGCTTGGCCCAGCGCCCGGCCCCTCCGGACAATCCCGCTCCTCCTTCCCCCCTCCTCACCCCGACTGGTCACAAATACGGCGGAGGCCGTCCATCCCTTTGTCTACCCTCTGGCAACTTCCTGAGTTAGGGGACTGAGGTACGGCCGAAAAAGTAAAATTGCTGAGACGTGAATAATAGTGTGCCTGTGGACACTTTTCATCGCCCAAATATCTTCTGTACGAAAATAAATAGGAAATAAGTTTTTCCGTGCTATAACTCGTTGTTACATGTTGCAGGGAATAAATTTAGAGATCGTCCGACTGCATTCCGCAGTCATTTTTTTCTCACCCTCCTTCCCAGCCAATCCACTTTATCTTTTCGTTACCTGAGAAGGCATAGCCCGACTGTATCCCGTTTCGTTCATCCGGTGTTCCCGAAGGAGTAAACACTTGTGCTCGCAGTCATAAGTAGCACAATTAAATAATTGCATCAGTTCAGAGAAAATATTGTACATGGCAGAATCTTCGGAATTGTTTACTAAGTCACCGATGTAAGAAGATACTTCTGACAGGTGATTTCATGTTCAGTTTCCATCAACTTTTGAGCAGTGGTTTTCAATGTCGGCTGCACTCTACAAGGGAAAAAATGCTCTACAAGGAAAAAAATGCTCTACATGCAAAAGTTTCTTGAAAACAGCCAGAATTAGATTATAATCGATCAATGTGATTATTATTGGGAAACGTATAAATCAATCCTCATACTAAGGAGGAAAACGGAACTGGAGACGGCACTACGCCTTTTTGGAGAGGGGGATAAATGGCTTAAGAAACGTTGACCGCGTGATGCAGTTGGTACATGCCCCCACTCTAATATCTTCTGTAGGAAAAAATAGGAAACGAAACTTCTTTTTGCGCTCTCATTCTTCTTCCATTAGCTCTACAACCCTTTGTGGGTCTTGGCTTTCTCAATTAAGCCATTCAATTTTTTCCTATCCTCTACACTCTCCACTCTTTTTCGCCCAACACGCTTAGGTATTGGCACACATCATCCGTCCACCTGATCTTGGTCTCTTTCATGCACTTGTGGTCACATATTCCATTATCTTCTTTGAGAGTCTGTTTACCTACATTCTTCAAATATGTCCCAGCCATGTAATTCTTTGAGCTGTAATAAACCAGACGTCTTGCAAAGAAAAACCTTGTTCATGTCAATCTCCAAAAAAGCCCTGTCGCCATACTCTCCCGAGCAACTTGCCTCCAGCTACCTCCCCTCGCAGCCTCTGCCCGCACAGCGCTCAGCGCATAGCTCACAGCGTCTAGCGCACAGCGCACAACGCCCAGAGCCCAGCCCTCAATGCCCACCTCACAGCTCACAGCGTGTCCGAGCGCACAGCGTCGTGCCGGCTCTCTCCGCCGCGTCCCTCGCTGCTCGGAGACTTCGACAGCTGCCTGCCGCGCGCGCCTCCCGTGGTGGGCGTGGGCGTCGGCGTCGGCGGAGGAGAGTGTGGCATTTGTCAGGGGGCAGCGCATCGACCGGCCCGCAGCCAAGTGGCCAGTGGACGAAGCTCTGCTCTCGCAGCACCATTACTCATTCGAGACAATGAATTTTTACGAGATTTTTTTTTTTGTCGCTTTGCAGTGGGTCGACTAGGTAATGCGCGCTTGTCTAGCAGATGTTGGAAAATTGTGAGAAAGAGGGTGGGAACAGGTAGTTGACACTTTGTATTTTGTAAACTTAATCTTCCTGGATAAATGTTTTATTAAAAAAAATTTGTGAGTTTAAATTTAATTTTAAATACGGGGTTGAATAATTAGGCAAGCAACATCTCTCAATTAAGACTTGCCATAATATTAGTGGACGCGGTATAATGGCAAATTTTATGGATTTATATATTGTACCTTCTTTGTACTAAAGAGCAGAAAATCACTCATTCACAGGCTTTTCTTCTACAAGGATTTACAACAGCTATTTTCATGGCGTACATTTACGACATGCAAGAGGACACAAAGTTTGAAGAAAAGTGCCTCTAAACAAAATTTAAATAGAACTTCCCTCAAAGTAGTGATAGAGTTCGCGACTGAATGCAACTACAGTTACAGGCCTGTACCCTATCAACGAGTATGTGTCACTACAAAATTGTGTAATGAAAAAAATATAAAAATCCCCTCTAATTTCGCTCCACTATTAATAGTGGCCTTCGTTTCGTGAAAAGAAAATATGGAAGTCTTCACTTCTTTCAATTATAGGCTTTTCATCTGTATTGTAAAGAACATACCTACATTTTTAACATTTTCTCTATTTCTGCTATTAAAATCCCTTTAAAAGTACATAAAAAATCCATTTCATGTATTCATTTTTTTAGAACACTGGCTATCAAAAGTTTTATTTTCCAAAATTTCCAGTCCCAAGTTTTCCTTTCATAGCTTCTCCTTACATGCGATGTAGCGTTCTCTTTTAGACAAACGTCCCTCCATTGCAGCACCGCGGCTCACTGCGCCTTCGCGAAGCGGGGAGGGGGACGATGGAGGGGGAGGGGAGGGGGAGAGGAAACGCATCCGGAATCCGATGAGCGCGTTCGCAGATTCATAGGGCGGAGGAGGCAAGCGGAAAATGAGACGCGTGGCGAAAGGCAAGCGACATCTCAAAAAGGTGGCAGAAATATGGAAACGTTATCCAAAGTGCATAAAACTGTAGATACAGTTTTTTTGGGCACGCTCTTTCGATTCCAAAGTGAAAATTGCAACAAAAAATGGCGGATCTAATATGACCGATAACATTTAAAGAGTCTAAAAATGTTTCAATTTTCGTAAAAAATGGTAAACAGGGTTCTATGGGTTCGATTTTTCCGATTCCAATATTAACATTGCAAAAAACAAAATAGCGGATTAAAAAATTGAAACGCGTCTAAAAATGTTTCTGTGCGAAATGCTGAATAGCAGTTTTTTGACATTTTAATACCTTAATATTAGGGAATGAAGTTTTTAGAAATTTCGTTGTAAAACTCTGTGGAACTTATAACTGCTGAACACTAAAAAATAAATTAGATGTATCTTTTGTTTAAATATTAATTGAGGTTTTTTAAAAATATTTTTTAGTATTTGTTACACACGTAAACATTGTACTCACTATCACCATATTCTTCTATTCTGAATGAAGAAAAATGTTCAAAACAGAAAACAGCTTCTCGCTAAACAGCCACGTTTCCAAAGATGCAGAACGTCACAGTGACACCTCGGACAGTTTTTAACAGTGTGATAAGACACTGGGAACCAGCCTGCCCAACTGATTACTTATAATTCCCTAAATAAAACTTTTTGTTTTACTTTTGGCCAGCTTTTTGAGTCTTAGTCCCAACGTGCGACTAACGGAATTCGTGAATGTACGTGGTGGAAGCGGGGTTGGGGGAAGAGGGAGCGAAGGGGCAAGAGCTGCAAGGTGCGACTGGATCATTCATCTGTTTTGGCGTCACAAAACCCATCCTCCAAAAAACAAAGGGGAAATTCTATTAGGTAATTCAGAATGAAAAGGACGCAAATGTTTTTAACTTCGTTCTTTATCTTCCGCACAATATTTAAAGTCGCAGAAACGTTGGAAAATAATTTTTATCTTTTCAGGACATCTTTCAAAAAAAAACTATTCTCGACTTCTTATTGCAGTTTCGAACATCACATAATAAAATTCTTAAGTAATTCTGGTATTAATTTTGCATGCGTCAGATACGATGGGATGCAACGGTTTTTATAAATTTGAGCACCAGTACATAAAGTTGTCTAAAATAAAACTCTCGGTAAAAAATTGAAAGCTTACATTGTGTCTCTTGAAAATAATTGATTGAATATTAAAATATTTAAAATACATTTTAAGAAAAAACAACAACGAAGTATAGAACCACAAAAATGAAAGGGAACAATAGAATTTGGGAAATGTTTCTGTTTAAAAGCCATAGAATTAACCACCAATCGTAACCATAAAATGAACTAAATAAAAACTGAATTCAGAGTCATTCATTAAATTAACGGGAAATTTGTCCTACTTAATGTTTTTCTGCAAAGTATATTGTGATGATACCTATCAAATTTTATTTTATTCGAATACTTTGAGATTTTGCGTCTCTTCAGACCGTCCATGTGTATTTACAAAAAAAAAATCATCTATAGTTCACACGTTCACTTCCATTAAACAGAATGTGTGAATGGAGGTAGATTTCGTTTGTGATATTATAATTTGATCTCTTGGATAACTAATAAGGCCCAGTGTATTCCGTCATACCTTTTATCCCTCATTGGGTTGTCATAATACTGGGTAACAATTGAATTTAGAGCTATATAACTGTCAAAATTTTGGAATCTATAACTTTCTTCAGAATATAACTTTTATATAATTCTTCAATTAATACAATTACTTTTTATTTTAATTCATTAAAAATTCGGTTCAATGTTCAAAACTACTCGAAAATTAAACAATGACTTCATTTCTATCTTACAAAAACTACACTTGGTGACTACATAACCTAAAAATGTACACTCTTTGATCATCTCCCTTTCCTCTTTATTCAGAGCATTCGTTTCGCTTTTGCCACGAAGAATGTTTCGTGTTTAAAGCGGTTCTGAGTCATTCCGGGGACTATACCGAGATATTTACTTGCTAGTTGCGAATGCAATAAAAACGGAAACGCGATCGTGGTCTAGCTGGTAAAGCGTTCGATAACATTTTAAAGCCATCGTATTCTGCGGTTTTAATGGGGTGTAAATGTAGATCAATGTTCCATCAGAGAGTGAGTTTCAAGAGTTGACTATTTCAAAACTGAATATGAGTGTATTTTGCAAGAAATGAGCGTTGTGCATTATAGTAATACTTGTCAACGTGGGACAAAATTTTTGAAATTTGATGTTAATTAGTGCAGACAATACGTAGTTACCCACCCTTAAGAAAAGTTAATACTAAAAATGTATCGCACACGAATGATCTTGCCTGTCGGGGCCGAATCGTCGGTATCACAGCCTTCAACGCGGCGTCACCCGGACATCTAAGAACATTCTCACAACTCTGACCGTGATTGCTTTCGACATCACAGCATGGCACAATCGAAATAAAATTAAGCAGATCTGCAAAAACTACAGATTGTAATTTGTTTGAAGGCGTCAATATAATTTTACATAAAAAGGTGATGTATGAATACAAACACTATTTCTAATATATTGAGATTGGATAAATGCGAATATTGAAACTGAAATAAAAGTAGTAGTTATTACTTCAGAATTATTATTCTTAAATTTGGAAAATCCAATAATAGGTAAGAACAGAATCCGAAAATTTGATTGACGGTGTCTTAATACAGTAAATGAATATGTAGTATATTTAATAGTCTCACAATTTCCATGACATCGTCTGAAGCGGACACCCCTATTTCAGTGCTTGCAATGAAAAAATCAGATTCGCTAAGTAGAACAGAACTGAACGATTTTAAGAGACAAACCTAGTTACTTTACACTAAAATAAAATAATATCAACCTCAATTAAGATATCTACAGTCTTATCTTCACTAAAGGTGATTGTGCACACGCCTAAGTGAGAAACTGGATAATCATGTTATTGAAGTAATAAATCTTCTCAATAATCATTCTGCTGGGGGAAGTTTCTAAGAATAGCAGAGAAAAGATTGACAGCTTCGAGTTCCATTGTGTAAGTACATTTTTTTCTGCGGATTTCATCCAGCCGACAGCCTGTTATCCTTTACGTCCCGCTAGAACGCATATTCGACCGTTCACGAGACAACAACACACTTGGAACTGAACTTGGGTCAGCAAAAAGTGAGGCCTTCCACGACAACGCATGCATGAGGAACAAGGGACAAACAACCACGACCAAGGCAGGACTCCAACCCGTGACCCTTTGGACTAAAGCGATGAATCGTTACACGCACTCAGCCACCTCGGCTATCCAGGTCAGTGTCAGTCGTACATACCTACTGTAGTTACAGGCCTCCAACAAACCTAACCGCACTACACGAACGTACTTGTTTGACGTTCCATTGACGGTCCGTTGGTTATTGCTCGTACCGCAGCGGATGCTGCGCAACACATTTTGAAGTTAACGACGAGTCCGCCATTTGCAACCTTCGCAATGTGAAACTTTTGCAACGGAAAATTTACATCTCACATTTATGAAAAATGCAAACTCTTGCAAACTCACAAGATGACGAAGCACTTGGACGATCTTACTTCTTCATGTGGCTGATGATACCAACATTACTCGAATGAAGTTCGTAATGATTCGTTTCATTGTTATTCGTGCAGATTTACTCTCACCGTCTGGCGATTTAACCGGGCGATTGCTATTGTGTGACTATTGGGCGACTGCTATTGTGTGATGTGCAAAATTTCGATCTTTATCAGTGATACTATCGTGTGGTGCTCTACTTCTTCAATATTGTTGTAAAGTATTAAAACCCTATAGTTTTTTTCTACAATTGAGCGTTCCACGTTTTATGTAATTAGTGCTAGTGAAATTGGTTTATAACTAGAGTTCGTTTTATTCCATTGCAGTATTTGAGGAGGGACGTCTGAGAAGTACATAATTTTTACCCCCTGTTGAGATACGTCGAATATTGTAAGGATTGTGCAAATAATCTTTGTAGAGACTACTTTTATGTAATAAACAATACATTAATGAATTAACTTTATATTACTAATGAATGAAGCATGTATTGGGCGAAGGTCTTTCATAAAAATATTGTATCTGTGTCGTGATATCTAAGTCTACTAAAATGAAAGTGTATTCACCAAACATAAGTCGGGCATTTGGAAAGTGGTTTCTTCTGTTACTATGGTCCTGTATCATTTTTTGAATTGCAACTCGTCTAGACGAGTGACTTATTTTCCAAGCAAAGAATTCATTATTAACGTAAAGGGGACGGTCCATTCCCCTCAAGAGTACAGTTTCTTTAATGTTCCACGTTACAGAACAACATGACGGTCAGTCCACATTTATGGTAAAGTGTACTAAGTAAAAACGAAACAAATAGAGTAATTCATTACCAATCACATGATGACCGATTATTTGTGGACTTGGTTCATCACAAAGTTTCCTTTAGGTTAAGATTCAATGTCTAATATTGTCTATAACTAAGAAAGCGATCACCAAAGACGCAAGAATGATGATTACGTACATATGAGTAAGAAGAGTTAATTTTAAAATAAACAACATCTGGTCAAGTCTATAGACAAGTTTAAAATAGAAGTCATTTCCGACAATTTTTTCAAAAACCGATCTGCGTAACCCATTTTTACATTCAACCATGACAAAAGCGACATTTTACAAAATCTGAGACAAATTATGCACTCTAAACGATACTGTTGTAGATAAAATGTATTTTTATATATCATACATTTATTGTAATTGAACTTCAATGCGTCATTTTAAGTTCTAGCAATATTAAATAGATTCAACTCGCTAGACATTCAAACATCGTATACGCACAACTTGACACCCGTTGCTTCGTTCCGCAAAAGCTTTCATAAACGAGTAACATGAATGACGTTAGAAACTCCATTACTGATGAATTGACTTTCAGGAATTGTGCTATCTTCATTGTAATATCTCAACGGTTTGCCTCGCAAACCGCTTTGCATTGCTTGATGTAATATTAATTCAGTTAGAACAAGTAAGTCCAATACTACGGTATGTTATCCTCGCGTGAAAGAAAAATCGTTTCTTCTACCCTTCCGGTGCGCAAAAAGCGACAAAGATTTATACCGCGCAGCGGTGGCCGGCGAATGGATTTTCGATTAGCGAAGCGAAGGGTGAAGGGGAGGGCGAGGACGGGCGATTAGCCCTTCGCGAAAAGGTTCGTCACGCGCCGATGGGCGTGCGGGCTCAATTCGCCCTTCCAGATCTCCATCGCTCGATCGCCTCGCGGCTCCTCGCGTCCTCCGCCTCCTTCAACAGTTCGCCCCCGCCCCCGCCTCCGCCCTCGCCCCGCCTCCGCCTCCGCGCCCCGCTCCTCGATCGCCCTTCCACTCTTCCCACACTGCTCCCCGTCCCCGCCCCTGCGGCCCATCCACGCGGTTCAGTGACATCCCATGAAGGTGCAACGTACGTGGATGAAATAATGCAAGTCATCTCCGTCAACTTTACAAATTTATTTAGAGAGCCGGCTTTCGATGGCTTCGCCTTCATCATCGTTAAAGAAATAAAGGAAATCATCTGTGTAAACTTTATAGATTTATATAGAGAGCCGGCTTTGCCGTCATCATCGGTCTCGCTATATGTGACGTCTCTCCCAACTTTCGTCACAAATAGAAAATCTGATGAAGGCAAAGCCATCGAAAGCAGTCGATTAATAATTTTAAATTAAGAAAGAAAACTTCCATTATGTCATTCTTTATAATGTCAAAAACACGTCACCTGCATTTCACAAATGCTTCGTTGTATACAACCTGTGAAAGACAAGTCTCCTACTCTCGCTTCACCCACACCTTCATATCCTCCACAATTCCCTTAGCGCCAGTGTGGCCCATCGACAAGTTTTTTTATTGGCCGTACGTGTACACTTCTTTCCCACAATGTTGCCTTCACTGTTTTTTAGAAACGTATGGCGTCCACGAACGCGTCAAATGAAAGTTCATTTATTTGATTTACTTTTTGATGTTTGTAAGAACTTCTCTTTTCTCCGAATTGTTAGAAAACTTACTACATTTCGGTGAAGAATATTTCCTACGAGGAAAATAAAATAGTTCGGTTACAGAACTGGACCAAGGTATTGAAAAGAGCGCCAAATATGCAGCATTGATATGCGCGGAGAAAATTTTAAATAATTTTATTTTTCATTCGAATGGACATTTGGAACATTATTTTAAGCGCGTGTACTGAAACTGAACAAGTTGATCGGATATTAGCACGAGTGTTTAATATTGTTTGATATTACACAACACGGTTAACTCAATATTGCGGGAGCATTCGTTATTCAATTTTGGCCAAGCTTCAAAGAAAAAGATTCCCTCGATATTATTGGAGTGCCCGAGAAGTAGCGCATCCAAGCACCAGCGCAGCGATGCGCCCCGGGGCAGACGAAGAGAGTAGTGCTCTGTGGCACGGACATTTACAGCACGGGCATGCTTTGGCACGGACACGGGCTCCATGTCCTCCGGCGCACGCAGAATAACCGTCTCTCTCTGTGCGGCTTCACCCAACCACCACGCCCCCACCCCGGGCACGGCCCTCTGTTCCGCCGCGGTTTTACCTGCGGGTGGCTCCTACCAGCGCCAGGGGGAAGAACGCAGAGCTCCCGACAAGTCCTGCACGAGAGCCACGACAGTTTACACACATCTGCTACAACGCAGTCCAGCACGTCTGGTTTTCGCTCCCCCTCGACGACTCGAGCGAAACGCGCTTGGCCGAGAAACGAACATGGACGTAACTATGCCAGCTAAATCTCAATTTCAAGTTTTAAACGCACAATTAAAGTCGCTGCAAAGATAACACGCCTGAACAAGAAGTAAGAATTAAGCGAAAAATGGAAATGAAAGAGGAGTTTCCTTTACCCTGATAGAAAAAGAGGGAATCATTTGTATTCCTACTCAAAATTAGGAGGTGAAAGAAACTGAAATCTAAGCAATAAATCTTATTTTAAAATGGATCAATAGTGATTCGGATAGAATTAGTGACATAATTCTGCTCAACTGTTTCCAAAATAAATATAAATAAAATGTACAAATAAATTAATATTTCCATATTTAGGTCTCGTTTATGTAATAAAAGTAGCAGTAATAAATGAGAAAATATTCTGAAATATCCTTCATGAGTAGCTTGCGTAGTTCTGCAACGCTGTCGCACAAGACTTGTCCTCAATACTTTCCTCAAGAGGTAAAGCAATGCCGCTGCCCATTGAATCAGCCCACCGCGAGCGAGCGCACGACGCTCGAGAATAAACCGCTCGAGAGAGTTCGAACGAGCAAATGGAGCGCCTTGTATCACTCTAGTTCATATCGAGCAAATGCCGTGACTCCGTCACATATCGTGTTCTCCACGCTTGCTTGTACGCCGGCGTGTTTTTTATTAGGACAAACAGCTTCATTGAAAGCTTATATTTTATATCGTTGAGCCGTTTGGATCTTTCAGATGATACTTGAACACATAACACAACACTGACAGACAGAAAAGACTAATAGAACATTTTAGAATCGATGGGGGAAACTCAGTCGAGCAGCTCTCATTGGTTTAGTAACTTAGGACACTTCAACGTGGTGTGTCAACGCCAGCGTCTGCTGGATTCGCGCACGTCCACCATCACACCTTGCCATTGCGAGCGCCACTTCGACTGCATTACCGCGACTGGTTGTCCGCTATTTCAACGCATCTCTACACACAAATACAACGAACCTCTAAATGTATTTTATTCAATTGAAAGTTGCTTTTAATTCATTATGAGTCCTCTTTCATGCTTCGCTTGTTCATTACGATACTGCCTATAAACGTAAGCGACCTTGTGACCGCTATTACTTCACTTTCTTAACTATTCCTCCATTTGTAATTTTTTTCTAAAACAATCATAACAAAATGAACCAAGTCGTTCCTAGTATATCGTTGATGCTCTATGTATGTTAATATTTATACAATATAAGAGAACATTTTTATCATTACTAATATCAACATTAAATATTATTACACATTTACCTAAAAATTTATAGTGAAATACATCCCCAAACACATCAATTCAAAACACACAAAGAACTGTTACCCTAATCGCGAATGAGATATGCAGTAGTGTTAAAAGTAATCTGTAAATCAAAGGCAATATTACAGTTTTTAATATTTATTGTTAATTAGAACTTGTTTTTAGTTCATGACTAATAATTTCAATATCAGTTTCCTTATCGAAAGTAAGTTTTTTTATTGCATCACGTTAGCCACAATTATTTATTATCAAAATTTTGGGCATGGAATAGATATTTAGGGCAGAACACCTTCACATCAACTTTTGTTCGAGTTCAGCAAATCATTTTATTCAGTTTTGTCTTGTGTAATTTGCATCGCGCAAACAGGTCACACAAAATACCGCAAATTTCGAAAACTGTAAATTTAAATACCAATCACAAAAATAGATAAATTTAAATAACAATTACAAAGTGATAAAAAAACTCGTGAATTTTATGTGAATACACACAGGAAGGGGCATTATTTGTTTCCAGTTTCAACCATCGCGGTACTCATATTTCACGCATCCTTTTCTTGTCAACAGCTCTATATTGCTTGGTCCATTGTCCCTTCAAGGCGAACGTACACACACTGGAAAAGCTTTAAATCATCTCGGTAGAATGTATGTTCCTCATTTGCAACCTTCATAAAACCCCGTCTCGCACATGCATCAATTACGAGCGGTGCCGCGCAGCGCTGTGGCAGCCGATCTAATAATTCAGAAGCCGTGTGGGGGAAGACGTGTATTGTTCGCGATAGTGCTTATGTGTGTGAATTAATTACCAGAGAGACTGAAGTTCTTCCAATTCCAGTACTGAGCTGCGAACGCCAGCAGAAATCGCTTGCATCAGTAAACGGTGATTATAAGCTGTAAATTCAAGCTCATTCATGTTTATTCAATGACAAATTATGCCTCCCGCGTAATGACATATCATTGAGGAGATATTTGTCCCAGAAAAGTACCCCAGAGGATAGGTGGTATCAATACTTTAGAAGCATGACACATTGAATACTGAAGGCTAATTGGTAGAATACAGCAGGTTGGTAGCAGTTTCACAATATTTATTTTTTCCTTTGCAATTGAAACCGTTTAAGTAGTCCCACGTTTAAATTTCGCAATGAATAAAATCCGAGATCTGTTACGCGTTAGTATTAAATTTCAAATAAAACTATATTACTTGGTAATAACTGGTAAACATATTTCCTAATACAGACTTAGTCTCCCATCTCGCTTGTGTTCACATTAGGGTTGCGACATCGATATTGTTTTTTTCAAAATATCGATGTTTTAAACATCGGTATACTCACACCCATGTTTTTTTATCATCGATGTTTTGTGATCGATGCTATTTTCTTGTCTGATGTTTTGTTTCTGAATGAAAATTTCCTGTGATCACAGTAATAAAAAAGTTAAAATATGAAATAATAACTGATAGTAACACTGTTATTCATGTGTTGGAACCAATGGAACCCTGTTTGCATTATCATTATCGACCAAATTCTCCCTCCATGCCCTTGCATTTTCTCTTTGTTCATATTTATTTATCACATTGAGATCGTCAACAAATTTGCTGTGGGCATAGAGTTTGCGCATTCCCTTACCCTGATTCGGCGAATTGATAAACACGAACATTATAAAATTAAATTTTAATTCACACGAATTTAATGTTAGAGATTACTAATCCAGTCTAAAAACTTCGATGTTACAACACGCTCATGTTTTTAGCTGATGTATTTTTAACATCGATGTATTAATTTTGAACATTGATGTTGGCTAACAGCGACGTTATAAACATTATGTCGCATCACTAGTTCACATGACATAACCATTCACTTCGTAACGGCCTTTCAATGGGTATTCATCATATTCAAGGTTTACATTTCTGCTCTTAAGCGGGATTGTCACCATTAAATGAGCTATCAGAAGATGTTAGTACAGAAGTTTTCAGACGTCAGTAAACAGACTATCGTATTAGTAATTAAAAATTGGTAACAAAACAAGCAATGAACACATCTCGATTCTCCGTGTTTCCCGGGGATGAGCTATCTGTCGGTTTGTGATGTACACCGCGGTGGGCGCGCTGTGCTCGTTCACTTGTGCGATTTCACCTCGAGTGGCGCCCGACCGCGAGCGCGTGCCTGGCGAAGTGTGGTCGGGGACCCTAAACGCAGTCGCCGCCTCCTGCTGGCAGCGGGGGGGGGACTGCTCTGCATAATCCTAATGGAGGCCCGGTGTGCCCTGAGGTGGGAACGGGAGAGCAGGTCGTGTGTGGGGCTACGAGAGAAAGGCTTCGGGCGACGCGAGGCAAGCGGGGGTGGGCCGGAATGGGGGGAGGCGAAGAGCAGGGGTGACTGTATTGGCAGTAAACGGGAAGGGGCAGCGGCTAGGGCAGCTTAAAGCGTCTGTGGACGGATCCAGCCCTGAGAGCGATGGGCGATGCCCAGCTGTGCGACGTAGGGAAAGGTGGGTCGGTGCGGGGGAGGCGGCGGCAAGAGACGTGAGCAGGTGTGTGAAGTTATGGAGGGGGCGGCAAGACGGGTGGGCTTGTCAATGGCAGTAGTTGGGCGGGTCAGAGGCGTGGGTAAGCAGGGCAGGGGCGTGGGAACAGGAGAGGTTGGTGGCTGGCCGGGCGAGTTAGGGCGGCTCGGAGGTAGGGCCGGGTAGAGGCGAGGCGTGGAGGGCCTTCGAACGGGGCGGGCGCGGTCAAAGGCTGTGGGCTAGCGTGGCGATTGGAGGGGGTGGTTTGGGTAAGGCGAGTCGGCAAGCGGGAGGGGCGGGGTCGCATGGCCGAGAGCGCGCGCCTTGAGGCTGGCGGGGCGCGCGCGTGTCGACACGGCCGCCTATAATGCGCGATGTGTAGCGCATCCAATATCGCGCGGCTTTCATGCGGCCGTTTGAATTATACATCAGGCGCGACTGAACGGCGCTCGGGGCTCAGTGCCAGCGCGCGACCGACACCCCCCCTCGCAGCGCACCACCCTTCAGACGCCTCCGTTTGCTCTTCCATTTGCTCCCGGGTCCTCCGACCCGTTTCCGACTCCCTTCCGGATACTCTTCCCTCCCTCTTCCGGATTCTTGCAAGTTCCCAACTGTTTCCGACCCGCTGTAACCATGTGATTTCCCATCTTTGTAATCTTCCTTCGTACACCCTGCTTCCGTTCTCCCTCCGACGCTCATCCCTTCTTCGGTGCAGCGACAGGAAGAGATAGCTCAGGGCATCAGCTGATGCCACTGTAGTGCCTGTGTGTGGGAGGTCCTAGGTTCGAGTGCCGACGGTGGTAATATTTTTGACAATTTGTCGACTTGACAGCTAGGTCGAATTCAGTCGCTGTCTGGAGGAGAATTTTAGCGGACGGCTTCTCTGATCGATACATTTCCAGGATTTCTGCAATCAACATCAGGCGAATGTACGAGAAGTACCCTAACAAACGGGCCACGGACTGTGCGTGATATTTCCTTCCACTCTCTGATATTTTTACACCCATTTCCATGTTAGTCATGCATTACGGCTTTTATCACCCCCTTGCTACAACTTGCTTTTGTACATCTGACCAAGTAATTCTTAGACCAATAGCGTTTGTTGTTTTTGCGAGGAGAAAAACTGCATATGCATACTCGTAACCATATATTCATTATCCACTAAAAAATATCACTTCTCTGTTTGTATTTCTATAGTTGATACTGTAAATTCAAGCGAAATCAATTTTAAGTAATGCTGTCCTGTTATAGTAATAAAGGAACCAAAATCTACTCTCAACAGACGAAACGCGTTCAGAAAATCTAAACAACGGAGTTGTCGTTAAAGATGATGGACGAAAACATATATTTTTGAAATGGTAATTCCTCTTATATGATTATGCTAATAAAAATAGCACGAAATGTACCGAACAACTCACAACCTACATCACAAATAACGAAATTTAACTGCAAGTGTTCTTTCTTTTCTGATAAAATTATTGCCTAATAAAATTATTACCTATGATTAGACTTGTTAATATGCAAACTACATAAGTAAACCTGGTTCACTTCTAAACACGCATTCTGAAATTTAAAAAAAATGATATTTGAATGAAGAGGAAACTATATAATTTGTAGGATATTCGATTTTATTTTTTGTTGTTTTCTGGACGATTATTGTGACTTTACTTTCAGTTCGATGAATTCGATTCAGTTCGATATTTGGATAAAAACTGAAACCAGGCTTCAATGCGTAATTCATTGTAGTCCCATTGTGTGACAGCTAAGAGGTAATAAAATACATGTAATCAAATAATATTCTTGATGTCACACTTTATTCCACTTATTTGTTTAAAATTCCAAAACCCGTTTATTGTCATTGCAATACAATGTTAGTAAATTTCAACACAAAAAAATACCCGAGTTTTTAAAACATATTTAAGTAAATTATAAGCATATTAAATAACTTATTTTGAACAGACTTAACAAAAAATGTATTCACTGCATTACGAATTCACAAATTTTGGTACTGATACGGAAAATTCAGCCGCTTTTGTGGAAATCTTGGTTTTAATGTTGCTCCCATTTCACTATAATTTGCAAGAACATTGCTATCATTTTGCGAAAAAACAAGCAACATTAAATCGAGATACAATTATAGAGAACAAATTTCATCTGAAGAAAAAATATTTATCTTCAGTAATGTAGTGATACGAGGAGTGTTTACAAATTTTCTAACTTTTGCAACTTTTCAAAATTGAGAGTGAACAAAAAAATAGAACCTAGGCTATCTTCTTATTGTAGTATAACAGTATAATTTCACAAGAAATTTAAAACAAACTTTAGGGCCAGATTTGACAGATTTTTGAAAATGTTCCAGAGACTTTGGACGTATTTCTAAGACATGGTCTGAGCCGTGGTTTGGAAACCGTGGCTTTGAAGCCACGGCTTGAGCCGTGGCTCGATTGATAAAACGATGAATCATTGACGACTAGTGAGGCCGCAGTCAAGCGGGACTCTGTAAAATCGGTTTTGCAACATTGCCTTGGCGCGTGAGAACAACGTTCGTCATGCATTTTTGAAGTAGAAATTGACTAGTTCGCGGCAAAGTATTAGATATACGTTTGATAGCGTAGGTACGAATTGTATTTTCATTCTTATTTTTCACGATAATTCAATGAATGACGAATTATAGTTTTATAATAATTACAAAGCCAGAACAAAATTTCGTTTAGTATTAATACAGAAGGCTCGGTTTGAAAAAGAGAGGGGGATCCTCGCAGAAATTTCAAAAATATCCAAATACAGTTTCTGTCAAAAAGATGCAATCCAGCAACACTTATTGTGGATTCAGTCTCCTGAGCCGATGAACAACGCATAGAAATTCTTACATACGTCTAGATAACTCCATTTCCAACTATTTAAGTGAATGAGCCATGGCTTTAAATCGCCGAGGTCTGGAATTTTCAAGCTGCGTCTCGAGCCGCGGCCTGGACAATTCGACAAAGCCGCGTCCTATCAAGCGAAACTGGGATTTCGAGCCGTGACTCGAATAAACTGCGGCTCAGACCTCGTCTGAGAAATCCACCCATTATGTAAAGAACCCCAAAATATTAATGAATTCTTTTCAAAATCTAAGAGCTCTGAGGTAGCCTGGTTGTCCAGGAATTATCCATTTTGGAAAAACATTCTACGAATAGTTTGTGAGATAGTTTTTTCAGGGAGTTTTGAAACCATGCGTTTTTTGGTATTAAAGAACAAAAAATATGGATTTTGACTACACTATTTATTAGAAAAATAGTCTACTACATAAAGGGTCAAGAAAACCCCAGTTTTACGGAATCAGGGAGCCACAAAACTAGTTTTTCCGATTGTAAAAATTCAGTTTCCCAACAGCCTTTCAATACTTTCTCGATACTCCGTATATACATGAAGAGGTAACATTCAAAAGGTGACGTATATATTTGGTTAAAAGTAAGTTATGTGTTTTCTAGAATTTTTCCCCCCAAAAGTGAGATATTATAATACATTAAGTAGTACTCTACTTGTTTAATGAACGACAGTTTTGAAAAGTGAAAATCTGTTCTCTATTCATGTATTCGTTTTTATTGGAAAAGAGTAAAATGGATTGTAAAATGTTTGCTCCTAGCACGTATTCAAAAAGAAAAATTGGGTGTTTTAGGTTTTTACGCATTGTTAATTGGAAAAAGACGACTTCCTGATTTCTTCGATTTATCCTCAAATTTGCGGTCAGTTCGTCTTTATGACGTACTTTCAACTGTGTAACCGATCCTGAGATAACTCGAGAACACTTAATGAATTACAACATACGATATCACGGTCAAATCGTGATTTTTCCGCCTGGTACTTGTAGTACGTTTAATCTATTAGGGGTTTAGGGTAAAAAGGTTTTGTTTTTAAACGTATTACTTATCGCAAAGGTTTTACTTAAATCAGGGCAAAAAGTGTAATATTAAATTATTCTACTTCCTTGAAAAAAATAATATTTTAATTTAATCCTAATTTTTAAAGAAGATGTACTACTTTAGATTGCACGACCATTTGGATGATACAATAAAACGTTGCACAACGAAAGCATACGACACACACAGGATTATATGCCATTTCTTTGAAGAATAATACATCAATAAAATTGGAAACACTATGGACTGGTCAGAACTGTTACACAGGGAGCCCAAAAATTGGTTTGGTTGATAATGGCGACAGTAAAGTGAGAAAATTAACAAAGCAGGTAGCGAGTTTCGTCGAAGGAAATACAATTCAACTGAATTTGCATGTTACATCTAATATAACTTTGACGACTTTATTCAAATTCCCTTGAATGTTAAACGGTATCGATATCTCAGTGGTTGGAGGTTAAGGTTTGATAAAAACACTCCGACGTGCGATTTCAATCCCGGTGGAATACAATCGAGTCTCTACTCAGTTGCCCCAGTGAAAAGTTCTTAAACATCATTCGTACACTCTTAAAAAAAATCAATCTCAGCGAGATGTTTCTCACATCAGAAACTGATCTAGTGGTGTAAACTAGCAGCGGAGAACGCCGCTAGTTCAGTCACCCCAAACAATAGGGAGGCAAAACCAGCCTCTTAAGTATCAGAGCCACTCGGGCATATTGGACAACTTACGGTGATTTCTCCTCCGGATACTGAGGCAGGATTTAGAATAATTATTTACCGGCGGAGATGTCTCGGTGATTACAGGACAATGCAGAATCACTGAAACAAGTGGACCGCGCGCGATTTGTCCTTCCTCTTCCCTGTGCTACCCTCGCCTTTACTTACATACATACACACACACACACACACACACACTCTCACACACACACACACACACACTCACACTCACACACACACACTCACACACACTCTTACCTACTCTGAAAAGTCAAACAGGTTCAAAGACAAGTCGGGAACTTGTAGATTCTGGGACGATGGTCCGCTGGTGGAGATACCTTGGCAAGGGCACCTCGCGAGCCAAAGTGTAATTCAACACTGGACTACATGTTTCAGCGGTGAAGCACACCGCCACCTCACAGCTACAACATGCACAATGCCACAAGACTATTGACCAAAACAATTGGCGCGCCCCGAAACGCGTATTATAAATATTGTTTCAAAAACGTCGCAGTGTCTGCGACAGAGATATTGGCGAGAAGTGGCGTTGCAACAGAGGCCACCCGGGGCGCGGAAATATTCAACATTCCGCACGTAGGCCGCCAGGCACCCTGGCTGGGAGCCCCGCCCTGCCCCGCCCGCCCCGCCCCGCCCCGCCCCCGCCCGCCCCGCCCCGCCCCGCCCCGCCCCGCCCCCCCCGCCCCGCCCCGCCCCGCCCCGCCCCCCGCCATCATGCCCTTGTCCCCTGACTGTTCGTAGCACGCGGACCGCCAGCCACGCCACACAGCGCAGTTCTAGGCGGGCGGCGAGCCGCGAGGCTGTTGACAGCTCTCACTTCATTGTGAATTCACTACTCAAAGCCCTTGGCTCAATGCGCATTCACAATTCATCCTATGGCTACGTGATTCCAGGCGCGTCAACTACTAAAGTTCATTAGTCCTGTAAAAGATAGTTCACTGTGTTTATGCCACCGTACCAGTAGCCAGCCCTCCCACCGGTCTTCGACATGGTAGTCAGTGTAGTGCATGTGAGTTAGTTAAGAGGAGTGAGGAATAGAACAAGGATAAGGAAGGAAAGATTCCATGGCCCGATTGTTAGGTACTATGCTCCGACATTCGCCTGCTTAGTGATAAGAGAAACCCTGAAAACCACCGATCAGAGCAGCCGGCCGCTAGAATTTTGCCAGCCCGACTGACATTCACCTAGCTGTAAGAAACAAGTATAACAGCGTTGAAAATATAGACCCTTGGTCTGTCCAACTTACCTACCAAACGCAATACTAGTAAAAAACGTGAAGTATAATAGAATATAATAATACATCATGGCTAAACTAGAAGCAAGAAAATTGAATAATACTGAGGAACATATAGTGAATCTATTTCATTCCCTACATACGAAATTGTCTGGGATTTCAATCCCAGAGGCAGAGCAAAGCACGTGACCCTCTACTTTGCCCGGCTGAACTGTCGTGCAGCAGCTGCAATCATCGCCGCCTGAGCAGTTTGGAAGTTTGAACGAATGGCTTCTAAAACAGGTTTCGCTGCGTCAAACCTGTCGCGGAGGCCGACGCCAATTTAGAAGCTGCGGGAAATCGGGATGTGCTGTGTGAAACGTGTTTAGCAGAGGAACTTTAGCTAAAAGTCGGCAAAATTAAATACTCCGACAATTCCGCCTCTAACCAGGTGCCTGTGCACGCTACTTACTACTGGAAAATTTCACAAGATAACGATTTCCGGCACGTCATGCGCCGGTTGCTTGTCAGCTTACAAGCGAATCAAATGCTTGGTACCGCTGAGTCCGATAGGGTTGTCAATTAGACGATTTCTCTCACTTTAAGAGTGTGTAGGGTGTGCGAAAAATTCATTAGCGTTAACAGTAGAGACTAAAATAGAAAACCTTCTGTGGCACAAAATATTCTAGAATTAGATGAAGAGCAGATTATGAGAAAATGAAATGGAATTTGAGAAAACGCAGACAATATAACACCCAGGATATATTTCATCATGATAAAATAATTGCCCAAACCCCTGTATCAGAAATCATATATTCTTGCTATAAAAGAGCAGACCGTTGTAAAGACACGTCATATTAATATAATATATATTATAATATATATATATATATATATATATATTATATATTATATGAAACGAAGAACGTTTCCGTATCGATAACAAGCAAAAATTGATACTAATTCTAAGCTAAAAGAAGCACTAAATCGTATTAGCGTGAGTAACGCCGCCGCCACCGCCTGCCACCAAGCGTCAAACCGGGGGCACGGGCGAGAGCGAGTGACGGTTGAGCAGTACGGACAGAGAGCCGCGAGCCGAGGTGGAGAGTATCGCGAAGCCGCGAAGCGCAACACGGATGCGGCTTGCTGCTCCACCAAGCAAGCTGTAAATATTTATCAACAGTGTGCGAGACTGATGTAGCCGCTTAAGTGGCGATTAGAGGTCCTTAAAATCGTATAATTAGATGATTAGAGAAACGGAAGTGCGCACAGGACCGGAGGTCAGTGAAACAATTAATAGTGAGTTTTGAGTGACCACAGACCACGCGTTCCAGTCCAGCCCGCGCTGTGATGCAGCACGGGCCGCCATCAGTCTGCGAACAGTTGAGTGGATTGCAGAAGAACAGTTGTAGTCGGGAGCTGCCGACCGGGACGCCATTGCGCTTTGTTGCAAGTCTAAGTATATGTGACATGGCTTGCAATGGCTGGGGTGGTGGATCCCGGCGCAGTTCGTTGGCCATTGCATTGGGACGTCCGCGGAGTCGGACCCCGAAAATCCCGTTTCCGACAACTTTCGGGCGACCGAAGTTTGCCGAACACGCCGCCGCCGTTGCCCAGCGCGCCACGCTCGCCTCCAGCCAGCCCGTGGACATCGGAAGCTTCAAGTCTACGTACTCGTGCACGAATTATTAAAAGGCCCTTGCAGCACTGCCGTATTGTAAAAATTTATATATAGCTGTTTCAATCATATAAACTTTCAATTGCACAAAAAGAGTTCCCTCGATTATTCTTCTAATGCAGCGTCAATATCCCCCTGGAAGCCCATTCACGAGAATTACCCGTCCGTTTATATTATTTATTTGTTGAGAGTACCGTTTCTCCGGTACGTCACAATATATATTTATTAATAAAAATTACCATAATTTCTAAACCACTTAAGATGTAATATTTTGATTTACTTTTTTGGGATGTAGCTATTGCAAAAATTTATACCAATTGAGCGTTTTAGATTTCTAATCAGATGCTTTTTTAAGTAGGGAAACATTCTGTCATCTTAATAGCACTCGGTCTTGATATGAAGGATTCCATATTTGCGCAGAGCAAAAAACTCAATCTAGGTGGAATGTGCATTTTTATAGTAAAATAACGAGAAATATAAGCAATGTCTAAGGTCTTGTTTTTTCATCAATGAATACGTTTGGAAGCTTGTAGTTAAAAACTCAATCACGTCCTCTCTAATTAGAACGAGGGAAACTGGTTCTTGCTGTGGCTTTCAATTGAATGATTTTCGTCGATTTTTATATTTCCTAACAACTTAATTGCATGTCAACTTCAGAAATCTGTGGTTTCTTCGGTAATATCTACGAAGTTGTTTCCTTTCCAAACATTGTTCTAATGCTCAAGGAAAGAGATCGTCTTGGGCGATGTTGTTTTCTACTGAAGACTAAGAAAATATCATGAGTAACTGTATTGGACAAACTCAAACCACATAATATTTTTATGTGAACTGTGTATTTAATGTTCCCATACATCCCAACTCGCATTTTTATTTTCGGGCATCGTCTATGTTCCTTTGACTGCTGCAACGTTCTCCTTCGGTTGCAGATAATTACACTAACCGTCAGAAAGCTATACGTAAGTTAATGAAATCTCATACAATAAGTAAAATACATTAATCAATATTCGTTGTATTTTTTCTGTAATCCAAAAAGTTTGAAATAATATTTGTATAAACTGGACACTAAAGAATTCTTACTTTTTTTTCAAACAGTGCGTTCTCCTCTACATGCGACAATCGGATTAGTAATATTTACAGGAGAATTGGTTAAAACTAAAAAAGAAAACTTGCACTGTATTCAGTAAAAGATAAGTAATGCATTGCTAATATAACATGAACGGAGGAGTACACTTACCGCACTAGTGTTAAAAATAAAATCTCTTATTGCGAAAAGAACGTGGTTTCTGTGACTAGAGAGCTACATAAATTTTGTAAAATATAATCTGTAAGTTTGATTACACACTTTCGTTATAAATGCGTGTCAGCGGAGAAAATCGTTCATAACACCTATGCTATACAAAGGCTGTACTAACCCAAATATATATTCGGAATACAATTCATAACGCAGTGGTTCTCGAGTTTTCAAAACGTGCTGCCACTATCAGTCATTTTCGGGTCGGATTAATCCGATTTTTGCTAGCCAGCGGTGTTCGCAGGTCTGGCCCTGTTTTTACTCTTATTTATCATCCACGCCTGGGGTAAGAGATACACGAGTCGACACGGCGTTTCTTTCGCCACACAGCTACAAAAACAGATTATTGTGTTAGAAAGCACGACATAAAATGGCTTTGCCGCTCTCTGGAAATAGAAAGCGTGTCTTTAATTAGTTTTTGTATAATTAATTTCTATTAGTTATAACAATAACAATGAACTAAACAATTGTATTGCAAAGCAAGAGTGAACGAAAAAACAAAATGAAAACAATACATTCTTATTATTTGGAATGCTCCTTTAAAAATATTGTAATTTTGTGATTAATGTGGAGCCAATCTCGGACTGGCGTGTAAGCAAAAATAAAATTTACTTGCAATCGAAAAATATTGGCCATACCGCAAGTCTGTAATAATTACACTAGTTTTTGTTACACTAAACTAAAACTAGCTGTAGATGAAGCGAAGAAATGTAATGATCTGACAAATCACAACAGAGTTATGTTTTCAAAAACAGATGCCTCGGCAAAACCATGAAATGTGGATAATATAGCGTCTAAAAAATCTGTAAATATTTGAATCTTTTAAATAAAATTATATTAAAGTTGTTATAAACACACTTGAATAATAAATTGAATCGTATTTGGCCACATTAATTTTCTTTTTACGTCAGTCGTTTCTTTCCTTACCACTATTTTTTTACTCTTACAGCACTCGAGGAGTAGGCAAAATTTATAATGCTTCAAGCAATTTTCTCCAAAATGACCTAAAGTTAATCGTCTAATGGAAGAATTTAACGATTACACAATTAATTTAAGAAAAGAGCCAGTTGCAGACGGTACTCTGACTACTCTCAAGGATTGGATTCAATTAATTTTATCGCATTGATCTCGCGAAAAAAGTGCCAAGTCATTCCAAGGTAGAAATGTAGACAATTACACCATTCGCAGTAATATCTTTTACAGAAAAAGCATTCTAGGTATGGAGGATAAAGAAGGTAACTTATAGTGAACGGATTTTTTATCCTGCATTTTTGTTGGAACTTCCGTTTCAAATATTTAAGGTTATATTCCTCATTTCTCATCTCGTTATCCTACCTCTTATTTACCATCTCCACTTCTAATTTTTCTTTAACTTAACAACAGCCAGTCTGATATTCCCCCGTCTTGCTTATCTTCTTGTCAACTCTTGTTTTCTCTCGCCCTGGGATTCTGCGGTGTTTAATTTTCAACCCGCGCCGCCTGCGGTTTCACCTCGTATCTCGCCTTTCCGCCTCTGAGCCCCATTTTCCCCCTTCCCGGATATGGCTTTCCCGCCCCATCCTACTGCCCCCGAATGGCTCTTTACATTTTTAAACGCGCAGGCGTGATTCGGCCTGCCAAGAACATAGAGAAAGAAAAATGACAACGACAAAGGGCAGCGAGAAACCCGGACAGCGAGAAACCCGGACAGCGAGAAACCCGGACAGCGAGAAACCCGGACAGCGAGAAACCCGACGAGAGCAAAACACAAAGAAGGAAGAGAGAGGTTTAGGATGGGAAAAGGAGGAAGTTACAAGCAGGGGCGTGCAGGCTCGGAAGCGGGGCATTAGATGTGCGCTCGCCCTCGCCCCATGACTTTAAGGCGAGCGCTCCCGGCTCCTCCGGGCTTTTAGGGAGGCGCGCGCGGCAAAGTGGCCCCTCCCCGCGACACCGCAGACCTCGCCCTTCCTCTCCACGCAAGCCTCCGAGACCACACGTCTCTCCACCTGTCTCGCTAGGGAAACACATCACACTTCCCTACGCTCCTCCCACACACACCCAATTGCCCCTCGCTCCTCGCATTCCCGCGTAACGCATTTTTTCAGGGTCGCTGCCGAGCGCATGTGCTTTACATACGTAAGTTATCCGCAGGCTTTGAGGATACACAGACACTCGGAATTGTTGATTCCCGGATTTTGGGAGCAGTTGAAGTTTCAAAGGCAAGGTGCGTGAGGAACTCGTAGAACTTCTTAATGAAATAACAAACACTGAGGTCAAGAATGCAGTCAGAATAAGGTCACTGAAATTACTCCAACGATATCGAACTGGCTTTTTCCGGAAGTACTGACCTTTCTCTGAAGGATACTAAAACATTATTTAAGTGTGGCTTCTCATTGTGTTTTCTTGCTGAAAATCACAGAATCGAAAAAGAGAAAATACCAGGGAACATGTGTAAATAATGTTAGCATTTAAAACGTTAATATCCGGGAAATTCATTTACTTTATATACCGCAAATCACCAATAGAGCATATACAGACATGCTCTTACAATACACAAAAAGTTTATGTTGAAATATCTACAGTACATAGCTTGAATGTTCCGTGCCTTTGAATGATGGTATATGATTGAATGGTGTTTTTTTACATTTTTACAACGTGCTGAAGTGAAAAAAGTTATTTAAAAAATATTCGAAAAGCTTAAGAATGGTTTTAGATATACGTTTAGAATGCAATTTTTTAGTTCTCACAACAAAAACTCTTTTTGTTAACTGTTCTTCATTTATGGCTCATAAAAAAATTCACAGCGAATTGCTGGTAAGAGAATAAGAAAACGTGACACCTCTTTGTGCAACAAGGCGTGTAGCTTCTCAACTCCTTGAGAAAGTTCAAAGCTTCTCGCCCCCACTCTCACGAGGCAAAATTGCTGCTTTTGTTTAACTCCTGCATCTCTTTTGTGGCGCTGCCGTAAACTATTGCTACTCATGAATTTTTAGTGAATACAGTTTCCTACAGATTAACTTTGTTTTGTGTCATATAAGATGCAAGCAGATATGATCAATAAAATATATTATGGAGCATGCAAGTTTACGTAAACAAAATGTTTAATTTAGTTAAAAAAGGGACGTTTTATTAATTTTTTAGTTATATGGTAAGTCTGAACAAACCGCTTCATAAACATTGCTTTTTCTACTGATCCTGCAAGTTTTTGGAACTCCATTTCCTAGATCGTTTCCATGCGAAAATCAGATTGGTCCGATGTGAAAAAGAAAAATATGAAGGCTACAATAATATTGAAGGCAATACAATCAAGTTTGAATGGTTTCCTAATTCAGAGTTATTCTAGAGACAAATAGTTGTAATTTGGAGAAAAATAGCCTAAATTTACCTCAATATTACGCAAAATCTTCCCACATTTTCGAAAAATTGTGTGGAAATGAGAAATGACGCAAGCCATGTACTCTCAAAAATAAAAATATCCGTTTCAAAGTCACAGGGTCTCATGTTCATCCAGATTAATCGAGGAATAGCAATTTCGGAGAAAATATTACAATACTTTCTTTTGACTACGGAAATTCGTAGTAATGCGAGATAATAAAAGTTAATAGTTCACATCTAAATTTTAATTAGAGTACGTACTTTACGTATTTGCATATTTATAATATGTAACAATAATTATCTTTGTATTAAATTTGTAATTTCAACAATGTTCAACAATATTTTAGTGTAACATTCTTTGCTTCCTTACAGCCTTGAAATACCCCAAAGTTTTCAAACATTTTTTCTATTAATATGGGTGTTTTGAAGACATATTTCCTTCGCAATGCGGCGATATGCAATGCCTCCGGCAAAGGGGGTCATTAGTGAACCATGGATAAAGGATGAAGAGGCCATTGTTGACGCTTTGCTCAGTGGTCGACAGGTTTGCAAACAGTTTGCTGGAAGTTTTCCAATTCTACCAACTCGCGGCAGACGGCGAAAGTCGTTGGTCGCCCGCTCGCCCGCGGGCTTTGTTATTGCGACCAGCGGCCACGGCGGCGTGGCGGCGGGGGCACAGGCGGGGACCTAGGCGGGAAAGGGGTGGAGGCGGGAAGACGTTGGGAGGCTGTTGGAGGGAGCTAGAGCGGGGGCGGGGACGAGAGCAAAGGGAGTGGCGGTGTCGTGGGGGTTGGGGTGGGGGCGCAGCGGTTGTTGACCCTAGGTCCCCAGGGAACTCTTGACCCTCCGCCTCCACCGCCACCGCCACATTCAAGGGAAAGGAACGGGAGAGATCCACGTGAGAACTTTCCGACGGAGTAATTTATACTCTTATTTCTTTGCCATTCGATCCACAACTACTGATCATTGTCAAAGTTTGACGTGTAGCAGTGACATGGTTGGTAAATATGGATATGGGGTAAAGACACCTGTCCATAGTCAAGACTCAAATTCTCGTTGTTTTCTTAAATTTCTTCATGTCCATGTATTATTATTAACAGGTTTTCAATGTATTCTTTACATATAAAATAAGGG
The DNA here is from genome assembly GCA_017312745.1 of Gryllus bimaculatus. NCBI lineage: Eukaryota > Metazoa > Arthropoda > Insecta > Orthoptera > Gryllidae > Gryllus > Gryllus bimaculatus. The sequence continues at coordinate 665,560 of BOPP01000156.1, forward strand.
GGAAAACAAATTATTTTCCTTGTATACTTCGTAACCAGAAGACTGAAGCTCTCCAAGTAAAGCAAGTTACAAGCCGAGGCGGCGCGGGCTTGCAAATTCGGAAGAGCGACATGTGTGTCCAAATCATGGCACAATTTTGTCTCTTCAAAAGATTTCTTTAGAGAAGACATACAACTGAATTTAGTGTATGACAGATTTACAAACATCCGGACGTTATTTCTTGTTTCAGATAACTTTTACATTCATAATGCAAGATAGAATAATGTTCAGTAGAATGAGGGTAATAAAAAGAACATTTACAAAGAAAAATAGATAGTAAATGAAATCAGATATACGGGCAATAGTCTTAGCTTAGCTAATAGGCGCAAATTCTTCTGATTGAAAGCCTCCTAGCAACAAGCTGTTCCCATCCTGACACCAGTACCTCCGCTCTTCATATGCAATGCGGCCCATTCTAAAAATATTGATCATTTGTTTGCGCGAGAGCTGGGACCCTTTGTTCATAAAACATATGATGATGGTACACACAAATTAAATGCGTCGATTGAGGGTACATTTTTTACATGCGGATGCTTCCTGTAATTATTTTTTCTGATATGCGCGCTTCCCTAGAGCGCTTAAAAAGCATTCACCGCTGGCGGAAGTGTCATCATCTTATTTTTCAAATTTTACGTTTGAAATAGGCATTGCTGAGACCGTGACCAACTTTTCTGTATTTACCTTACATTATGGAAGATGGAAGTGTGACAGTTTTTGAATAATTTCGTTTTATCTCTTCATTTGATTTAAAGGATTAAGAACATTTAATTACTCTTTAAGTGTTCCCTTTACATTTGTTCAAATTCTTCAATAAACAGAAAACTTCATTGAAGTAAAAATATTATTAATTTGACGCTGGAAATGCGTGAATAAACCTGTTCCCAAAGCTGCATATTGACTTTTGGAAAGCAAACATATATTATTTGTCACGGAAATGAAATATAATCACAAATACCTAATATATCATTAATTTACTTGCCCTTTTAAATTTATAACAATCAAACTTTTTACTTAAATTTTCTAAATAAGAAAATTATTCGTTAGGTTCATTCATCACATTCACTGGTACTCGCGTCAGAATGCTCACTCCAATTATACAGGGGCTGGCTATAATGAAACAGTGGAATGTGGGTTAGCATGACGGATTCCACATGTTCGACTTCGCAAGTTTAAACAAGACTGGACGCGACTCGACTTCAAAGAACAGAAAATCTGCACAATTTCAGAGGCTGAGCACGTCTCGCTTATGTAAAAGAACTCTGCCAGGTTGACGCAAAAGTAAATCCTTCGAGAATTAAGCCACTTCAAATACGCCATTTGCTGAGGCAGGGAACGATGCAACTGGCAAATAATATGACTCAAGTCGTTCTTCAATCGATTCCAAGCCAGCTTTGGAAACAAGAACAATTACAACATTCACATTGATATGAGTCACGGGGGATAATGATTTTTGTACGCCGAGTCTAAAGGCGGCTCCGCACACTCTGCATTCGGCTGTTAGCGTCTATGTCTAAAATCCCTTTTTGTCGATGTGCGCAGCGAATGTTTGCTTCCTTTGAGGCGGGCAAGGGAGCGACACTGCGGGTAGAGCAAGTATCGAAAGTTTGGTGATCGACAAGTTAGCTAACTATCTTGTTACTAAGTTAGCTAGCGAACTATCCATAAACCTTGGTTGGTTGGTTCACTGATTGAAGAGTGATTCCAGGCGCGTCAACGATCAAGACCATTAGTCCCGTAAGTGTAGTGCATATATTTTTAGTGGGAGGGCGGCATATTTTTTCTTTGTTCCCCACCTGGATGGCAAAAACTGGCGACCATCTACATGTCGGCGTATCCTAACCAGGTATCTCCCACCAGCGGAGCACCGCCCCAGCTGGGACGAGCTCAAAACTCCCGACTGCTCTCCTTACAAGTGTGGGAGTGCAATGCATACAAGTGAAAGTGTGGGTAAGCAAGGGTGAGTATAGGACAAGGAAGAGAAAGGAAATATATCACGGTCCATGGTCAGTTTGGTAGGGTATTGATCCGGGATTGTTCTGGTTATGATCGAAGAAATAACGGGAAACTATACCGATTAGAGTTTTTCAACCAGAGGTTGAATTCGACCCAGCTTTGTAGCTTGTATCGAAAATACTTCCTCCGTCAGAACTGAAAGCCTAGGATCTCCTGTTCAAAGACACTGCAATGATATCAATTGATACCAGACCAGCTGGTACATTACATGGGATTCAGCGAGGTATTGCTGGCTATTCGCCGAATGACAAACCAGTGGAGCCACCTTAATATCTTTGAAAGAAGGAAGAAAGGAATGGTTCAAGATTTATCAGCAACATTACTACAAAATACACAATTTGTGGGTTTTCTTTCACTCAAAATACCGTTTCCTTTGGACCAAGAAATCTCTACACCAATGCTCTGAACGATTATAAACGTCACCGCTCCCTGGAGGCAAAAAACACTTTCTTCCACAACTCAGCGCTGCAGATCGCGCGGCGCTGCTGTCGGTCGTTAGAGAATGTCTTTGCTTTGCGGTTGGGTGTAGCGTTGTCTAGTTTTTTCAGTCACCCTAGTAAGAAACCTGCACACACTGGTTCTTTTACAATCAATTATCAACATTTTTTCAGAAACAAATTCTATATGGCATTTTTTCTTTATTTTCGTTTTCTTTTCTTTTGATATGTAACAAACGTACGAAATTGCAAATTCGTCTCGTGTAATTCCCATTTACTTTTTTAAAATTATAATGACCATCGGTGTGTATAGGCAAAATCAAAAAATATTTTCGTGAATCGTGTCATTAGTTTGTTCACAGCTAAATTTAACTTTACTTTATAAATTACTGTGCAGTCGTGGTGTTTACTTGCTACACACAAAATTAAACAAATAATACTATTTGCATAGTGAAATAAAATTTGTAGTCACCATTAGTAACCAAAGATCACCACATTTGCTTTGGAAACTGAATTATTTCCTAACGAATTAAAAACTATGCCTCATTTCATGATCGTTTCTTCGAGTAGATACAGAACATTTCCTTAATGCAAGGAGAAAATGTGCGACATTAAATGAAAATTTTATTGGCATCGTTTTACTGATGCGGCTTCTCGCAGATGCTATGTTCCTTCACAAACGTGTGGGTGCCTTCCGCGTAATCTGAGTATTGCCTGGAGCTAGGAGAAGGGGGCGGAAGCTTTTCCGTGACGTCACGAAGACTATAAGTGTGTGCATGTGCGTGCGTGGTGTTCATGGGAGAGATCGAATGTCGTCCCAGCGAAGACTGTGCCCTCGGTGGGGGTGGGGGTGGGTGGGGGATGGGAAGAATTAGGGGAAAGGGAGAAGTCTTCCTGCCCACTACAAGGGAAGGCTCTGGCAAGAACGGCAACAAAGAGAACGAAGAAGCGAACAAGTAAGAAGTGAGCAATGCTGTGACCAAGATAAGTGAGTGATGCTTATCAATATGGGGGATTTTGATGACCTAAAATATCGCCAAAACGATCAATAAAATGCACTTAAAATGCTCTAAGAATGCGCTAAATGCAAAGAAAAATGACGTAACAAATTTGATGAAACGAGATCAGATGAACAACTCAAGCTACTGGATATGTTACTCGATATAATCGAGGCTTCTTCCGTTCGTTAGAAGTGATCTAAGCTTGCAAACTTTCGGTTTGGATTGTTCTTTACCAGGAAACCTCAGTATATAGTTATCAATAAATCGGCTGAACTTGTAATTACGCTTATAGACGTCATAGGAACATTGAATTACGTACTTACAACGGCCGACATTACAATTTCTGAGTGAAGAAACCGAATAGTCTATTCAGAAATTCCGTGGAGAACATTTGTTGCATCTCGTAAATATTATTTGAAGCAATTTTTAATAAAATGATATTAAAACCCATGAAATCAGCAAAAAGTGATCTAAAATGACGGAAAAAAGTAAAAGTTAACTTATTAGTCAATTAACCGTGGACAAATGTATTCAACAAAATTACATTACGCAATATTTAATTAAATTAATTAATTCTTCAATGTATTTAGTGTTAAGATTATTGTAATATTATTATTATTACAATAATCTTAAGATTATTGTAATATTATTATTATTATTATTATTATTATTATTATTATTACAATAATCTTAACACTAAAACTGAATTATTTCCCAACGAATTAAAAAGTATGCCTCATTTCATGATCGTTTCTTCGAGTAGATACAGAACATTTCCTCAATGCAAGGACAAAACAGATATATAATTATTAAGTGTTCAGTAACGAATACTTAACGAAATACGTGAGAGAAAAATACTATTGAAAACATGTAGCAAAGAGGAAGTGAAAACTAATGTTAATAATCAGAAACAAAATTTACGACAAAGCTGAAAAGAACAGATGCGAAAGGCGTATCTAGTGGTCGCTCAGAGCTTTCAAAAACTCGCCCCTCGCGAAACTCGCCCCTCGGCTCTAGAATTACGTCTCGTACGCTAGTGAGTGAACGGGGACAGGAGGGATGAGGTGGGGCGGGGCGAGGTGGGACGAGGCGGGACGAAAACGGGTCGGGGCGAGGTTAGGAGAGGCGGGGCAAAGCGAATCAAGGCGAACCGGGAGAGGCGGGGCAAAGCGAATGGGGTGGGGCGCGCGGGGCAAGGCGCGGGCGTGAGCGAGGCGGGGAGAGACGAGGCAAAGTGAATCGAGGTGAACCGAGGTGAACCGGAGGGAGACGGGACGGGAAGAGGCGAGGCAGGGCGAGACATGGAGAAGTGCGCGGGGCAAGGTGGGGTGAAGCGGGACGGGGCAAGGCTGGGAAAAGCGAAAAGGGGCGATACGAGGCGGAGCGAGAAGGAGCGGGGCGAGGCGGGGAGAGGCATAA
>BOPP01000156.1:670493-705181 GCA_017312745.1 Gryllus bimaculatus
CAAAGAGAGAGATGATCTTTCCTTCTTTCCTTGTGCAGATCCTCACCCCTTACGACCACTAATTGCACTTCAATTCCCGTACATACGGGAGACTGGTCGGAGTTAAGGGATTGTCCCGGCTGGGGTGATGCCCCTTTGGGTGGAGACACTGGTTTGCAGAGAAACCTCGCACGTTAAAGTCGGGTGCGGATCTCACGCCATCCACTGAACAGGAAGTTCACCCAATGACCCCAGAGGAAAAACATTCAATTAGCACTTACTGGGCCCTACATGACCTCGGTTAGTTTGATGGCCATACGGATCAACCAACCAACAATTCACTTCAGGGGCAGAAGAAGCCATTTCTCGAGAATATCTCGGAATTTGCAAAAGATCTGTGACGTCAGTGGGTGAATTGGAGAATCATGACATTAATCGCTTTTCAATAAGCTTGCAGTAAGCGCAAGGAATCCCTTTCATGTGTCCAAACCTAATTTTTTCAATCCTCTGGGTTCTAAGGTTTGTAATTCTAAGTCGCTCAAGTGGGAAAATTGGCTGATAACACAACTGGAATTTAAGCGGTCCTTTTTCCCAGTTCTTGTGAGTCTATCGTCTTCATTCCCACAACATGATTGGATGCGGACGATTTTTGAATTCATCTTCGCAGTTCAAAGCGCTATTCAAGAAGCGGACGCAGAAACCGAACCTCAGAAGAATGTCGGCCTCGGTGTGTCTCGCAACCGCGAAGCCATTCAAAAGAAAGCATTCGACGAAGTCGTCTTTCGCGTGATCGGTCAGCCGTTCATCGCGGATGAATACAGCATCGGGCGAGTTGACGCTCCGGAGGGGCCAAGTGCGCATTAGTGGGTCGGTTTCCGCTTTAATAAGCCCTAATTTTTACGGGTCGGTCAGCTTTGCTCCGCCGTCTCGAGCCTATTCGGGCTCGCCCCAACTCTTCCCGTTAGTCCCCGCTCACCACGCCCTGTTCCCGCTCGTTTCCCACCGCTCGTTCACCATCGCTCGTTCCACCGCTCGTTCCAACTCCGCCTCGTTCACACCCCGCTTCGTCCACTCGCTCGTTTCCACTCGCCTCGTTCCAACCTCGGCCTTGATGGTTTCCACACTCGCCTTCGTTCCACCCCCGCCTCTTCACCTCGCTCGTTCACCTCGGCTGCGTTCACTGTCGTTCACTCGCTCGTTCCAACCTCGCCTCGTCATCCTCTCGCCCCGCCTCGTTACACCTGCCTCGGCTCGCACCGCCTTCGTTCACTCGGATTCTCTCCCGCTCTCTCCGCTACGTCTCGGCCCCGCTCTCAACGCTGTCTCGTCTCCCTCGCCTCTAGTCCTCACATCGCCTGCATCTCGTTTCCCCGACTCTTCTACGTATCGCCTCGCCTCAATCTCGTTCAGCCGCTCTCTCCGCCCTGTCTCAGTCCCGTCTCTTCCTGCTCGCATCCCTCATCTCGCGCTATCGCTCCGTCCCCACACTCGCCTCGTCTCAGCCGCCCGACCTCGCTTCGCGTTCCCGTTCTTTTCCCATTTTGTTGATGCATCTCGAGGTGGGGCGAGCCCGGAATAGGCTGAGAGGGGCGGAGCAAAGCGGACCGACCCCGTAAATTAGGGCGCTATTATCCGCTAGTTTTGCGCCGCTGCAAGGAGTGGGGAGGGGAGGAGAAGGTGTTGAGACTTCGTTAGGGCGTCCTCGTAAATCCTCAGGGGACCAGGCTTTTTAAGCAGCTCACGCCCGGCCTTCCCCTCCACTCCCTCACCCGACCGCCCAACTAAGCGCACTTGGCCCCTCTCGGGAGCAGCTCGCCCGATGGCTGTATTCATCCGCGATGAACGGCTGACCGATCAACGCGAAAGAGACTTCTCGATGCTTCTTTGAGTGGCTTCGCGGTTGCGAGACACACGGAGGCGACAATTCTCTGTTTCGGTTTCTGGCGTCCGCTTCTTGATAGCGCTTTTGAACTGCGAAGATGAATTCAAATAATCGTGATCCATAATCATGTGAGGGAATGAAGACGATTGACTCACAAGAACTGGGAAAAAGAGCCGCTAATTTCCTGTGTTATCAGCAAATTCCACTTGGACCGACTAGAATTACAACTTATATACCCAGAGGGGATTGAAAATTAGTTTGACACATGAAGGGATTCCTGCAGCTTACTGAAGCTTATGAAATGCATTAATGTCATTTGATTCTCAATTCACACTGACGTCACAGATCTTGCAAATTCCGAGATATCTCGAGAAATGCTCTTCTGCCCTGAAGTGAATTGGTTGGTTGGTTGATCCGTAGGCATCAACTACCGAGGTCATTAGCCCAGTAAGTGTAATGAATGGTTTTTCCTCTGGGGTCATGGTGAACTTCCCTGTCTGGATGGCGAGATCCGGTACCGACATAACGTGCGAGGTTTCTCTCAACCAGGTGTCTCCCACCAAAGGGGCATCACCCCAGCCGGGACAATCCCTAAGCTCCCGACCAGTCTCCCGGTATGTACGGAATTGAAGTGCATATTAGTGGGTCTGTAAGGGGTGAGGATTGCCCAAGGAAGAGGAAGGAAAGATCGCGCGCGGTCTGTGGCCCGTTTATTAAGGTACTGCTTCGGTATCCGCCTGGAGTTCATTGAAGTCACCACGGAAAACTGATTAGAGCAGCCGGCCTCTAGAATTCTCCAGACAGCGACTGAATTCGACCTAGAAGACAAGCTGGTGTCAAACATCTGTGTCCTGGAGTCTGTGCGGTTAATTGTATGAATTATTAGTGTCGCAGCGTGTACTAAGATCCCGCGAACATTGTTATTTTCTCAGAATTCAGCTTATCCTGAAACGCTTTGGTCGATCCTAGGCAAGCAGGCACCTTCAATAGTTTTTTTATTTACATAATGCGCAAAACGCATTTTACTTATAGAGGGCAACGAGTAAATTTTACACGCAAAGATTTTTCCTATGTATTAAACTCGCCGTTTCTCTTGTTTAGCCCGGAGCAGAAATCACACCTACACGACACGGGTTTAATCTTGCTGCTTGCTGCAATATAGCTCCATTTCCTGTAACCGCCACATGTTCGCTTCAATTCACTGAATCTCCATTTCACCTAATTTGGGTATGAGAGTCAGTACCTTCCTAATAGGCCACATTTAAAGTCCGTGTGTTACATACATAACTATTTCTCTCTCCTCACTCTCCCCAGCTTCTAGGGCTCCTATCTGCTTTAAGAGGCCGCTTCAGTTGGTATCAGAGTTCCTTGGAGTTTTGGATCTGTTAGAGGTTTGGTGGATAAAGAAGTAGTGGCTCCCAACCTCTTAAATCTCGTATGCACTGGTGTGCAAGTTCATCTTTTGTATTTTGTTAAAGGTGCCAATCGACCTTTCCGTGGCTCCGCGCATTTAGCAACGCGCTGTCTGTTAAGGGTGATACACTCCTGAACATGTTTATATCAAGATTGTGTTGCAGCGCTCTGTAATTGCGGGTGCTCGATCTACCAGGTACGAACGGTGTGCTAATGTCTTTTCAAGTCTGCGCATTAGCAACGGGATCTCGCGGGGCTGTACGAAAACGCCGCGTTGAACAGAGTTTCTAACCGTATGATTAGTGTTCTCTGTACCAGTGTGGTTTCTTTCTTTTTCAAGCGGCTTCAAGCGGCTTCATTAGTACATTATGAAAAGCGGTAATAATGGTAATTAATACACGAGTTTATATTACGACACGAACGAGTATCGTGAACTTCTCATTATTATTATTACACATTACGTCGAGTTTCATACAGTACTTTTTCAACGACTTATGGTCACTTTTATGAGTTAAACTTTTACATCAAATCGTTTCGTGGCAGTTGCCGCCAAAGCTCACCTAGCGGACATCTCCCTAACCTACCGCAGGTGGCTTTGGTTTACCACTGCGCTAGTCAAACAGGATCAAAATGAACTCCCGATTGAATTTATATTAAATAATATTCTACGTAACAAATTACTAATAATAAAATAAATTAAAACTGACAAGTAATATATAATATTAAATGAAATTTTAATGCACATAATCGAACAAACATTTATTCGAACAATTCTCAATATTCAGTTGCCAATTCTTGGAGCGTACAGTTCTCTGTTATTTGTCAAGAACCTGCATCATAATGAAATCTGCGTCGTCATGAGTATCATGCAATCATCAATTGACGGAATTATACAATGGAAGTAGAAAAAATAATTTTATTAAAGCCTTTAAATCTCCATAACGCACGGTCTAAACAAGCTCCATTAAAGTATTGCAATCGTTTTTGTTTACACTTACCTTAACTGTTTTATAATAAAAGAGGTTTTAAAATGTAAACAAGTAAGACATTTTTAAATATCTGTATTCCTTCGAAGTTTTCTTTTATTATTTCTGAAAGTTGACACAGTTTTGTTTTTTAAATTGTAAGTTTGGTTTCAGACGTCTATTTTATATGCTAGCTACTTTCAGCTTGCTAATTTTACTTCATACTGAACTATATATAATTCTCTCTTGCCTTAGCATACTGCACTTATTAGCTAGGTGGTCCATATTCTCCTCGCTGGATTTACGGTTAAGCACTTCAATGATTTTAAAAGAATGAAAGATGTTCTTATTATTCCATCTTGCCCTTCTACAGTATTACCGTCTTCAGTGGTACTGAATCGCCGGGTGTAGGTCCTCGTTGTCAATAAACTGCAACAGCTCAATATAGGGATCCGACTGTTTGAAACCGCGCCTCAGCATTCACCAAAAAATTACTACAAAAATTAATGGATAGAGCGCAATATTCCACTGAGAGTAAATAGAAGCTTCGCTTCTAATCAACGAATCACATATAACGACAGTAAAACGCAGAAGTTAACATAATTTTTGCTCGAGCAATACATCGTTCATTTTCCTGTTGAAAGTCGATGTGAACAGTACATTATGTAACCGCTACTATGCAAAAATGACATTAAGCAAAATTTGTATTTGTGTAGAAAAAAAGCTCATAAAATTATTCTTATTATAAATTCTTATTAATTTAAATTATATCATAATTTTGTAAAAAACGCGCAAATGTCTTTGAAACCACAATGAAATATTCAAATTAAAGTCCGCCGTGCACACAGCCTTCGAGAACATCGCGTACGGTGAAGAGAACATTAAAGGGTTTGGAACGAAACTAACACTAATTAATAATCCATTTCTCAAGGACAATCCATTTCCAAGGTCCGCGGGATTTCTTGGGGCGGGATCGTACTTTGCTGCAGTTGTAACAAGAAGCGTCAGCTTTCTGCGAGAGAAAGATGTAACTTCTGAATTAGGATATTTATTGGAGAAGAAATGCAAAACCAATGGAGCCATGTCTGGACAAATTACAAAGCAACCAATCTTCAGTAATCTAAAAATAGTTTTATTCATTAGCCAACCATACGCAGGGAGAAAGTATATCTTTTAAATAAACGAACATGACGTTGAAAATTACGGAATCTACGTTTAGTAACATAACCCCCCCCAAATGTGAAAAATGCAATACACCTCGTAAATCTAAATTACATTTTCAAAGTATCTCCCACATACAACAGTCAAAGAGAATAAACTGGATATAATCAAGAATCAATACTCCCCTCTAAAGAAGGTCAAGGAAGAATGATCATATTTTATAAAGCCATTAATATACGAGAATATTCGTACATTAATGGCTACATTTCTGGACATTTAAGTTCAATGCATGCTAGTGAATTGTCACTGTTATTATGTTTTGTTATTACTACTGTAAGACCATTGCAAATTTTACTGTTTTATTTTTCTACTGATGTATTTGTAGCAGAAGGTCGCTAATAACCACGTTGTTGATGCGACTAAAAATAAACAAAGAAAATATTCAGTGAAGAACATTTCAGCGCCCACACCAAAAACGTCGGCAAAGGGAAAGCGAGCAGTATTGTGAGCCAAAACTAACTGAATTTGATTGAGTATGTCTTTCCCTGTTTCCATAATATGTAATAAAACAGAAAGTTAAGTTATATACACTCGAGCGGAGAGGAGATGAGATTCACCGACCACGAGTCAGTAAGGGAAGGGATCACACGCTCCAGATCGGCTTCCGCTCAAAGTGGGGAGACATTTTTATTACCGTTTGCGAGTTAAATCGTTAGGAAAAATTGTTGCAAGTAACTTTTACGGCTAAAAATGTAATTAATATTTTATAAACCATACCTATTGCTCATTCCCTTAAATTTTAATTATAATTTACAAATTGATCAAGTGAATGTTAATTTGACTGAAAATTTGAACATTTACAGATGTATTTTCTTTAAACTGTAATTGAAAAGTTTCAGGGGATCAAAATTGTTTTCAGTATCACGAAACACTGATTAAAAAGAGTATCTCTTTTTTGTTTAATACATCGAATAGCTGTAGACGCTGTATCCTTAAGAAAATATCATATCGCACATGACATCTGTACTATGCTCTGCTATGAATGTGGCATACAGAGTCAGCTCTCGAGACCTGCCCACAGTCACTGCTAGGACTGCGTATCAGGCAGGGCCAGGAAATCTCGAGATCGTTTCACTCATTTCCATCTATATGGATGAGGCTCCATGAGATTCATCGCGTATTGAATGTGTTACCATACGTTCGGTGTGTTCTGAAAACTATAATATGCCCGAAATAAACTTTTTAAGTGGCTGATGAAAACTCCAGAATCATTTCCGAAATCTGATTTTGTAATTAGAATAACATTTATTGTAACACTAATATACACTGAACATTAAAACAACTTTTGGGTTGCAAGTGATAGACAGAAGTGATATATTTCTGCCAAGCGATTTTTCGAAGTACAAATCGCACTGAAAAAATAACACACACATTACGTATTGGAATAAGATACATTTAACAAAATGCATTTGATTGAATTGTTACTTACTTCTGAGTATGGAAATTCTCTGTGTTAGGCAATGAAAAAGCATTAATTTCGTTTGAAATTAGATAAATGAAATTTAAATGTAATAAAACAATGACAACCTAAACAATTTAACTAAATAATGGATAGAAACCCTATAAACTTAAATTCTATACCGACAACGCGTGACCTTTTCGTTAGTCTTCGTTCGTTTAATCTCAGGGAAAATTTGTGAGGAGAGAAAGTAATTAACTTTGAAGAAAGCAACTTCCTTTGTTATGTCCAAAGAAGTAAAAGTGCATGAGACAAATAGCAATAACACAAGGAACTTCAATGTCGTTAATAAAATAATATCGTAGAAAATACATCGGATATTAAATTACAAACCAAACAAAATCATAAATTTAATATGAGATGCATGTAGTATTCAGGGCTCTCATTAAAGATAGAAAGAAAATAGGCAGTAGACTTTATCGTTCAACTTAAGAATTAACGTTAAAATATTAAATAGTACACCATGAATTAAAACATACAAAATCCCTAAATCGCGAGCACTCAAAAGTTGAAATAAAACATACAAATTTAAGTAATAAAAAAATAAAATATATTTACTACATGTTAGCGAGATGTGTAAAATACCTAGTCATCTCTATCTGAGGCAGCCACGTTTCCGTAAGCGAGATTCACTCGATTCAAGTAAAATTAATTTTCTTGGTGCTCTACTTCGATCTCTCTTGTTGCTTTTATTTACCGCTTATGTGGAGTGAAGTACAAATGCTTTGACATATGTAAGTACATAATTAAGAAGAGAGAGTAGGGAAGGGGTTCACGAGCATATGGAACATACTGAATTATACGAAGTAACTAGCGATACAACATTGCAGAAGAAATGCGGCGTAAACGTTTTAATGTTTAAAAAGTAAAACTTGTTTTGACCTTTTAAATCTATTAGTTTTGTACTCGAGTGTCGAGAATGATTGCAGAAAGAAGAATATTGGCATTGATGGCATTGTTTAAAAAGACAATGTCAACTCAAGGAACTAAACCTACTTTTTGGTATAATGTAAGAAGATAGAATTTCGTGAAATGGGTAAGACCACTGGGGTGGATTGAATTGACGTCGTGTTGAAAAATGTTTTGGTTCTTTGGACGTTTTTTAATAAATAGGTTTAATGCAGTTGTGTTATTATTTTACATTATTGCAATATATTAAAAAAGGGGACAATATTGTACAATTATAATGATTTATATTGAAACTAACGTAACAATTTTTGTAATAAATTGCTGCAGTTTTAATTAAAGTAATTAATTATAGTTCCCCAAATATATCAAAGAGCCATTGATTGGTGGTTATAAACTCGTGAATCTACATTGCCGAACATCCTTAAACCTCTAATATAAAATCTGTACTGCGCGGATAATATGAAAATCATATTAAACGATTGAAGGGTGCTTCAAGTAAAATACAATAATAACGCATATTAATAATTTCAGGACGCGAAATCTAATACATTTTGGAATGTTGTGTGTGGTCCGATACTTACGATGTTCATATTTCAAAAGACTATTAAAACCTTCAAAGTTATAATAAGGTAATTTAATCATTGTACCATACTTATTTATTACTCTCAGCAACTTAACAACACTTTTTGAACAAAAGTATTTCTTTGCAGAAAAATTATTTGTTAGCTTCATTCAATCTTGACTCGTTCTGAAAGTGTTTGAAAGTTCCAGAGTAGTTTTCGTAACCCGACTTTACGATTGAAATGAAAAACTACGGCCTTATCATTCCTTAGAAAAGATTAAAAAGTAGTAATATGAAAGTATGTATCTTGATGTTTTTAAACAGTCAAAAATTACACGTTCTATAAACCAAATAAAGAATTAAGATATTTTATCAAAATTTAAAAGATTATTTCTATTTCATCACTATTAAAAAATCGTAAAACTTTTTAATTAGTCTTGTCTGATAACCGAAATCAAGTATTGAAGGAATATCAAACACATGAATTTACCTCAAATTAATGGACTTAATAATATATTTACATAAAAATGCAGTAAAAAATCAAGAAGATAGCAAAAAATGGAGAAGGGTGTAAAAGAGGGGACAAGGATGAAAGGACAGATGCGAAATGCAAGAAAGGGACAAACACTGTAAGAAAGCGGCAAACTCTGTAGACTAACAGCAAAAACGAAGAAGAGCACTAAAATATGGAAAAAAGTGACCAAAAATTAATACAGTGAAAATAATGTAAAAGAGCGGCTAAGAAAGTAAAATAGCGGCAAATAAGGTAAGAAAACGCATTAGAATGAAGACGAGTGACAACGAATGTCGACAATCAGTAAAAAATTTAGAAAAATAAAATATAAGAACATGAAAAATGTACGAGGACATCAAAATAAAAATTAAAACACAAAAATTAACATGAGAACACCAAAATATGTAAAAAATCAGCAAAAAATAGACTAAAAACAAATGATAACGCCAAAGCATGAATGATAATGTCAAAATATTAATGATAACATAAACGAATGTTACAAAACACAAAAAATATATAAAAACCGCGCAGGATGTAGGTTAACGGCTAAAAATAATAAAAGACTGGCGAAGATCAAATAAAAACGAGAGCCGCGACGAGCAAACGAGAGCCGCGAAGCGCGAACAGGAGAACTGACGCACGAACGACAGCACCGACGACCGAACGACAGCACCGACGAGCGAACGACAGCACCGGCGAGCGAACGACAGCACCGACGAGCGAACGACAGCACCGACGAGCAAACGACAGCACCGACGAGCAAACGACAGCACCGACGAGCAAACGACCGAACTGACGAGCAAACGCCAGCACTGACGAGCGAACGCCAGCACTGACGAGCGAACGCCAGCACTGACGAGCGAACGCGAGCACTGACGAGCGAACGCGAGCACTGACGAGCGAACGCCAGCACTGACGAGCGAACGCCAGCACTGACGAGCGAACGAGAGCACTGACGAGCGAACGAGAGCACTGACGAGCGAAAGAGAGCACTGACGAGCGAAAGAGAGCACTGACGAGCGAACGAGAGCACTGACGAGCGAACGACCGCACTGACGAGCGAACGACCGCACTGACGAGCGAACGACCGCACTGACGAGCGAACGAGTGCACTGACGAGCGAAAGAGTGCACTGACGAGCGAACGACAGCACTGACGAGCGAACGACAGCACTGACGAGCGCACGAGAGCACTGACGAGCGAACGAGTGCACTGACGAGCGAACGAGTTCTGTGACGAGCGAACAAGTGCACTGACGAGCGAACGAGAGCACTGACGAGCGAACGAGAGCAGTGACGAGCGAATGAGGGCAGTGACGAGCGAATGAAGCAGCCACGAGGTAATTTGCGGCAATGACTAGTGAAGGATAGTGTCTTCACTCGTAGCCCTAGGGTGATGAAGGCAGTGATGTGCGTTGAGGGAGGGAGTTTTGGGTGAATAGCTAGCTCGCCTCTAAGACTTTCGAACGTGCGATTGGTGAGGGGCACTTTGCGCAGCTCATTACGAGCCAACTGATCGCGGTGGCGGCTGTCGCCCCGTGATTGGCTGCAATAATTGCTTTTCTTTATCATGTCCTCCCTTCGTGGAGTTTCTTAGTGAGAGTGGTTATTGGCGTTAACGGCGTGGGCGGGGGGGATTGGAGGCAGCATATCCAAGAGTTTTCTTGCTTGAGCATGTTTTATTATTCTCTCTTTTCTTCTTTTATTCTTCTTCAAGAGACATTTTCGATATAATTTCGCAATGTATAGGGGGTTGAAAATTAAATGTATACGGTAAATTACAATATATGCTCGTTTTTGAAAGCAAATTTTTAGATAAAATGTCTTTCAGTAAAATTTTCAGTTTTTTCGTTAATATATTTTTACTATAATTGACACCATATTTTCGATATCATGCAATTTCTTTCATGAAGTAGTCTCTTTAAAGTCAGTCTTATGGTTTCCAATGTGTTAGGCAGTAGGGTAAATTGTTCAGATTAATTTATCAAATACATTGTTTCCATTATAAGTCTGTTCCATAAATAATTCCAATCTGACATAAGGTACTGTTTTCTATTGTAATATTCCTGTTGGTATTCCCCCGATAATCTAATCCAACTTCAAGATATATTGTACGTGTATGATAAGAGCTTAATCTTTATTACATTCTTTTACGACCGGGACTACACGTCCACTTAAAGTATTATCGCCTCTCACATCATAAACGTTCTTTGCAATATTTAGAATTTCCAAATATGCACTGATTTGCAATGGTTTCCGTATACCTTTTATTTTAGTTTTATTGCTGCATCATTATAATAAAAAGTATAATTTAATCGTCTTGAAACCTATTTTTAGATATTAAAACAGTGCGTTTCGTAGACAAACTTCCGTGTTGTATACATCGCTCAGTATTTGCCACTCACTGATTTAATTACCAAACGATCTAATGCCCATACAATCAATATTGTGTCCCACTGACGTTGAAAAGGAACAGGTCGGGGCTGAACAACAGTTTCACGACCACAAAATGAAGAACGGACGTTCGCATGACTTTTCTCTGGGTGAAACTGCCTGCGTTATAAGCTGCAAATGGAGCCTGGGTACACACCGTAAAGCGAAGTTGAATGGAGACCCGAGCCCAAATTGCTTTCACAAAATTTGCCATGCGATCCCTGCGAAACTGTCGAACGGAAGCGAGGGCGCTGCGCGTTATAAATGACCTCTCAAATAACTTCTCGGCCGCCGCGTTCGGTTAGACAATGGGCGCAGCGGCGTGGCGGTTCGGGGAAGCGTCCGTTTCAAAGCTGCCGATGATTTGCGCCTGCGACCGACCGTGAATCCCCCCCTCCTACTACTACACCCTCTCCATCCCTCTAGCGGCGAGCGGTGGGAGAAGCGCCGGGCAGAGAGCGGTTGTGTCGCGCAGGAAGGGAAAATTACAGTCGGAGGGAACAGGGCGAGAGGCGCCAAGATTTATACCAAGTGTTGCCAAAACAGAAACAAGTTACTTGCACAGGTATCATTAGATAGTAGGGCAAACTTTATGGTAGAATTAGGAAAATACTAACGAAAAACTCGCTGGTTTAAAGACGTGTAAATTGGTAAATGAAACTACAGTGGTGGAGCTCTAACAATGCATACTTTTATAATTCTTAATTATTCGTACCAGTTACGTAAGTAATATTACAATTTCTAACCTTCAGCGATCAATTGAATACCGCGTGACAATTTTTAAATAAAATGCATCTTTTTGTTTTTCAAATTTCATAATTTTACATGATAATGGTTTTCTGGACATTCAATTTAATATATTGCGGATAATTATTACGAAAAATTTAAAGAAAATAAAAGCCCATCTCCTGATGATAGCCTTTTACATTTCAGTCGTTCATTCTTAGAACCATACGACTTCTTTCCGATGTGGCTTAATGCGAATAGATCGCCTAAAATTCTAGGAAATAATGTTTTAAAAATATAAGAGCGAACTCTTTATAATGTTCGTTAAGTTCTACAGAAAAAACAGGTTATTCAGAAATGCCTTATTTCCAAATAAGCCTACTGACATTTTCGATACCAAAGACAGTTCAGATATTAATTGCGATTTAATATGTATCGCTGGAATAGCAATTGCACATTTTGCCAGCGTCACAAAATGGCCTCTAAAAGGCGCGCAGCTTGAAACTCAGAGGTCAGCGTCGACGTAATTGGATCATCTGACAATGGAGTGAATGGGCTTCATTACGAGCAAACTGAAATCTGGAATAAGGTCACGTAAAGGTTGAAGCGCTTCCCCGTAACCTGTACGATACCCAACACTCGTTTCAGATGTTCACGATGATGCATTTCGGACGTGCAAGGAAATGATATGCCATATTGATGAATGCTCGAAACCTTTTTTTCAGTTATTGTTAAATGCACATGTAATTCATATGTTAATTTCAGTTCCCGAAATAAAAACCAACTAAAGGTTACATAAAAGAATAAATGACATAAAATACATTAATAGTATTTTTAGGATCACTTTCAGAACTTAATTTTCTATATAAAACTTTAGCTTATCTATCCTAAATGACCCAACACTTTTTCGCGATTTGATTTGAGATTTCTACCATGACAACTATATCTTGATTGCCTATCAGCCACTGCCTATCCGCAATTTTAAAATCAATTTCTTTGTATGTTATATTTTGTTATCGCCTCCTTCACTGACCTAATTAGAAAATACAGTAATATTTTTGCCCCTAAGCTAATTTTTCTTTAAAATATACCATATTGAAAAAAATATGAAAACTTATTAAAAGCAATTCCCTGTTAAAAGTATGACTCTTTTTTCAAAGTCCATTCTGAATCTTCCAAATATTTTAATGTACACTGAATTTATCAAACAAATGACGTATTAAATTTACTGACGTAAAAAATACGTCCAGAAGCAAAACAAGGGGCCATCTCAGCATTTGCTCAATGGATCAGGGAAACTGGGCAAAAACCTGATAGAGGTGGGGGTTCATAAACCTTTTAGTCTTTCGTACAAAGGGCTTATTAGGCACACAAACAGCTTCACCTTTTGTGATGCCGTCACGAAAATCAAAAATTGACATTCAGTTGAAAACATATCCATGTTAATAGTTTTATAATAATTAGAAAAACATTATTTAATTCAATCCGCTTTGAATGAAATAACTTTCGGCTTCATCTTCTGAAACGCGCGCATCTTCTCATACTTTATGCTTCACGAGAAAAACGTAAATATTCAGATCGCTGACCTCTCATACGTAGTCAGAACTCTAATAATACACAAAACCTCATATCCACGTTGATGAAAATCAAAGAAGTTCAGAGCGTAAGAGTTTTGAAGAGGTGTATTACGGAAGAGAGACTGATAGAAATTAAACGCCCGTCTTTTACAAACTCGCACCTGTGACAGCTAATACTCTGTCACCGCACCCCGTATACGTCTACCACGGATAACGAATGGGCAAGAGGGTAAGAAACAATGTCTGTGATGTCCACGAAACCGGAGGCCAGTCTGCCTAATCCGATAATTTGCTCCATTGGACGTACTCGGCACCTCTCGTATAATTTCCTCTTCATTTTTCGCTTCTTCCATTTGGCTCAAGATTGTTAGCTCAACGTTTCCATTAGTCTTAAGAGGATTTAAAGATTTTGCGCAATTTTTTAGTATGCACACACACACATTTTTCTCTTAACTAGAGTGCCTAGAGTAAGATGTAATGCTAAGTTAAATATAATATTCAGATTGATCGTTCCTCTCCAAAGCAAGGCTAATAATGTCCGTAGCGCTCTTCACTGTGTGTCGTCGAGTGACTCAACATCGAAGTGCTCACGTTCGTTGCTTCGTGCTATCCATTTGTCACCTGTCATAACCGAACCACTCATCCGCGCATTCATTGCCTGAACCACCTATCCTGCCTCCCCCCTCTCTCGACGCAGCTTGCTTTCCAACTCCATTCAAAAGTCTCGCCTTTGTGTTCTGCGTATGTCGGATGCCATTATGGTAATGACAGTTTTTGTTTCAATCAATACCACAAGTACATCCCTCTTCATCCAAAAACTAGGCGAGGAATTTTACATGAGATGCATGCCACTGGAATATCTTTGAGGAAATAATTTTGACGTTACAAGCCCAGGACGTTAATCTTTAGAGAACGAAGAACCGAAACATTCTTTCGGATGGCTCATAGAACATTTTAGTATGAATTCATGAAATCGTATTGATTAGTGATTCTGGGAAATCAACTGCTAAGGTCACTAGAGGCGTAGTGTAGTGCATGTTTTGTTTTTCTGGAGGTGGCGATGAGTTTCCCTTGCTGGATGGCGAGATTCGGCGCCGACCTACTGTCGGCTAGCGGAGTTCTTCCCCAATCAGGTATCTCCCATCAACGGAGCAGCGCCCCAGCTGTGACAAGCTTTAAGTTTCCGAACGCTCTCCCGGCATGTCTGGTAGTGAAATGCATGGAAGTTTAAGTAAGGTAGGTTAAAATAGGACAAGGAATGGAAAGGAAAGATGGCGCGCGGTTCGTTTGTACGGGAACTGCTTCAACATTCGTCTGCTATTGAGCGAAGAAATCATCAAGCAATCCAGCCGCTGGAATTCTTCTCATGACAGCGACAGAATGCAACGTAGCTCTCCAGTAAGTGTCAAAAAACCTGCCACAGTCAGGACTCGAACTTAGGACCACTTAGACAGAGGCGCTTCAGTTGACGCCCTGACCCACCTAAGCCAGTGCATCTGGCATGAAATTAGAGGTGTTATTATCGAGGGGCTGGTGCGGTGAGCGTAAATGAGCGCTGCGATAAGAAACCGATCGATTGAGCGTGACGGATCACCGCTCAAAGACCGCAAAGCCCGCATCGTTGGCAACCACCGCGCCACATGCGACAAGACGCGTCACATCAACGCAGCAAACAACTGCGCCATCATGCACCGCACCCAAAACACGCAGCAGTTAGGCGCGCCTTAATGGATCTCCAGAGATAGCAGCTGTATATAATGAAAGGGAATTTGTGCGTGTGTGAGAGTTGCACACGGACGCAAAAAGTAATTGACTAATTTTGCTGCATTTTTCACACTTTGTTTTATTATTTTTCATACTTTGTTTTATTATTAATGGGAGTGTTTAAATAGTAGTTTGAATTAAATAGGACATGTAGTGAAGTTGTTGATTTGGATTTGGATTTATTTAGTCAAAAAGCAATAAAAACTGTGTGACGTATGGGGGAGAAGATTATTTACGAACGTTTTCTTGAGGACCAGAATTCCTTCCCGTCATTTTAACTATAAATAGTTGAAGAATGAGTAAAAGTTACAGATAAATAAATAAAAATAAAGTTTCAAACACGCGAGATTAGCAACATTTTAAAAACTAGACATTTTTGATTCTGAGTTATAGAAAACTTATTTGCAACGGTAAACGAACTGCAGGTTTAATTTTTCTGCATTGCTAACGAAACATTAACCCCCCTTACCTCTACTCCTACCATTGCAAGCAAAAGGAGAGATCAACAAAACGAGCGCGTAGTGAAGCTACAATTACTCTACATTTTATTCGTTATCACGACTCAGGCACTATATGCAACCCACCACACAGCATGTCATCACTGCTTACAAGAATTCTGCCCCTGCGAATGTGAAATATCGGTTGGAATTAATACCGGAATTTCGGATTGTAAATAAAATTTCACCCAGATAGTGTTCTGGCGAACACATCCCCAAATTTTAGAGAGAACGTTTTAACAATAGGATACTTGACAACCATGTCCAAAGCAGAACATAGAACAAACCCATACTTGCGAGAAAGTATTTAATCTACTAGAATTTTGCATACTTTAGCGTAAAAGTGATTAACAATCACATGACCAGTGGTGTGTAATGTGTAATGCAGTACAATAGCGAAGTGTTTCGGGGTCCACTAGGTTCAAATAAAACTGTTGTCAAGCTTATAAAATTATCCTTATTTCTGAAAAAAAAAATGCACACCTCTTTACATTCAGCATATCTATATTTAAATGTATAATTCGTTCTTCTTTTACTTAAACTTGCTCCGTCTGGGTTGGAGCAGCGAATTTTCATATTCACAAACTAAAGGTTATACAAAAAAGGTATTTATGGAAAGTATTTAAAGCATCTTCATTAAAAATGATAAAATATTACACGAACTTAGCATTCTTCTCCTAAAATATTGGACCCTTTGACTCTCAGACACGCTGCATTTACTTATTTTCAAATTGGAAAACGGTCAATCTTTTTCCGAGACTTACCAGTCACGTTACGCAAAAGATCTCTTACATCCTCGCTAGTTGTCTTCTCTCTCTGGATCTATTATTTATTATATAAAATTTCATCGATAATTTTCTAATTATAAATATTGTTTATTTTTAAGATCATTACTACTCTCCAAAATGAAACTAAATATTACTTACATATGCCAGTAACATGTTCACAGGTTACCTTTTAAGTTAATCCTTATATTCTATTTCAAGTAAATGTAATTGTACCATTGAAACGTAATTTTTTTCAACAATAATTAATACACGTTTTTAAAAAAGAGGTGTTCCATTGTGAAAAGTAGAGTCTTGAATACCCAGGGAGTCATTGAGAAATGATTCGAATATCTGGGAAGCAAATTCTAGTACCAAAACAACCTCTTCCAATATGTGACACATTGTTAATAATGTTTAAGTTGAGTTTGTATTAATATAACCTAATATACTTTCGAAACATCTAATGTCTGTTAATTTAGTGCTTCAACTGTGTTCATTTTCATTTGTGTTGATTTCAACGCTTATTTATCAGCAGCAAATGAATATGGGAATAGCGGCAATGTTAGGAGAAATACAAAAACATTCCTACCACGCTGTGTTTTTGTTTTGGTGAGCTTCCCAAGCACGTCGTGACTCGCGGATATGAATTTTTATGAGGAATAGCTTTCTACATAGTTACGAAGCGAAAATAATTTCACTAAAAGTAATTAATATTAAATTAAGAATTATATTTTCGTTGGCCTCCATTTAGACTCTTAAAAAGGTGACAATATGTACTGTATACTAGTTGTTTCTCTCTTATGCAAATAACTGCGTTTTATGTATTGAACTGTAACGTAAAGTAGTGTGAAAAATTTTCATCTTCCAGATATTAAAGCCTTGCATCAGCTTTAACAAAATAATATTGAGTAAAACATTTGCTTCTGAAATTTTCTTCGATATTTACCCAATTCTTAACATACACTTCAGTTAATTAGGTTTCTTAGGAGGAAATGAAATGATTCTGACATGTGCATTACAAGAGTTTCAGATTTAAAACTGGCAATTTATCTCACACAAATGATACGTTTTACTTCGTCGTCTACATGCGTATATACAGAGTACGTTTTTAATATTCGTTGTAATAACAGAGTACACTACACTTATCAAGATGGCAGCTCCGATTTTCACTTTTGACTTTGAATTTTTGAAAATTGCATAAGTTTTACATTTTTTGAATCCCTTCGTAGAAGTTTAAAATTAAAGATAGCTACTTATTCAAGTAAAATTTGTATTCCACAATAAGTTCTTTAATTAATCAGAGGCAGATGTTTTAAAGAATCAGTAGTGTTTGCGAAATTCTGAGTGAAATATTGGAAATACTAAAAACAAGGTTTCTAAAAAAAGGCTAAACATGTTTCTTTTTTTTTTTTGAAAATTAATATTTTGAAAATCATAGCACACGCAGTTTATTAGTTTCATTTACATCCGTAGTATCTGTACCGGAGCATAAGACATCCACCTCTCCCCTTGTTTCGGTTTACCCTTCAGCGCTGCACGAGATGGACGAGCGCTCCACCCACCGACGCCTCCCATGCCCCCCCCCCCAACTCCGAGCGGCGCCGCGACGCATCGGCCGCGCACTATTTATGTGTTTTCGCAGAGTCGCGGCTCCGAGAAAGTCAGGGGGAGTTGGCGGGACGAGACAGACTGCGCTGCGGGTGCGGTGGTCGCGGTGGCGGCACGGGCCCAGACGGCAAAGGGCGCAATTCACCCTGCATTCACCTGCAGGAAGACGGTTTCATCGAGCTACTTAAGAGTTCATCGTTAATCGTGTTTAAATAATCACCACTTACTTAAACCCTTACTGTAATCGCGATTACCAATGTAGAATTCACCTGAAAATGTATAGTAAAACCTCATTAACGCGAATTTCAAGGATATAAATAGTGGTAGTTCGTGTTATAAACATTCGTGTTAACCGATTATTATAAATGATCGTATTACAGTAATCCTTTGCTGGGACACATTTTTGTTCGTATCACGGCGTAATTCGAATTAAGCGATTTCGTGCTAACGAGTGTTTACTGTATATACACCGAAAGTTAAGATAGTTTTCAAGATAAAGTAGGAAGATTGGTAGTTTAAGGTGAAGTGGATGACGGTCAGTGGGGGCGAATTTCTGTGATTATTTTACACAAATGTCTTGTTAATTCAATAACGTATCTCGTCTGTTTGAAGTATTAGTTCTGTACGCATCCGAAAAGGAGTGTTAGAGCAGTTCATTGTGATATAATGAAGCTTCTTATAGCATCCAAATGATTGTGCTAGTCTCACATTATCGCATCGTGGTATTTAACTGTTAATGAATATAATATGAATAATCTATCCGGTCTTTCATAGTTAAGAAAAGCATAAGCGCAATTACTACAACACAGGTATTGACGAATATAAAGAAAACTTTCGTAGTTCATCGGATCTGAATATAAGCTAACACATTCTGTGACCTTAATTAAATAAGCTTTATTCAATGAATTGGGTGATGTCTTTTTGTGTCAAATAATATTTCAAATTCAGTTTTCTGATGGAATATTTTCTGTACAAATATTTGTGAAGCCGAAAACACAGTAAAAGTTGAAATAAACACAAATGTCGATAAATCCCAGATTGAAGCGTTGTTATCGAAACTGTCGGTGGCTTTTCAGAGTAAAGCTGATGCATATTGATTAGACAGTACAGCTATTATCCATTATGCTCTACATCTTTCAACTGTCAGTCGACCGTTCAAAAGCAGTTCAGTGAACCGAAATCGCTTAATAATATCGCTGAGAGTTGGATTGGATAGGGGATTAACGGAGAGGCGGATCCTAAAGCTACTGGAAGCGGAGTAGCTGGTTGCAATTTCGGAGTTATGATAAGGCATTATCCTTATAAAGAGTTTGGACGAAGATTTCCGATAAGGAAGGAAAACATTTAGTGCTGGCAGCGAGAGAGTCAGTGGGAGCAAATAGGAAGGGACAGAGAGAATGCATGATATAAAAAGCTAGACCGTTGGAGAATAGTGAGCTGATTTATCAAGAGAGAGAGAGTAATCATATTGTCAATAAAGACAAATTCTGAATACTTATATTCTCGTTAATAATTAGCTCTCTGAGCTCATTTGTCAAGCTTTCACACGCGTTTTTAACTATTGCATCACTTATATCAGCGATATACGAACGACAAATTAAAGTAATTAGTGGGTTTTCAGGCGTGTATAAGCTATCCTAGCATATTGCATGACATTCACTGTCGCACATCCTGTTTATGATAAAAGAGGGAACATTTGTGACCAGACCAAAATGCGCTACGAGCTGGAAAGTTTCCGAAGCAAAGCTCGCGTTGTTTCTACACTTTTCGAGCTAATCTCGATGATGTCTCGACTGGAAAGAAGGCAGCGGCTTCTTTTCTTTAGTGCCGAGGAATCCTGGGAACAAATGAGGAGTGCATTGCATGCAGTCACAGAAACACAAAGGGAGGGAAGGGGAAGGGGAAGAAGCAGAAGCGAAGGATTGGGAGGTCCGGATCTCCCGTCGGAGAACCGGGTTGAAACCGACGGTCCAAAATTACATTGGAAACTTATGCTATCGACGGCAAGAGCAAAGTAGTACCTGATGTGAAATAAAATGTGTAAAAAATTATGTAATACCTTTATCATATTGATAACATTATCTCATTATATTTGTCATTAATTAGATACCATCTATCAGATTACACAAAGCATAATTGATTAGCTGATTCACACACTTTATTTAATTTTATTTTAAATTCGTTAATAAATAATTAATATTAAATATTAAAATTCCTATAATTATAAATTATAAAACGGCCAATATCAATATATTGGGTTAATTCCGGTGCAGCAAACGCTGTGTAAATCACTGGAGTTTTATGCAAATAATATAAGTAATCTTGCTCATGAGAGGGAAGCCTGTTCATGAAAATCAGAGCCGCTAGAAAAATTCCTCGAGTCAATTTTTACACTTAATGATGCATGGCTCAATGATGCATGGCTCAATGATGCATGGCTCAATGATGCATGGCTCAATGATGCATGGCTCAATGATAAATGGCTCAATGATAAATGGCTCAATTTGTTTGTATACTGTTGGTTTTCTTGAGATACGTCTGTCTTGTTTAGAGAGTAGACCGCAGCAACATCAACGCTTTAGCGCAGATTGGTCCAAGAGTCGTCGACATAGATGGAGAAGCAATTCTGAGAAAAACGGAGTACAACGTCACTGACAGGTGCTTCCAGAGTCGACTGCAGATTACGTAAACAATCTCAGTGGAAGAGCGAGAAGAGGTTATGGTTGTAGGGGAACCAGAAGGTGGGGCATCAGCAATTCGGGAGGAACGAAAGAAACAAAACGCTGGATATAAGCGTTTCTCGAATCATAGAAAACAATTTACAGACAAGCCAATTTTTTTTATCGCGCGCGTCATATATTTTAATGAGCGGGTAGAAAAGAAATGAAAGTCTCCCAAATTACAAAGTTTTCATTTTCATCGGTTGTGTAGAATGAAAATTATAATTTTTGTTCCGAGCCCTTGAAATGAAATTGAGCCCCTATCTTGAGTGACATTGTGGTTTCCGGGCCCGTCAGTTGTTGCGATTTTTACAGCCGTTACGTATCTTCCTCTAGCAGGGCACCGCCCCAGGCGAGACAAGCTTTAAGCTATCGACATGCGAGGACGTGTATAGTACGTGTTGTGTATGTAGGTTCGCGTGTGTGTATGCAGGAAAAAGAGAGAAGAATGAAGAGGGAAACATCGCGTATGGTCCCGAGCCCGTTTGTTAAAGAACTGCTACGGCATTCGCCTACCATTGATAAAAGACATCACGAACCACAACGACCAGACCAGCCG
Source organism: Gryllus bimaculatus (assembly GCA_017312745.1). Classification (NCBI taxonomy): domain Eukaryota; kingdom Metazoa; phylum Arthropoda; class Insecta; order Orthoptera; family Gryllidae; genus Gryllus; species Gryllus bimaculatus. The sequence continues at coordinate 692,048 of BOPP01000156.1, forward strand.
GCCGCTAGAATTTTCCTCCACACCCACACAACAGCTTAATTCGACCTAGCTCTCAATCTAGGCTCGAAAATCAGCCACCAGCTAGGATCTCCCTGTGAAGTTCGCTGCAGGGACAAGTGCAATAAGCCACCGCAGCGGGATCGCCCCCTTGCGATGTAATACGGTTCCCGTATTGCGAATGCCAGTTCTCGCGCACATTGCGAGTTGCAGACGCGCGTAGAGCGCGTGTGGGGCCAGGCGTCCTGAGAGCGCCGCCGCGCCGCGCCGTGTGTAACGGAAGGTCGCGGGCACCTCTGGGCGGACTTCCGGCGCTGAGGGAAGTGCGAGCCGGCAGCCTCGGTTCTGCCTCTGCCCTGACCCTTCTGCTGGACTCCGTCGCTAATACCTCTCTCGCTTGCATTGCGGACCGGTGGTGTGCGACGGTGAATTTGTCCGTTACGGGTGTGTCAAATAGATGTAGGTCGTTAGTCCTGTAAGTGTGGTATATCTCGGGAAAATGGCGGTATTCCTAGCCTGCTAGAACGAGGGATTGCGACGCCGAGCTTTCGGTGTCTTCCTCCTCGAGGTCTCTTCACCAGTGGGCCCCCTCATGGCACGCTCATCCGGGGCGAGTTGTAAGGCCCCGACGTGCGACAGTGCAGTAGACTATATATAGTGATACACACACACATTATATATATATATATGAGAGAGAGAGATACAGACGGAGAGAGAATAAAGGAAAACAACCGATCAGAGCAGCCGGCCGCTAGAATTGTCCTCCACACAGTGGCTGATCTCACTATCCCTATCGAAAGTTCTGCCGGCGCCGAAGCGCGGACTCGATGCCCCATCGGTCAGGGACACCGCACGGACATCTAGCCATCGCAGCCAGTCAGACGGACAGTGTGTCCATCTGTGGTCGACACTATCACCTAAACCGATCACACTGCTATATCTACCATTGATATTTCCGAATCGGTCTGGTCAGACTCGAGGCCCTGATAACTTGAAATGGATACTTTTGATATTGTGGGTTACTTGCATGCCAATGGCATATTCAATATTTATAAATGAGCTCAATTTTTCGCTTAATTATTTCTCAAGTGACCAAAGTTCGCTCATAGAAATAGCGCGGGTTTCGTTTTCTTTTGACTCTCTGAATTGTTGAAAATGGCAAAAGTTACAAATAATGCGAGTAAATATGTGCTGTTGTAGCGTGGTTAGTTTAGTATTGTAAGAACACTGCCTACATTCAACTTATAGGTGTGGTGGGTTATCGTTGGCATTTTTCATGAAATAATTATAGACTTTATCATTGACAACAATAGTATTTAATATAAGTTCATCCAGCAGACAACTGATGATGATGGCTAAGCCATCGAAAGCTGCTCTTATATTAAATACTATTGTTGGCAATGACAATGTCTATAATTATTACATTCAGCTTGCCTACCATGGGTGTCCCAGTTGTCTCATATGCTTTAATATTCTCTTTGGCACAAAGGCACTACTTTACCTTTTCCTTCCTTGTGCACCGAGTGTGTACAAAATGAGACCAGGTTTAGTGCACACTAGGTTTCCTCATTTCCCCTGTCATGAATTATTCCGTTACCGGCTCTATTTAATCGCACAGCATCCACTATTCATCACTCTCACAATACTCTAGCCTTGTGAGTCAGCAACGACATGAGGCTATGTTTCAGTTATCAGGCCGAGTAAAATCTTGGTCTTTGTAAACTTTCTACTTCAAGGTATTATTTTCTCGTTTTATATTTTGTAATTACAGTAGTTCATATCAACAAATGTTAATCCGCTTTATCGTGCTCATTTCCTGTGATGTGAATGTCTAGCTCTGAAGAAAGTTGTGAGGAACTAGTCATTTTCTTAACTAAGGGCGCGAAGTGGTTTTTCCGGGGACGAGTTTGAATTTTTGCCGAGGCCATTCAGGTCCAGGCAAAACATCAGTCGAGACCATTAAAAATAACACCTACTTCACTCACTCACAAAATATGAAGTTAAATAAAAATGTTCATAAGAATTATTATACTTTAAAATGGTTTTTAATTGTATATTGGAACAAGGCATTTGGTATCTCAAAAATCCAAAGGCGATATATGAAGCGTCTTGAAAGGGGGAGCGTAACTAAGGGGATGTCATTTACTTGGGAAGTTAATGAATTCCAGTAGTCGAATTTATCTATTTAGTTTAGATACCGGAGATATTGAGGAATTACTTGAAAATGAAAAATCTGTAGTTTCGAATATGTTAACAGAACAATAAAAAATGATGTATGAAAAAGGTTATATAGAGTATCATGGTTGGCGTGCATCGAAAATATTTTTAAAATAACTAGGTAGTTTTAGCGTATTTGAAAGAAATTCTAAGATTGTAGAAAATTCGACTTTATAGTCATTACTTTAAATATCAAAAGTTGCAGTTCTAAAGCTACAAGAATGACATCGACCTAAACAGATTTTCTAATTTAGAGCCTATTTAGTTAACCCCACAGAAATTAAAAAAAACTCTCTGTAGGTAAGACATTTTCATGTTACTAAAAAATCTGATGGCAAAGAATATTATTTCACGAAGGGGAGAAAATTAAACATATCTATTAATGAACTTTTTTAAAGTTTCATTATATTTCTATTTTTCTTACATTCTGTTTTAATCACTGGAATTTGTGGTAAAGATCTTAATAACTCATAATGAAATATATTTTAAACATATTACATTCCCTGGCTCGTTCATTTTTGACCCAATGAAGTGGCATGAAAAATTATCGATTAAAATTCATGTTATAAATTAATATTAGGAATTAGAAAATTTGATTTAATTATTTAATCTCGTCAATCTGATTAATCAAGTCGTGTAGATTGATGCAAAAGGCTGAAAGAGTACAGTAATTCACTAATGTGTTCTTAAGTGTATTGAAACTATCAAAAATTCTTGCTTTTCTATAAATATTTCAGTAACTACCGACTAAGAATTGTGATAATCAATTTATCCTATCGTGAGGAATAGAATGAGCTTTTGATGACCTTTGTAGGTGCCGTAAGTCACCGAAAATGCGTTTTAGCTCATTTTTTAGAGAAATCCCTAAGCATATTCTAGAGATCAGGGATTTCCAACTGGAGAACATATGACGTCAGAACTGCCTTCTTCTCCGTGAGCAAGAAGCGGAGAAAGCAAAGGGCAGAGGGAGGGAGTGGCAGACGGCGGGCGCCGGTAACGAAAAGCTTGGCTGTGGCAGTGGGCCTTTGCCTGTATTTCAGACAACATGAGAGCTCATTTACGCCCGTCAATAGTAGTTCGATTTGGGAAGAAATGTTTCTCTTTGTAGATACTGGAGCAATGGCGAAGTGTTGAGTGCCTTTGAAAGAACTGCAGTGTGTTAAATGTCTAACCTACAGATACATTACGTACGTAACTTGGCGAGTCATAGAAACATGCGTGATAAAATAAATTTTGAGAATTGAAATGACCCGCAATCATAGGATGACGAAAGAATTTTAAAGAATTTGCATTTCTGAGCAAGAGAGCAGATTCCTGTGAGGTCACAGCATTCAGTTGGCAAGCACTCGTCTAGATAGACACGCCACTAAGGTCAGGTCAAGACGCGTCGAATGACATCTCGTTTCCTCCATTCTCGACTCCTACTTTGGTGAACGGGAAGAGGTTGCTCTAGTGCTATACAAATATATCGATATCGATTTAGTCAAAGAACAGTAAAACTCCACATGACCATAACAAAATTTAAAAAGCGCGACATTAAGAAAATATAAAGAAATTAGATAGTTTGGCTCGCAAATTATAGAAAACTTATTTGCTTTCATTAAAGAATTGCATGTTTTATTGTTTTGTATTGCAAACAAAATCGTTAGTCGTACTTCCGGCTTTCCTCCTACCACTTCAACCAAAAGGAGATCTCAACAAAACGTTCGCTTACTGAAGCTATATTGATGTTCAGAATAAACACAAGAGGCCATCTGAGCTTTTCCTCAATGGATCAGGGAATCTGGAGGGTGCTTAACACAGTTTAATTCAATAGATAATTCCTGAAAGGAATAGAATAAATTATTCAGATGGAACGTCAAATCTCCGTTTTCATATTTTTATTATTCTTACCACAAGCTACTGTATTGTTGTACTGAACATCGAAGATCAATATTTTTTATATACTGCTCCTTTGAGTTTTATTATTTTAAAATCTCATTTAAACACATTCTTCCTCCTTTGTTCTTGTGAAGGCGGTTCCTAAAAACCCTAATCCAAGTTACCCCGAATTCCTTCTTCATTGAAAGACTCTTGGAAGCAGTCGCACCTCTACGATTGCCCCGCTCAGGTTCTATGACCGGACTGTTCCTGTTCCTGCTCCTGCCCACCTGCTCATCTTCCTCGCTCCGATGAAGCCCCAGTTCTCTCTGCCCGCCGCGCAGCCAACTGCTGCCTCTTCGCAGGGATGAAACGATCCTCGTCTCTTTACTCCACCGCGCCCACGGAACGCGGATCCCTTGCAACTTGCAACGCGATGCCTTGCTCTAGGCATGAGAAGGTCGAGGGTAAGGTAACAAGTTTACTACGGATCGCGGGCTCTGTGTCTAGAGAAACTGGCGCGAGATTTAAAAGAAAGGATTGTACAAATTTCCCTGGAGTAACGGTACGTCACTGAGTACCTGGCCATTGAGTGTCTTTGAGGAAGTTACTTGACAGTTATTGTCACAAATTGACTATATTAATTACCATTTTCCCTAATTACTATTTTACCTGTAAGGCAAGGAAATGATTCATTAAAATGAAATAATACGTCAGTCAAACTTCCAATTCTCGATTAAAAGTGAAATTTTAAAAAAACCTGAATCAAAAGTATCTTGATTTTGTAATCATGTTCACTTAAAGAGATAAAAAAACATGAACTTCCTTCGTTCAGGTTAGAAGGTTTAACAGAAATATTATTCTGTTAGAAACGCGGTCTGTAAGTGCTGTTTGTTAACGTATAGAGACTTGTTATTTTTTGTACATTATTTCTATGTACAATAAATATCTGAATGATTTACACAAAACGAAAATTAGGAAATAATCTGTCATCAAACACATTCCTGTCACTTAGAAAAGATGTTTATACAAGGAAAAATTAAGTAGGAAAATAAATGCGAAATACTACTAACAAGTAGTGAATAATATAAACATAATACAATTCTCAGTCATTTCATAGAAACAAATCTGGCAAACGTATTTAAAACCACTCGCCGATTCAGCGTGCTCATGTACACCCCTTTCTGGATTTTAAGGGGAAGTGAGGAGCGAGGGAAAGCTGGCTGTGGGAAGCCTACCTTAAGGGGAAATGAGGAGCTGCCCAGGCAGGCGAGTAGCTCGGGAAGTTGCGGTTTGACGCGCCTCACCTGCTCCTTCGCTTCCTCTGCTCTCGCAGGTATATTTCTCCGTTATCTTTTCTTTCCTCTCCCCTCCGTTTTCTCTCATTTAAAAGTATTTGTTCAATCTTTCCATCATCTCTCTTCTTAATTGTTCCCTTTTTCTACAGAACAGAACGAACGATTACTGTAACTACCGTTGCTTCATTGAGTTATTAATTGATTGATTGATTTACGTGAAAAACAGTTAAAAACTGTATGTGACGTGCTATGGGAAGAAGTTAATTTGAAGTTACATTTATGTCCAGAGGTCCAAAACAGGGGCCATCTCAGCATTTGCTCGAGGATCAGGGAAACTGGACGAATACCTGATTGAGATGGGGGTCATTGATCCAGAAGCTGAAGTACAATACTTGTTACAGGTTCTTTACAATTATAGAATCAAAATCATATATAATACATTAAATGTGATTGTTAAAATTAATATTACTTTCCTTTTGGATGCTCGGTATAGTCTCTAATTGTATAGAAATAGTTGTGCATCAGAAAATATTTTACTTGGGACTTACACTTTTGTATCGAATTTAATCGTTTAATGTCATCTGGCAAGGTGTTGTAAAATAATGTACATGTATTATATGTAAATTGTTTGTAGTGAGCTGTTGATACTGTCACCTGATGAATATGATTACTACGTCGAGTTTTGTAGTTATAGACAACGGCGTTTGCTGAAAATATATCCCCGCCTTTAAGTAAGTCATTTTTGACAAAACCACTGATTCATGTATGAAGAGACAAGGTAATGGTAATGCTTCAGATTGTTTCGTTCTGACCTACACGGTCAATGATTACGACGTTCTCTCTGTAACTGGGTCTCCCCGTCGCTTATCAGCGAGGTCCAACTTGTGCGCCAAGTTGAGTCTCGCGTTTGGCTCCGCAAGGCTACACCACGGGATCACATTACGCGAAACCCTTTTGACCTCAGCCGCTGACCCTCCAGTTCGGGGAAGCTGCGATTTCGACGACGGAGCTGCGGTGCGCCGCACACTGCTCTTGCAGGAAGTTAGCGGAGACTGTTCGGCCCTCGTTAAAGGGTTCAGTTGGCCTCAAGCATTGGTTGCCCCGCATTAAACCAATCTTCACCTGCAAATATAGCTGCGATTTCACTTCGATCTCCATCGAATTGCAGGTCCAGGAGTAATACGATTAGTTTATTTGTTAATAACTACAGTCAGCAATAGTGAATGATATAATGACTGTTACTAATACATTATGGACGGGTCAGCGACATACGGAACACCTCAAAAGAGCGCCTATCTCAATTCCATACTTTTGGAAAATTTTATTAGCAAAATTAACCCTTGAGCGGCGCCTCATTAGTATTGTACTCGTCTTATGAATTAATTGTTTTCATAAAGAGTTAACAATCTTTTGGGGTATATTCTTCAATGCCTTTCCCAGATGGCCCCCCATCGCTTAACGTAGTTCTAAATGTGTCTGAAATAATGTTGGCTGCGCTCGCCATACGCTCCGGAAATAGCTTGGACCACACGCGCTGCAGTTTCTCACCGCGGACGTCGGTGGTGACCACTTCCTGCATTCTGTGGTTTCTGTGCGAGGGGGGGGGGTGATTCTCGAATTCGCGAGGGTTTTGTATTCAATAATCAGTATAAGTTATTTAATAATACGTTCGAGCAGACAGATCAAGGTAGCGGGCAAGGAAAGAAGATTACAAGAGCTCGCGGGCAATGTCTTCCGAGAAACCGGAGAGAGATTTAAATGTAAGGGCTGTACAAATTGCTATCGAGTTGCGGTACGTCATGCATTCCTGGCCCATGACATTATTTTACGAAATTTGTTGACAGTTTTTGTCCCAAATTGAGCTACATTAATTCCCATTCTTTCTACGGCAAATAACTGATTATTAAAATGAAATAATACATCAGTCCGACTTCAAATTCTCAATTGAGAGAATTTTATTTTAAATTCTATCAAACGTATCTTCATTTTCTAATCCTGTTTACTGAATAGTGATACAAAAGCATTCTCATTTTGGCTTGTGAATTTGATACATTTAGGTGAGAACGTTTGCCAGACATATATTGTCTGTTAAAAGTACTGTCCGTCCGTAATCGAGAATCGTTATCTTATAGACTTGTTAATTTATTTCACATTATTGCTAAATACAATAAATTACTGAATGATATTCTCACAACACAAAACCAAAACGAGGAATGAATAGGCCATTCAAACATATTTCTGTCACTTAGCAAAGATATTTATGTAAGGGGAAATTTAGTGAACAGAAATATCAAATAGTAACTAGTGAAGAACATAAACATATTACAATTCTCGGTTATTTGTTAGAAAAGATCTGGTCAACATATTTTCGTATGCAACCACTATTCGCCGCCTTGCTCCTCTCCAGCTTGCGCATGTACAGCCCTTTCTGGATTTTAAGGGAAAATGAGACGGGATGCAGGGACGTTTTCCGTGCTTGTAGGAGCACCGGGTTTCCCAGAGGGGCCAGTTGCTTGTGAGGGCGCGGTTTGGCGTGCCTGCGTTAGAGATTAGAAGAAGAATGCGTTGATGTTTTGGAAGGCAAAGTCAACAGTGATGAACACTAACTACTAGCATCAATGCACGACAGTCAATGCAAACAGAAGGTGAGTATTGAAAACGATAAAATGCCTGATAGTGCAAATAGATACTTCGTGCACAAAATCGGCGGTAAAATGGAATAAATTATCCCTGCCCAGCTTCGGAAATTCCATAATCAAACCCCGAATTTACAACACTACCACTCATTGTTTCTGGACACGAAAATTTGAAGAAGTATTTTACTAAAAAAAATATAAGATTATTATAAGTCATTCACAGCGGAAATGAGATATGACATTTACAGATGAAGTACAACTGAAAGCTCTACTCAATTCATTATTTTGTTGGAATATCAAAGTCGTCCAGACAGATTACGATTGAAATGAGGAAAGCTGACAGACATTTTATTGAAATACCTGTTGCGAAATAACAGCACTCAACCTATCCGCACAAACCGTGTTGTGGTGTTGCCTAGAACATACTAATAAAATCTATGTAAAATGCTCATCTGACACAGAAACATGTTCAGAATATAGCCTCAAAACATTTAACCCAATTCGACTAGATCTATTTATTAGACTTCAAGGGTAGTTTGTTAAGTGAACAAAACGTATGGAACATAATACATTACAAACACACTCGTCTACCTACAATTATTAGTATATTTATGAGCATTTTGTTATGAGTAATATGATGCATTCAAATATGTGTAGTATTTCGTAGGATTTGTAATATGTGAACAAATTAATAAAGAATATAATATTTTTCAACTAATTACAGTTTCTAATACCATTACCTATCTACATATTAACAAAAAGGCTACTTGTTCATCACAAAGTGTTATGATTGTTTTTCAAATGGACAATTATTGTAATTTTTGCAACTATTCGGGTTGCGATTACAAGCTCGACCACTGATTAACTTTTATCCATAGATATAAATATTTCATCTACCGTGAGAGAGAATTTTTTTTCTGTTCAGAATTTCATTGAGTTTATCTAATTTTTTTTAAGTTGATGTGCGACATGGGTTTGTTAAAGCAAGATTTTTATTTTTAGAGTCAAATCCATCTCTTGTAAAGTATCTATTATTCATTTTCTCTGAGTCATTTACAGTTAAAAATACATTATTTTGTGTATTCAAAGAAGTTTTTTGAGAGAACGCCCAGAAGTTGTTAGAAGTTTCAAGAATGCGAGAAGCTCAAGTTAAAAATAGACGTCACACAAATGAAGACCAAAGAATGTTTGGCGTTGTGTTCAAGTGGTGTATTTAATCTCTGATTGATTCAAGTAACTTCAAGTCCGCAATTCTGTGAGTGTCGTTAGCGAACAAAGGGAAAAAAGAGCTATCAATCAAACTTAATTACGAGCAAATTGCCCTCGTTATCCGTTGGGTCTGATTGGATTTGTTTTAAAATGGCATTCGTTTCAATGGTTCTTTTCAATAACCCCCTTTCTTACTTAATTTTTTTAGAAAACATACGAAGATTGTCACAGACATTCTAAAGTCCTGATTGATATCATTACCACTAAGAAGATGAGACAATTTCAATAATACCATGAAGATTCATCATGACTATGAGACTTTTCTATTGATTTCGGGAAATTCTATTAATCTTTTCTTGGATCAAAGCTAATATTCATCTGACATTCATATGACACTTAGTATTGGGATAGATATATTAGTTTGATAATACATTTATTCGATTTTTATAAAATATGATTGTAGTTAAAGAATTAGAAAGTAAGAGGAAAAATAGTATTATATGATAAAATATTTAATTAATAGAAAATATTTTTTTTACTCACGTTAACTTTAATTTATTTTGTTAATGCGTTGCCATAAAACCTCCTGACCAAACTTCAAGTTCTGAGATGAAATAAAGTGGTGCATTCTATGCACATTATTTCACAGAAAACTTCGGCAGCTATATCTGTATACACTATATCCAGAAACCTCAAATTTGTTAAATTATATTCAAGGCAGGTTATTTACGTATGTGACAAAAATGAATGCAATTTATTAAATCTCACATCAAATGTGAATGAATAGCAATTTCCTACATCGTTTTTTTTATTTGGCTAATTAATCATTTTATATCACAGCACCAGCAACTAAGCAATGTCTACTATAGTCATTAGACGAATATGTGTGCACTTGAAGATGCATATTGTTCTTTGAAAATATGTTAGTACTCCGAGATTAAATTTCTTGGTAAAGAGCTGAAACGTTACTCATGCATTTCTCTGTCATAATCATCTCGATTAGATAAGAAGAATGAATTATATTTAGAGTGTAAAATAGAAGTAAAATAATTTCACTTTCATTTTCGAACCAATAAAACTACAAATATTTGTTTTAAATTTCTGATTGAATTGAAAACTCATTAAATGATAATTGAATTGAAACTCCATAAATGGTAATTATGTACAAAATCGTTCTAATTTCAATAAGCGCAGAAACTGATGGAGTCACAAGCCATGTTGTGAAAAGTTTTCTTAGATACCTAGGGATTTGGGGAAAGAGCAAAAATAATTGAACAGTTTCGATTTTGACTGAAAAATGCAAATATTTGATTCTATTATTCCGCCCAGTTCTCACAGAGTGTAACGACTTCATTATCATATTCACTGCGGTACTGCTTACGTCAAATCTAATGTCACGCGTCAGCAAAGCTCCAAGGAAGAGGTCCCCGCCATTAAATATTAGTTATTCCCCTGTTGCGTTACGGATCAGCAAGTCTTGTGTGTGTTGATTATGATAATGTAAAGATTTATTATGATTATGTTTACGTCATGTATTATGTTATTACGTTTTAATAAAGTAAATAACTGATATAGTGTGTAATGAATATATGTAATATTTACATTATATGTATTCAGCAGCATTTTTTCTGCCGATAAAGGCACACAAAATGGTTTTGCGAAACATAGCAGGTACGCTTCTCAAGAAGTAATTAACTGTAGGCAGTCACTGATTTGGTATTCTATCTCTGGCTGACGTACGAAGAGAACATTTACGATTGATCAAGTTTAAGTAAGCAGTATCGATATCGTAAATTACTGTCGTCGATGTTTCTTGCATGGCAAACCAAAGAAGATTCAAAACTCATGAAAGAGCGATCAACGTTTACATTTCTCCGAAGGAATTAATCGGAACGTACACATTCTCTGAATGCGTTGGGGAAACGCATTATGATGAATTCTATGTTACGTGGTCTTCAGCCGAGGGCGCCTTCCGCGTAGCACTTAGGAAGAGCAAGTGAAGCGCAGGAGAGCGCCAAGCGGAAATTCCGAATTGGTTGCATCGCTCCTCAGGGGTTCAGCGCTCCGATTCTTATTTTCTCTCCCTCGCGAACTTCGCCACGGAAAGCGGAGGTCGAAAAGAGCAAATACTTACAGCCATTTCCTTTACATAACTCACTTCCTGAACACCGATCTCACCTATTTTTCTCATAAAAATGCTACTATTGTCCCTGATTCATTAAGAATATTTGCGAAATATTTATGTCAATACACTCGTAATGTTTAGAATCATATTTTCTTGAAATAAAATTTTCACGTTTACATTTTATTCAGTTATTTATATTTATCTTCATTCTACAATGCATCGTTATTTTGTTATTAATAATTGTGAGTTAAGCAATATCCTTATTAATCTTATTTTGTTTCTAAAATTAGGTTTTTCTTCTGTGTTTTCTCGATTTCTTATTAATACTATTATCTTCGTTTGTCTTTTACTTCTTGGTTTTTTAAAATCTTTTTGCCATTATTACGACTTATTAGTCCACTCACTCCACTTTCTGGTTTTCTTAATACAATTTACACACTTTTTGAACATGCTTATCACATTATAATTGACGTTAATTGTTAAATAAATCAGTAAGTAGACGATGTTTCCCTTTATCAAAATTATATTTAAAATAAAGATATTTTCGATCACGTAGCGATCATCTTCAAAACTAAAAATAAGAATACAGATATAAAATTACAGGAATACATGGACTACAAATGTAAAGTATAAACTATACAAATTAATTACTTAATTTAATTAAAAAAATACTTAAATAAATTCATTTATTTAATTACTAGAAGGTATCTACCTCATCAGCAATCTTATTAATGAAATTAATTTATTGTTCTTGTAATTATAATTTTCTTTCTTCGATGTTTGCACTTCAAAAACTTTTCAACACGCGTATAATTCTTCTAATGTCTGAACATATCACGAAGGTTTCTTCGTAAATCATTGAACAAGTTGGAATGATACGAAGAGTGTTTGCGTTTCTTCTAATACACCCAGACTAATGCTTCTCAATCATTACTTAATGTTCGAATCCATATCACTCTGCCGGTACTGAAATTGCAGTATCGATATTGCAAACATTCATTTCTAGTTTTACTCTGTTCGGAAATATTTAATATGAAAAAAATATATTAAAAATATAACATTTTTTTCTCTCTTTGTTTAATTCTGTTATTTGATCGCTGCAGGCAATCGCATAATGATACTCATTACGACCCACATTTCATTATAATACAGATTTTTCGACCAATCACAGAGAAGTTAACAAAGTAATTTCACTTTGATCCTATTTGTCTAGCACAGTGGTAAACCAAAGCCACCTGTGGCAGTTTAGGGCTGCCTGTGAGGTGGCCATGGTTGAAAAGGTAAACTTACAAAAGTTACCGTAAGTCGTAGAAAAAAATACTGTTTTAAACTCAATGTAATCGATATTCGTAATCATCGTTTCTTAACGTACTATTATTTGTGTGTAAAGCATCTTAATCTCCTCTGAAAATATTTTTAATTTGGATAATTTTCTATTGCAAAAATATTTTCATTAGAGATTCAAATACTCATTCTAGTATTTTGTCGATTTTCTAACCTTTATAAATTAATTGATGTGAGATTCCCATAGTATAGAGTATCCAATATATTAAGGTAACGATTCTTTGTATAGTGACAACCTATATTTAATATAGTATGATACATCAAACCTTGTATCACAACCACTATACTTTAATTTTTTGATGTGATCGATGATATTATGTCATTGTTACACCACCTGCTTTATAAAATGAATATGTTTAGAGAAGAATTTTCCTAAGGATGAGATGATTTGACAGCTAGTGCTGGCAACACAACTGACGATTCTGTGTCCTTGAACTTAATAGACTCT
>BOPP01000156.1:715852-730090 GCA_017312745.1 Gryllus bimaculatus
GCGGTGTAAGGGTCAAGGTGAACTCGGCAAATTAAACATATGCAATGCTCATCAAATCTTCCAAGAATACCTTCATACAAGTAGAACTTTGTGGAGAGAGAGGAAAGAAAGGTTTAAAGGAAAATCATTTAGAGTAGTTGTAGAGCCTATCAGTGATAAACCTCTTCCACTACCGTTTACCAAGCTTAAGGATCTTAAAGATTTACAATTCACTCACTCATTCATTCAACCGAATATACTATAAAGCATTTCCAATCAAATTCATTAAGTGTCAGAAGGCAATGTATGTGACATTAATTTAGATGTTGAAAACTAATAATTTGTGTCATTACTTTATTTGAAATTTTTATAGTTCAACTCCAGTGATAGTTCTACGTGTTATTTCTGTTACCTTTATTATTACGAAATATAGTACACTGAATTCACGTGTTGTTTTAATAATTAGCTACCGTATTTGAAAAGCGCAAAATCACACAACACAACAGTATTTCTCTGAAGTTCTAGCACAAAAATTATTTTTTTACTTTTAGAAACCATTGTAATAGCTTAGGTAACTAAAATAACGAAATAAAACTTCAGCCATATTTTGATTTTAAACCCTTATTACTTAAATAAGTGGAATATCATCCTCTAGCCCACCCCTTCACATAGCCAAATGGAGCTTACGTCAGGTCAAATCCCTATGTTCAGAATTGTAAAAAATAACCATTGTCATAAAATATGTTTAAAAAATTAAACTATTTTTTACAAAAAATAAAAACTATTACCTGACCAGAAACAGAAATAAACATCAGAAATAAACACCGATCTTAGATGAAATGTTCTTTCAAAAGAGAAAACCAACCATTCTGTAAAACTTTAAATATTTACATTCGCCTTTTTGCACCAAACCATACATATATGGTATGAACATTGAGTTACTATATACAAGGACGAGAAGTTTCCACTATTTCTTTATCAGGGTTCAACAAACGAGTTTTTCTGTCAAAAAGTCGCCATTTTTGCAGAAACATTATAATGATTTTTTCTGTAATTGGAAGGTAATATGCAAGAAAGTAAAAATGCATTACTGTAAATGATCAGAAACTATCACACTTTTTTAAAATAATTTATTATTTCAATTATTAATTGATACATTTGCATGACATTTATATGACTTTTTCATGTAATACCGAGTTCCATAAATGCTCCCAGACCGTATAAGTTTCCTCGCAAGCGACCACCCTGATCGGTGCACCTGCACTAACCAGCCAAGCGACTGACAAACCCTGTCATTCACATTTATGTTAATTACGTGTCGTTTTTTTTCGTTCATTTGCAGACGGCGCAGCTGGTTTAAGATGCGGGTAAATTTCAGGCGATATTGCAAGGCTTCTCTTCTTTCTCACTTCCGCAACTGATGCACAGTAGGAAAATAGTATCTGTTGACACTAAGACAGAATTTTGGCTTTTTTGCACATTCACATCTGAAATTACATTACAGCTGGAATTTTCTATTATTCTTGTTACGAATATAAAAAATACCAATTTTCGCTCTGATTCTTTGTTTTACCATTATTAAAATATTTCGTAAGGAATCGACACTCTCATATTTTTATTATTATTTTAAAAAAGGGTTCGTAACTGCTCCTTATAAAACGATTTAGTCTTGATATTTGAAGTTCAGCCCCGTTGTCCCTAAAAACTTCGTCGAAACCCTGAAATGTTCATATTTTACTTTGATCATTTTATTCTTTATTTGTGACCTTTAATTAAAAATACTAATTACAGCTAACTACTTAAGTTTACTTAAAAACAAATTAGGAATCTTATACATGGCCTGTACTCTACACAACCGTTGATCCAGAGATATATTAACTTCTTAAACACTTCAGACAAGTAAAATTTGTTCTTTTTACAATAAATTGAATATTGAAAAGCAATGAAAATTTTCTGTTTTGAAAATAAAAAAAACGACAAAATTCCTCCTAAGATTGTTAAAATCTATATTTTCAATTGGCTTTCAGTCATTTTCTTGCAAAAATCGTCGGCCATTGTTAATATAAATATGCATGTCCCGCATGCATTATTCAACGAGAAAAAATACCGTTGATTTGTAAAATAATTTTACTTCAAATAAATATTAAAAGCCATTGGCGTGAGAAGAAAACTTCTTGTGCATCTCTATTACATACGAAAAAAATGAGGCGTATATTGCACAAGGGAATCCAGTTCAATTTTGGTCGTTTTAGAAATCAAATGTTTCATAAATACTCTACGTCTATTTTCCTCACAAGTTTCGTAATGTCACTTGATTCCCGTGTGCTCTGAACGTTTCAAATGTTTTCCCTCCACTCACTTTTCACGTCCCTTGGCTCTGCTATACTACTCCTGTTGAAACTGGTTCCTAAATTCACTATTTTTCACCTGTGATTTTCAGGTTGCGTTCCTACTGTGGGCCATTTAGCCCCTGCCTCGCCCAGCCCCCCCCCCCTTCCTCCGCCTCAGCGCAGCGTGAAATGCTCTTAGCTGCTCCGCCTTTCATTAAGGCCGCTGGCGGGGCGCTGTTGTCTGGGTCGTTTAAACTCCACTCGGCAAAGTGGAACGAAAGACTTCAGACTCCGCGAATTTTACCCACACCGAGAATTACTTTGTCCCTAGCAGGTATAAATTGTTGGTCTCTTCGCGTAAGCGAAGTACGCTATCTCCTGAATTTTCTCTCATAACATTATATTGTGAGAAATTCACCCCTTTTGGAAACGGTATCCTCAAGGAAGGCGCTAATGATAGCACGCTAGAAAATTCTTTGTAACACAAATTAATACAAAAATAAAATAATGTAATGTCTCTGAATTCAACTACAATATGTAATTTTCCATATAAACTTATTTACTGGATACCGTACGGTTTACAAGTTACGGTAACTTGAGAGGCAAAATTATAATAGTATGTTTGTTGCTAAGTAAAGATTACTTTATTATCCTTATTTTCCTGCGCAAAGTATCTCCGACTAAATAAATATTTTAATGCCAGAAAGAGAAAAGACAAATTTCACTTTCCGTGAAGCCACTGGTCAACTCATGTATCTGCTGTGCCTCTGATCGAGAAGTTCTAGTGCCTCTGATCTGGGGCCCTGACGGTGAAAGGATTTTCGTCACTAACTACAAAGTCGATTTAAGTCGCTGTCTCGAGGAGAATTCTACCGACCGGCTGCTCTGATACCTAGCTTTAAATGGTTTCTCCGATCAACACCTGGCGAATTCCCAAGAAGTACCCTAACAAACGAGCTACTGACCGCGGGCGAACTTTCTTTCCTCTCACTTGTCCTATCCCTACTCCTTACACACATTTACACTCAAACATGTACTACACTACCACACATGTTGGGAGACAGGTCGAGAGCTTAGAGCTTGTTCCGGCTGGGGCGGTATCCTGCTGGTGGATATATAGTTAGTCAAAACCCCGAGAGTCGACGGTAGGTCGGCGCCGGATCTCACAATCCAAAGGGGGAAGATCACTGCCACCTCCCGAGGAAAACATGCACAACAATTACGGGACTAATGACCTTGGATGTTTACGCGTCGTTGTTGTACAATTGTTATCGTTGTACAATTGTTATCGTTGTACAATTGTTATCGTTGTACAATTGTTATCGTTGTTCAATTGTTATCGTTGTTCAATTGTTATCGTTGTTCAATTGTTATCGTTGTGAACAATATCTTAACCAGGCTTACAGCGGCGAGATGGATTTCGAAGTTGAAAGTTTTAGGGCGTCCCGGGTCTTGGAAGGATGGCTGAGGGTAGTCAGGTTTCATGATGGTTGTAATTAACTTTGTTATGGTTGGTTTTATTACAGGTACTTTTGTTAAAATTCATTTTGGGTATGGTTGTAAATGGGGATAAATTTTAGTTCATAAGAAAGGGTTCTATGTTTAAGGGGGAAGATAAACAGGTATGTCCTAGTGATCAGTTTGGATCATGTACAATTTGGGATTTTTGGAAATATTGGTTACTTTTAGAGGGATCACGTATTTATGAGGATTGGTTTATAATTGTTTGTATTGTGGTATATTAGGTGTGATTTGGTGTAGGTTTCTTTGGTCAAAAAAATCCGGGTAAAAAAATGTTGGTGTGTTTAGTGTTTGTTTATGTAAACTGATGGGAACGGGTTCCGGGCTTCATAACAAGCAAATGATTGGCTAATTGTTGCAATTAAAGAGAATGCACTGGTGGTTGGATGGATTAGGCTAGGTAACGGGCCTCCGTGTCCCGTCCTCCTCTCCACAACTGTCAAATCTTGTTCAGCAATGCTACGTGTTTACCATAATAGGCAGGGATCCGTCGTGGAGCGTGGTTCTGAAATAACGGTTGGTGTCAGAATGTCGGCGGAGCGTGCAACAGGAACTGGCTGGGTGCTGCCCCAAGCAAGTTTGTAAAGTGAAGATTGAATAGTGTGGAATTGACTGGAGCCGTTAAGTGGAGAAGATTAGAGGTCTTGAAATCGATAACTAGATGATTAGGAAGAAACGGAAGTGGGGCGCTCAGGACCGGGATTAGTGAAAACATTAATAGTGGAGTTTGGAGTGACCGACATAAACACGCCTTCATGTCCGCGGGTGTGAATCAGCAGCGGGCCGCACTTTATGCCATTGTCGTGTGCGAACACATGAAACAGTTGAGAAGGATTGAGAGAACATTGTAATCGAGCTGCGACGAACGCCCATCGCGGCGGTGGTGCAAGATCGTATATTGTGAGATGCTTGCATTTGGCTGGGGTGGTGGAACCGGGAGTTCGTTGGCCATCGCATTGGAGTCGCGAAGCCGGCCGCCGAGGGAGAAATCGGTTCCCGACAACCCCGGGGGGAGCCGAGCTTGCCGTGAACACGCCGCTCCGTTGCCACGGCGGCCACGCCTCGCTCAGCCAGCTGGGTGGAGCATCGAAGCCTCAAGGTAGCGTATCCGTGCACGAAAATTATAAAAGGCCTGGCGCACTGCATATTGTAAAGAATGTTATGTATATTTGTTTCAAGTCAATTAAAGACTTTCAATTTGCACATAAAGAGTTCCCTTCGGATTATTCTTCTTAATGGCAGTGCGTCAATTTCCCCTGGAGAGCATGTCACGAAAATGTATCCCTGTCCGTTATATTTATTTATTGCTGCGTGAGAGTTACCGTTTTCCTAGTTAGTCACAATATAATATAATATATAAATATATATATAATATATATATAATTATCTATATATATTATACTATGATATATATATAGATACCGATTATACAGCAGGCTAAGCCGGCGCGCCACTAGGGCCAGCATTCGCAGTGACGGAGGAAACCACGTGAATTTCACCTTAACGCGATGGCGACCCAGAGGGCCGTGGCGCCTGGCATCAGTTTCCGCTCAATCTGCGCCAGAAATGGAAGTAAACAGCAGCAGGGGCCGCGCACCGCGGGCAATCGGCCGCGCCACCGTCTCTCTCCCCCATCTCTCGAATAGGTGGTTTATCTGTCGTACTTCATGTTTTGACGTGACATACGACACTTGTCGTTTTGCCAGAAAAAGAAGCGCCGCACAGACTATTTTGTAGCACTTTTTGCCGACATCGAACAGCGGGAGGGCAAGCGTCTTACGGCCTTCTAAGCTTACCGTTATTGGGAGCGTTGCGAAGTTCGTATCGGGGCTGCATGCAGAAAACTGGTTAATAGTGTTTGCGAGGAGATGTGGGGGCATGCTCAACTCAATTCGAACATTCGCGTGCAAGGATCATCGATCCGAGGGTTTCCTGATCCCTTGCAACGAATACCGCTCAGCATTCTAGAAAGACGTCATGATGCCGCTATCATGATTTTTTACATATCGATTCTTCATCTCCCATCCTTAAGCTGAGCGATGTGGCCAGAACATACATCCGCAAAGATCTCTATCCAAATCAATGTGGCAGAAATCTGAAACTAATATATGAATTTGTTTACTACAAACAGATAAATATATAATTGTTTAAAGATGAGTTATTAAAACAATAATTTTTTATGTATTTTTCCTTGTAGAAATGTCTTGGCATCTTACGCACTTCTCTCTTTGTAGACATTAAGAGGATTATTTCGTTCTATGTCGTGCGGAGAGGAAAATTTGCGTAATTGCATTAAATACTGTATATAAATACCTTGCATTACTACCAGATACACTTTCAGATATGGTAACAATGATTGAACTATCTCAGAGGATTATTCCAGAGTAGTACACATTGGATGCACTCAGAATGATCTGCAACAGTCGCATATAACATATGGCTCTGAGTACACCAAAGGCGGAGAGAGGGCCAACCAGAGACCCAGAAAGAACCCAAAATACAATGAAGGAAAAAATTTTAATAAATAATAACACAACGTATTTTTCAACATATGAAAAGTATTTTGCGTGTTTTTGAAGAAATATTTCAGTGTTGAGACTGAGAAGGTATATACCAGTATATTTTGAACATTTTCTGCCCTAGAATTTTCGGTTTTTGTTTCCAAGACTCAGATGACCATGTTTTTTTAAAGGAATTTAGTTCAAAATATAGTACAAACTTTGTTAGTACTACCGCAATCCCTAAATATAGATTTCAACGTGTTTAATGTTCATTAAAATCGACTCTTCCATAACAATTTTCAGTGAAGGGTTATACTATGAAGACGTGTTTTGTAAATATCGTGAGAGTACGAAACATCGCGCATAGCTATGAAAAGACTTTGCATTCTAATATGGAAGTCTCACCATGAAACTTTACCTGATCAAGGGGTGAAAGGAAAAAATAAAACCGTTTATGGTGTCCCTCTTGTTCCCACTTCCAAATCCAGTTACGGAATAAGTATATTAAGCATATATCGTATACAATGGTAGAACAAAAGAGCATTTAAGATTTGTACATGAAGTTTGGTTAACGATAAGTGCGAAGGAGGAATTTGAATTGTTGCTGAGCGGGTTTTTAATTACTTGTTTGGGCAAGAGATAATGTCAGAAACTCATATACCGTATCTTAATACTTTCCCCTCAAGTCTATTCCTCCTTACAAATGAAGACTTTGAAGCTGAAGTAGAAAATAAATTCTGAAATGCAATTAGCAGCAGGAGAGTTCGTAAGATCGTTATATGCCTGCTTGCGAGCAAGGCGCGCGTCGCTATCTGGTGTTGAGAGACTTAGAGAGCATCATTTCACGCAAACGCGAAGGACAGAAGCAGTCGCGGTGAACTACCAGAAATGCTGCTCTTGCGAGTTTCAGGCACTCTGACACAAGAGCCTGTGCCGCGCCCGTGTTCAATCTCGCCCTCCATAGCCTAAACACTTCCACTTCTTGTGAAGGAATATTCGGAACTCCAGTTACTTCGTATCTGATTTCACCGGCTGAGTGGCTCAGGGCATTCTCTCATTTCACGGCAGGCCCGACCGGAAAGGTCCTAAGTTCGCAGTCCCGACTAGTGCAGGATTTTAGATACTAGCTACAGAGCGGGGTGAATCAGATTGCTGAGAATCTAAGAGACCGCTGCTTGATGGTTATTTTTTCCCGGTTTTCTGTCACTCGACAAAATACCAAGCAAAGCCGGAGCAGTCTCTAATAAAGGAAACTGTATGTCGTCCGCACTCATTTTCTTCTTTTTTCTTGCCCCATATCCTCACCGTCTAGTATACAATCTCGCACACACTGCACTCCCAGCACGTGTCGGGATCTTGAAGAGCTTGTCCTGGCTGAGCGGTTCCGCGCTGGTAAAAGACAGCTGGACTGGGTGATAACGTCATTAGGCCAGCAACGGTTTCTTGGCCACCAGCCTGAAATCACGACATTGACTTAGTATTGACGTGCTCGGGTAAACCTTTACCAATGAATCAATACTCCTAGTTCGTATAAGATAAACGTTATCTTATTTAATGCAAGAACGCGGGTTTGGACATGAAAGCCGCGATTTGTGGAATCACAGTTAGCGTGTTCCATCTATGATGAAAATTAACTATTTCTTTGGATTTTTCACACCAAGCGGAGGTACATTCAGTTAAAACTGAATAAGTAATGGTATTACTCGAAGAATTAACAGGAAATTTTTACAAGGTATGAGAAGAAGTGTATAACAAAATAAGGGTCTTGCATAAATTGTCTTGATTTGGACTATCAGCTCAAATATCAATATGGCATGTTTATGCAGGTTGTGAAATTGGCGTATGTATAGATATCGCATGTTAACATTAAATATATATGTTTAATGCATTCTGCTCTAGTTAATGTTATTCGTACTAGTTCAGAGGAAAATTAAATATAATGTTGACGCCATGTAGCAGATACATCAAGACAACATCCCTACCACATCGAGGACATAGAGGAGAGAATTTGTTGGGTAATTGAATTAGCATTTCTTGCAGAGAAAGATGAAGTCGTATAAGCTTGAAGACAAAAGCAATTTAAAGATATTGATTCGCCATGCTTTTCCACAAGTTGTCATGAGAAATTATTGTTTAAGGAATAATCAACTAGTATAGTTAAAAGAAACTTAATTAATAGTAAGCTGTTATAAATGCGGCACACGCACAAGTAATGGTTGTTTCTTTATTGACGCAGTACATAAACTTGTGTTTCAATAACAAGAACACATAAATCATTCTACAAGACACAAAAGGTAAACGTTCTAGTATGAGTACAAGCACATATATATACGCGAGCAGTAGGCCGACTTTGGACATGCGTGCATGTGACGTTATTTATCCGGGGACTGGAAGTAACATAATCGGTGCAGACGGCATTGAATTCACGAGGATCAGATTTAGCTACATACGCTTTTTTCCCCACAGGGTTGTTATGCTGGTAAATGAAAAGTAGAATTATTAGAGAAGTAAGTGGTCAGAGAACATCAACATACACTCAGCACGTACAAGCAAGATTATATCTCTGTCCGAAGTTGGCTCAAACCGCGATCTTCGGCCGAGACGCTAAAACCAAGATACTGCCGTAACAGAATCTCCGACCATCTAAATCAGCAATGATATTATTATGATTTATTATTGATTATTATTAATTATTGTACGATCATGGAATCTAGAAGAATGAATACTGGCAGAACTTATTCGACTCTATCATACTGAAACATGAATGCGTAAATAGACTAGCCCAAGCCAGAAAGAAACGGATATCCAGAAAGCCTTATCCGCGCGCTGAAGATTGACAGCAGCCTGTCCCGATCGAGTGTGCGGAGCGGAGGAGCTGGCAGCAGTCGCACGCTCCACGGCCGTCGAACTATCGCGAGCGCTGCCTCGGCGGGCGAACGATCGAAGAGCTCCATCGGCGATCGCGGGGCCTCTCGCTCCCGCCTCGCCCTCGCCCTCGCCCTCGCCTCGCCCTCGCCCTCGCCCTCGCCTCGCCCTCGCCTCGCCCTCTGCCCTCGCCCCCGCAACTGCAGCGCAGAAGAACTCTGGCGAGAGAGGAACAGGCGGCCGCGTGGCGGACGGAACTGAGAAAGGGAACGGGACCAAGCCAGCAGAAGGGAGGGGAACTAACAAAGAAGGGCGGCCCAACAGAAGGCGGCCACAGAAGGGCGGCGCCGCAACAGAAAGGGCGGCCCAATCAGAACGGGCGGCCCAACAGAAGGGTCAGGCCCAACAGAGGGATCGCCCAACAGAAGGGCGGCGCCAACACGAAGGGCTGCCCAACAGAAGGGGCTGGGCCCAACAGTATAGGGCGGCCGCAACAGAAGGGCGGCCCAACAGAAGGGCGTGTGAAGAAGCGGGCTCTAAGTGAACTCGGCAAAGTTATAACATAATGCAATGCGTCATCAAATCTTCCCAAATACTTTTGTGCAAGTAGAGGCTTTGTGGAGAAAGAGGAAAGAAAGGTTTAAGGAAATCATAGAGTAGTTGTAGAGCGTATCAGTGATACACCTTCCACACCGTCAACCAAGCTAAGGGATGTTAAAGATCTACACTTCACTCATTCATCAATCCAAATATACTATATTAAGCATTTTTAATCAAATTCATTGTGTCAGAAGGCAAATGTATGGTGACATAATAGATGTTGAAAACTAATAATTTGTGTCATTATATTCTTTGGCAATTTTTTTGATAGTTCTAACCAGTGAAGTTCTACGTGTTATTCTTGTTACCTTTCTTAGTACAAATATTGTCCACTGAATTCACGTGTTTGTTTTATAATTTAGCCTGACCGCGTATTTGAAAAGTGCAAAAAATTCACACCACAAAGCAGTCATTTCTCTAAATTCTTACACAAAAATTAATTTTTTAAACTTTAGAAACCTATTGTGATAGCTAGAAACTATTCTATTGGGAGGGAAAAATAACGAATAAAACTTCACCATATTTAATTTAAACCTATACTTAAATAAGTGGAATATCATCCTCCTAGCCACCTTTTCATAGCCAAATGGGGCTACGTCCAGTCTTCTCTGTTCAGAATTGTATAAAGATAACCATTGTCATAAAAAATGTTCAAAAAATTAACTATTTTTTTACAAAAAGATAAATACTATTACCTGACCAGAAAAGCATAGAAATAAACCCAGCTAGATGAAATGTTTTGTTTTTTTTTGTTTTCCTTTCCCCCCCCCCAAAAAAAAAAGAAGAAAAAGGAAGAAAAAAAACCCCCCCTCACCATCTGTGAAACTTTGAATATTTATATTCCGCCTTTTGCACCCAAACATACATATATAGTAGAACAGTTGAGTACTATATACAAGGACGTAGCAGTTTCCAACTAGTTTCTTTATCAGGGTTAAACAAACGAGTTCTCTGTCTAAAGAATTTGACGCTATTTTTTGCAAACCAAACATTAAACTTTTTCTGTAATTGCAGGTAATATGCAAGAAGTAAAAATTGACATTCTACTGTTAAATGATCAGAACTATTACACTTTTTTTAAATAATGTATTATTTCAATTTATTAATTGATACATTTGCAAGGCATTTTATTGACTTTTTTCATGTAATACCGAGTTCCCTAAATGCTCCCAGACAGACCGTATAGTTTTCTCGCAAGCGACCCACCCTGACCGATGCACCGCTACTAACTCAGCCAAGGCGACTGACAAACCCTGTCATTCACATTATGTTAATTACGTGCCGTTTTTTCTTGGACTTTGCAGACGGCGCTAGCTGGTTTATTAGAATGCGAGTAAATTTCAGGGCGATATTGCGTAGGCTCTCTTCTTTCTCAACTTCGCCAAACTGTCGCACTGTAAGGAAAAAGTAGTATCTTGCAAGAGAATGACTTTTGCTTTTTTGCACATTCACCTCTGAAATTACATTATAGCTGGAATTGTCTATTATGTCTTTGTTCCGAGAATATAAAAAATACTAATTTCCGCTCGCTGATTCTTGTTTCACCATGATTAAAATAATTCGTAAGCAGTCGATACTTTCATTTATATATTTTATAATAGTAATATATAAATAAAGGGTTTGTGTAACTGCTTGCCTTATAAAACGCTATAGTCTTGGATGGTTTTGAAGTTCAGCTCCCCGTTGTCCCTAGAAAACTTCGGTCGAAACTCGAAAATGTTTCATATTTTACTTTGATCATTTTATTCTTTATTTTGGGCCTGTTAATAAAAAACTAATTACAGCTAACTACTTAAAGTTAAGTTAAAAACAAATTAGGATCTGTATACATGGCCTGTACTGCTACACAACCGTTGATCCATAGAGATATATTACTTTCCTAAACTCTCAAGTACAGTAAAATGTGTTTCTTTTTACAATATCATTGGAAAATTGAAAAGCAATTAAAATTTCCTGTTTTGACAATAAAAAAAAACGACAAAATTCCCCCAATAGTGTTAGAAATCTATATTTTGATTGGCTTTCAGGTCCATGTTTCTTAACAAAAAATGTCGTCGGACATGTAATATATAAATAGTGCATGTCCCGCATGCATTATCAAACAAAGAAAAAATTAATCCGTTGATTTGTAAAAATAATTTTACTGTTCAAATACAATATAAAATGCCATTGGCGTGAGTAAGAACAACTTTCTTTGTGCATGCTCGATACATTTACATAAAAAAATGAGGCGTAATATTGCTTCACAAGGGAATGCCAGGTTCAATATTTCGGTCAATTTTTGGAAACAAATGTTCAAAAATATTAACCGGGCCTATTTCCTCAGCAAGTCGTATGTCACTTGATTCCCGTATCTTCTGAAGTTTCACAATGTTTCCTCTCACTTTCACTTTTCACGGTCCCTTGGCTCTGCTGCTATAACTAACTGTTGAAACTGGATCCGTAAATTCCACGTATTTTCACCAGTTGATTTTCAAGGTCCGCGTTCCACTGGGGCCATTAGCCCTGCTCGCCAAGCCCCCACCCTGCTCAGCCGCAGCGTGGAAATGCTCTAGCGTGCTGCTGCCGTTCGCCTTTCATTAAGGCCGCTGTGCGGGGATGCGCTGTTTCTGGGTCGTTTAAACTCCACTCGGCAAAGTGGAACGAAGAGCTTCAAACTGCCGGCGAATTTTAACCCACAATCCGAGAAATTTATACTTTATCCTGGCAGGTATACAATTGGTTTGGTCTCTTGCGTTAAGCGAGTACGGGGGCTATCTCTTGAATTTTCTCTCAATAACATTAATTGTGAAGAAATTCACTGCGCAACCACCGCCTTTGGAATCGTTATCCTCAAGGAAGGCGCAATTGATCAGCACGGCTAGAAAATCTTTGAAACCACAAATTAATACAAAAATAAACTTAATGTAATGTCTCTGAATTCAACTACAATATGTAATTTCCATAAAACTTTATTTACTGGATAACCGAGCAGGTACGGTTTTAACAAGTACGGGTAACTTGAAGAGGTCAAAATTATACATAGTGAGTTTGTTGCTAAGTAAAGAATTACTGTTTATTATTCTTATTTCCTCTGCGCAATAGTACTCCGATGAACCAAAGATAAATATTTTAATTGCCAGAAAGAGAAAGACAAAATTTCACTTTCCGTGATGAGCCACTGGTCAATCTGATGTATCTTGCGTGCCCTTTCTCTGGATGCGATGAAATTCTAGTGCTCATGATACGGTGGCCCCCCCTGACGGTGATAAGGTATTTTCGTCACAAACTAACTACAAAGTCGAATTAAAAGTCGCTGTCTTCGAGGTATAATCTTTCCGTCAATTCTCTAACCTTTGGTCTAAAAGACTTCTACACCCCTCGGCCGGGCTGCTCTGATTACCTAGCTTAAATGGTTTCTCCGATCAGACCTGCGAATGCCCAAGAAGTCTAACAAACGAGCTACTGGAGCGCGGGCGAACTTCTTTCCTCTCACTTGTCCTAGTCCTACTCTTACACACATTTACACTAAATGTACCACACTACCACACATTGCGAGATAGGTCGAGAGCTAGAGCTTGTTCCGGCGGGGCGGTCTCCTGCTGGTGGAGGTACTAGTAGTAGTCCAAACCGAAAGTCGATCGGTAGGTCGGCGCCGACTCAACAATCCAAAGGGGGAAGATCACCCCCCACACCTCCGAGGAAAACATGCAACACAATTACGGACTAATGACCTTTGGATGTTTACGCGTCGTTTGGTACAATTGTTTATTGTTACAATTGTTATTGTTGTACAATTGTTATTGTTGTACAATTGTTATTGTTGTACAATTTTATTGTTGTACAATTGTTATTGTTTGTAGCAATTGTATTGTTGTACAATGTTATTGTTGTAGCAATTGTTATTGTTGTAACAATGTTATTGTTGACAAATGTTATGTTGTACAGATTGTTATTGTGTACAATGTTATTTGTTTGTAGCGATTGCTAATTTCTTGTATAATTGTTAATTGTGTATAATTTTATGTTGTACATTGTTTACTGTTGTACATTGTTACTGTTGTCAATGTTAACTGTTGTATAATTGTTATTGTTGTATAATGTTATTGGTGTATAATTGTTATTGTTGTACTAATTGTTATTGTGTATAATTGTTACCATTTTTGTCACGTATTGGACGCATTACCACTCTAAAAATGTATTCCGCAGTCGAAAGAAATCAAATTTGTATTACAGAGTAACACTGCATTTAAATAATTAAATTGTTTCAGAGAATTTGTTGCTGCCGACCGAATCAAAGCAGTTTGGAGTAAAACCAAAAAGCTCGGTGCGAATCCCTGGCTTGGTTGGCAACCAATCTTTGAACAAATTTACTTTACATCAGTAAGAAAAGTTTGTTTTAACGGTTTAATGCGGTACAGGAGTAAAAGTAAAAATTCAATTAGCACATTCTGCATAAGATC
>BOPP01000156.1:730115-740264 GCA_017312745.1 Gryllus bimaculatus
GCATAAGATGCATCAAATCCTTCTAAAAAAGCATATTTAGAAATAGTTTCATGCAGAGGGCCTGCATTCCAGTGAGTGAAATAATGGTGCGCCATTCCACAAACGCTTTGCAGGATTCTTTCACGGAACAAATCCAGCAACGACGGAAAAGAAACATCCCTGTGCAATTGACAAAGTGAACCAATCAATTTAAAAGAACGTTTTATCGACATCTGACTGATTTATTCACAAAACACCCAACGTGCACACACAAAACCACACTGTGGAGCCCACAAGAAATGTAGTGTTGTAGTCACGTTATATCTTCCAACGATAAATCAACAAGCAACTACCTCAGTTATTCGTAACATTACCAACGTATTCAACTTTACTTTGGATTGCATACGTATATATGCATTTTGATGGAAATTTTCAAGTATGATACAAAAGCCGATCAACAAAAAATAAACGTTCAAAAACCTTCCTTCAATACTAAAACTTTTGTGAAAAATAAATGTTTCTCTTCCAATTTGGTATTTTTCACAAATTATTTTATTGAAAGTATTTAAGTGAACTATTTTTACAACTGCAATGAGCGATTATGATTTGGCGCATTATATAAACTATTTTAACTCCCAACAGCACATATTTGACACATCAATTTGATGGATCTTCCACAATAAAGAATTGGACTTCACATTGTTATGGTGAAGTGTTTCTGTCTACGTTAACATATTGTTCGTGGGCTCCAGCAGTGGCACAACATAAAAAATCAACTGTTGAGATAAATGAGTTTAAAGTTTTCGCCTTGTGTTGAAATGCATCATTCTTGCATTCAAAGAGTCCCAAGTAAAATGCATCGTTGCAACCCAACACATTAGATTTATCTATATGAAACGTATTCATTCCGGTATTTGTTTCAATTGGAACGAAGATTTTTGATCAATAAGTCAAATATTTGTCCCCTACTCTCGTTTGACTGTGAGCTACAATTACAATAGCTTACAGTTATCGCCCTTTCCTTTAAATATCACCTGATGCTAACGCAATATCTTCGATTTACTGGATTGGCCCTAACATGACATTAACAGAACTATTTGAACCCCAAAATTAATATGTTAGTACCACAAAGAAACATGTGAGTAATCATTACATAAAGGAACATGAGAAACATTGTTGCACATAGAAACTGTGTTCTTTCCACGAAAGCTATGGGGAATATCTATGGATTGGAAATTGGGCAAATTCCGAAGTCTTAAGGTCGTACAGTTTGTGTACAGAAAAAAGTAAAAACATTTCAGAAATAAGTTTCAGTACAACGTTAATCCATTGATCTCCCGTCAATTAATGGATAGAGACAACGTTTGTTTAAAATAATATAATTATCAATTGCATCTTTCAAAATAGTACGTAATATATTTGTTATATACTTACTACTACTATTAATCCGCTTTTCTTCACTATGTACTTTGTTAATATTCAACATAGTATGTAGTAAACTTTTCACTATGTTCAATATTTACTATTTACAACAATATTATTTCTATACACGCCAATACAATTTATATTTAATTACAAGTGTATCAAATATGTTTTTGTGCCATCTGCCGGAAGTATACATTACCTCTAAACTAAAAATGGATTTTCACAGTTTTTACACAAAACCATCGATACGAAACCTGATAAGCATGTTGTTGGTAGATAAGGAATTACTTCTTGGACTCAATTAGATTTAAGGCGAAACAATTACATTTGCTTGTGTCATAAAAACTTCCTCTACAAAAACCGGATGTAAAGGAATCTGTAGGTTGTAACGCAGTTAGGCGATGATTATGATGAACTATGAGGCCATTTAGAATTTTAAAACAATGATTTACACAGTGGGGAATGTTTGCGCGGGTACGGTAGTTTTATTTTGTTGAATCATCGCAGCATTCTGTGACTGCATTTACTAACGTCAACTGCAAGATGCAAGACAACCGCTCACAAATGTATAAAGAACCAAACCATTGAGAAACGTTAATTAATTCTCTTTTTCCCTCTCCCTCTAATATCTAACTTCTCTTAAGACAGTACGAGAGGGGGAGAGACAAGTGAGTGATACGACAGTGTGCGA
Organism: Gryllus bimaculatus; assembly: GCA_017312745.1. Taxonomy (NCBI): domain Eukaryota; kingdom Metazoa; phylum Arthropoda; class Insecta; order Orthoptera; family Gryllidae; genus Gryllus; species Gryllus bimaculatus. The sequence continues at coordinate 732,211 of BOPP01000156.1, forward strand.
GAGGGGGAGAGAGAAGCGAGAGAATGGAGAAAGGGAGAGAGAGAGAGAGAGAGAGAGAGAGAAGTGAGGCAGAGGACAGAGCGATTAGGTGGGAGAGGATGAGAGAGGTAGAATACGTGGCTCTGTCAGAAGATTCAAGAACTTAAGCTGAACGTCGAACTCAGATATGAGAATATCTCTTTAAATTCCCCGTTTTTGCAGATAACAAAATACATATTCATTGTGATTTTAAATGTGAATTGTGACAAGAAGCAAACGCCGTGAAATTAATATGCAATTTCAAAAGCAAAGCAAAGAGAATGAAGAGATATCTTCACAAATATTAAATCACTCAACGGGGATCGTGCTTTTATTAGACCGTTGGTGTTTAGAGCACCTCATTTTTAAATCATTTTTGTGAGGTGTAATATTTCATCATTACGTTGATTAGATTGATGAGGCAATTGCTTAAGTGGGCATGACAATGTCTTTTAGATTGTAAGATCGCTGTATTTTGAGAATGGTTTTGCAAGGAACAAACAATAATTAAATATTCTATTCAAAACCAATACTTCACACTCATAATTGTCAAGTCTCTTTTATTAAAATTAATGCATGATTACAGAGAAGTATCTTTAAAAACAAAGGAAGTATATAATTTAGTATATATGTACCTACTAAATGAGCGTTAATTTTTTTTATAACAATAACGCGTCAAATGTAAAGAACGAGCAAAAAATAGGCCAAGATGAAAAACAAAAGAACGGGACACAATCGCCACGAAGCTACCCGGCTGAGTTGCGGCATCACGAGTGTTCTTGCTGACCCAGTAGTGCCATTTCTTGGCGTCAGACCCGTCTACTCTTACAGTCCTCTCGGCTATGAGTACAGCACACAAGTATGAGTTAGCGAGCGCGCGGACTCTTTGCATACAAAGCGAGCGCGGGAGGCGCGGAGGAGGGGGAGAAGTTTGGCAAGCGAGCGAAGAGGGAGGAAAAGGGAGAGGAAGTTCCCCTGCAAAAATGGATTCCTCTCCCGGAAGAGCCCAGCCGACAGGAGGCCTTGGCTCCCATCCACAGGACCACAACGCACACCGCAAGCCATTCAAAGCGCCGAGCCACGGCAGCGCCAGCAAAATAGACACAAAAAAGAGCCGATCCACCCTTCGATGTGCCGACCCAACTTCGAAATTGGAAATAAAGCTCGCAGACGGCACGTACCGAACGTTTCAATAAACTGTGTGGAACAGATCGTTCCAATTAAACTTTGGGAAGAGAGACCTATGTGGCAGGGAAGACGGCAGTCATTGTAATAAGGATGAAGCACGTTTGCGGGACGTGAGGGAGCAAATGGTAACCTCCTGGAGAAGCGTGTTAGGAGGAGAGGAAGGACGCTTGTGGTGAGCGCGTCACTGCACACTCCACCACGCAGGAAATGCTCAGACATTTTTGTTGAAGCTGCTAATCCGACTATTCATTGAACGGATTCTTCTGGGAGTCAATAGAGACAGAGAATGACGACATTATTGTCGTAATTGATAACAGAGACATGAGAAAAGAAACGTTTTTTAAGAGAAATGTATTTATTGTTGTTCGATTGTAATAGTTTTTCTGTATCATATCAGTTCTTTTCTTTCAAACTATTATTTCCACCAATTTATAAATTTCTTAATTCCGTGTATTTTTCGGTCTTCCTTTTTTCTTCTTCCTGGTGGAGCCCAATTATATGTTGGTTTAAGTATACGATTGAATTCTATGCGATTGATTTGACTAAACCATCATAACTCTTTGTAATTTACGTTATCTAAAATTGATTGTTTTCATTATTTCCTTTATAATACTTCAATTTTCCCCCGTCTTGACACGCTTACAAACCTTAAAAAATGCATTTCCATAGATAATAAAGAAGATTTTAAATATTAATTAAATTTCCATTCTTCAGCTCTATATATAGCTGTAATCTGAACAATTATCTTAAAAAAAATTAATTTACTCATTCTACAAATATTTTTGTCCGATAATATATTGTTAAACATTTTTATTAAACTTCTTACGTCTTTCTTTTACAAATATCCAAATCTTGTAATGCATTATTTGAAATAATCACACCTCCATATACAAAATCTTTACAATGTTTATCTGTGTCAAGATATAATTGATTTGTATAAAACGAATGTGCATTTATAACGTAATGAATATTTAGAAGAAAAAGTTATTCAATTTGAAAAATGTTGATATTAGTTTTATGAATAGATATTTTGATGGAAATACGAACTGACACTGAGTTCTCGTGTGATCTAAAATCTACATTATTATTATTAGAAGTAGTTTGCAATATCTGCAGGGATTCAGCCACGTAGCTTGTTCGCAGTGCCTCACCTTTAGCTGGTACGGTGGTGTCTATGAAACCTTTTCTACTGTTTTCTTTCGCAGAACTCGCGCCCCCTTCGAAACTGATACGAGCCGTTTCGTCTACCTTCACGTTGAGTGGCTATCATTACTCGCAAGAGGTGGCCTATTAGAGGCTTCTCCGAATGACAGACGATTACACGTCCGGAGAAGTTTCTCGTTCCAGTTGCCTTCATGTCCTCACTGCCAGTGATACGCGAGCTGTACACATTTTTCTGTTCTTGTAGAACCCCCATTTATAACGCATATTTAAAATAAGATAAGTCACGTGGAATATACTTTTGTGTTATTTATGTCGGTAAACACGCGCTTAGCTCCTTAGCAACCAACCATCTAAACAGCGCTTAAAGACTGCGTCCATAGCAACGACCGTTAAAATGCTGGAGAGTCCATTAAAACATTTCAGTGGACCCTTGAGATTAGATTTTACCAGTGCTCATAAATCTTTGGATAAATATGACCCATTTGTCGCTTTGTCTCCATTGTCTAATTTGTTCATTTTATCACTTTCCTCCCCTTACCCGATTTTGTCCATTTTGTTTCTATTGTCCCATTTCGTCCTTTTCCTATCTTTGTCTTCCTTTCCACGCTTGCTTCATCTTGTCCTCATTTGTCCCTTTCGTCCTTTTGAACCTTCCATTTGTCCACGAATTTTGGTATAGCATTATAATTTCCCTATTGTTGTTGTTATTATTATTATACATTATTATTACTATACCTCGATATCTATTCTCACATCCAACCAACAGTAAACTAGAATGTCTTACAGTCAATAGAAACTTTTACTTTACTTACGATCATGTTTAGTCTATCACTTATGTTCATATTTACATGCGTAATGCTTATGTTTACGTTTGCATTGTCAATGGGTCTTAATGCACGATTTTTCCTCGGGGGTTGGCATTGATATTCCCCCGCTGGATGCGGAGATTAACACTCGGATAGCGGAGTTTCCGTCAACCTAACTGCATCTTGGAAAAATGGAAAACGCAAATTGTGTACCCCCCACAATCATAAAAGATTCTGAGTGTTGTCCCGTTTACTTATTTCCCAGTGATCTGATTGCTACGAACATAAATGCAATTGCTATTAAGAGTCCGTGGCTCAGCACAGGCACACGTTATAACTCTTAGAGAAACCAGGAGGATATTAGGCGTCAATAAAATTTTAACTGTTTCTTTTGATGAAACCATTACAAAACAGATACGATGTATATATACAATACTAAGTCATGTATCAAAACGTTTATTAAATTTATTTGTTTATGTAAATTTCAAGATATTCGTTAAAACCACTCTTCTTAAAATCTCCAAAACATATTCAGGGATGTACTTACAGTATCTTTGTAATTTTTTCTCTCAAAAAGATACCGTCAGCAGAGAGTTCAGAATTGTCACAAATAATTCATTTGACTTCACATTATTCACGATAGAACTTTTCACACTGACGTTAGTAAATTAATACGTATGCAAATAATTATTGGATTGATTGGATTGTTGTGGTCACATGAGGCATAATGCGAACGAGCCATTGCAAGGCAAACATTCCGAGCATCATGCCATTTGACAACCGCCAGGGAATATCGAGCACACACATTGAAAATCCGATCGTGCCAATTGTAACTGTATTCCTCCTATTGTTCATTTGTTGTTTAACACGCATTGTCATATATTCTGATTAATTGAACTTCGATAAAATGATATGAGATTCTAATGTTAAATTGATTTGGTCCAGACTTCATGCGTGACATATAAATTATAATGAATGCAAGGTATCCCTGAAATAATAAATCACACTCCTGGTGGAAGACAGACAAGTCAAAAAATTAATGTGAGTTACTATCAGGCACATACAATTGGCTGTAATTAACTTCTTCTCCAGAAAAAAAATTCCACAATTCAAATTGCAAGTTTAGTGACACTAGAGCACCAAAATTAAGTCTTCCCCTCACATCACCTGAACTACCCGAGATTCTCTCCCCCGTATCTTACGCGAGGCTGTTTTTTTTCCTCAAACTGTTATCTGACGCCGGAAAATCCACATATACATGACAAACTATGACATTTTTTATTTGTAACTTCTAGCCAATAAAAAGAGGAAGCGATTTCAAAAGGAATGAAAAGAGAATGAAAAGATAGAATGACGTCAAGGTGAATCAAGTAAAGAAGACTCCGAACTTTCTGGAATATAAAACGAATTCATTGTTCCAATAATGCAACACAATGCTAAGATAATGAAAATGTTTTGAGACAGAATTTTCCATTCTTTCAAGATCTGATAAGCGTCCAACTCGCATATGGAGACAAACAATGTTTTCTTGTGATAATCGTATTTCTTCTACGCTTCATTTGCATTTTAAAATATTACTAAAAGAATTACTAAAAACGCAAATGAGTGGCCATTGTCTAACACACGAAAAGCAAGAAAAGGTTGGGAAACATTTCAAAACTATATGGTTTTAACTAGTAGTTGCTAGCTTCTTCTATACACAGTATTTTTTTTCTTTTTTCAGTTATTTAAGCCAATTTATTGTAATGTCGGCGAGCTCAGTGTTTTCTGCTGGAAGCCCTTTTAACGAGTGAATAAAGGAAGGGCGTAGTTGCAGGTCACAAAAACGAAAAAAAGTACAGCTAATAGAACAGACATCATTTAATTTATGGTTTGAGAAGGAAATACACAAAAACCCGTCCCCATTTTGAGCTAAAAATTATTTCATGTGAAAATTTTCTTTAAAGTTGGTCAGTTTTAAGGTCTACTCTTAATGCTAAATACGTATTTTGTATCGGTAATCAGGTCGACGCGCTAATTCAAAGAGAAACATTATTCAAACAAGGGTGTTATAGATGCTATGGATTTTGCTTGAAGAGCGTTATTTCAGGCTCCAAATTGTGAAGTTCCTTTGAAAACGAAGGAGATTCATCCCTCGTTTCGTCCGCTGGGCTTGTGGAGATCGGCGACCTCAACGGCTGGGCAGGTTGCTGCGCTGAGGGGGGGGGGGGCGGCCGCTGGAAAGGGGTTTTCGGCATTTATATTAGCGTTTACAAGTTACACACTTTAGTTGAAAAATATTCTAAATTAGTGACTTGGCGCAAAATATTTATATTTTAGTATGTTTCCATATTTATTCGTGCGCATTTTAAACTTACATTGAAATATCAGGAATATTTTACTATAAAAGTGCCGGGTTAAGTAGTGTAAATGTAGAAATTCAAAATGAAGATGTTCTGGTACTTAAAATTTGTTAATATTAATATTTAATATTCTAATATACGGTCAATATTGTGATACATTAGTTAATCAGTATGTTGTAATTATTTTGAACATTGTATTACTTATGTTGTTAAATTAAACTTTTTCGACAGTTGCAAATATTCTGCACTCTTTACATAATTGTCTGAAAAGCGAAATTATATTCATACTGCAACCTCAATTCGATATTTTATGACACTTGCTACTCGCTACAAATAGCTAGTTACTAATACTAGTTTCATAGATAATTGTTTCCACAATTATGAACGACGGTAAAGTGTTTCACGAAATTACAATATTTTTGTCTTACATATTTTTGATGAACTCCTCTGGGAAATGGGAATTTTTCTATCCGCAGCAGCACACATTCGGGATTTTGTGAGGATTACGCCTTCGTCATACTACAGCACCGAAAACTTTTCTAATCGTATACTTTACATTCGTCTTAAATCTGTTACTGTCACAGATCTTTTACACTATATTTTAATTCAAGAAAATACTAAACGATTGTATTTTAACTCTGGAAAAATAAACCAGTGAATCGGAACAGTAATGGAGCTTTAAAATCTCATCATTCTCCTCATGTGTATCGTTCACCGCATATCAATCCTCCATCGGCCCTCCAGTTTCACCGCAAACAGCAATGTCGGCGCGTTGCAAGTAATAGAGCGGGTGCAGGGGCACCCTGCAGAGCGTATGATCAGCATGTTTGATGACGTTTCGCGAACTAAATGATGACGGCCCTCGCGGCAGGCAGCTCGGCTTCGACCGCCCCCGAAGCCTAACGGTCACCAGCCCCACCTTGCCCGGACGCACATCGCTGCCAATGGCCACTTGACAGCGGAGTGCGAACGAGCGAGTTGTGGGCAATAGTACTCCAATTGTTCTCGCAGGTATCCGACGTCTATTAATGTACAAAATCTTTTCCACTGTTACTTAGTTAAATTAAGAGAACATCATAACAGACCATTCTGGTGCTGTTAATCTGCAAAACACCAAGAGTGAAACGGTGTTTTAAACGTCAGTGAGTATCTCGACAACCGACTTTCAATACTTACAGACTACTTAAATTAAAGTAGTGATAATTAGTTATTGTTGCCGTTTGGAATTCTCTTTGCTTCGGCAAATTATCTTTTTCTCAAGCGGGCAATGTTCGTGTACTTGCCCTACTCTGCCCCCACCCGTTCCACACCGTTGCCGTCTTCCGATAAACTCGTCCACCACTTCAACATTCCTTTCGCCCCGTCGCCATGCCTTCAGGCCACAGGGCGTTCCGTCCTCCTCTCCTCGCCTGATGTCCTCGCCTCCGACCGGACGCCCTCTCCGTCCACCGCCGGCGGTGCTTCCAACACCAAAACCTCCGCCGCGGGCGACTTTTTCCTTCCTTCCGTACCCCCGCGCTCTCCGACTGCTCCGCCGACCCCGACCGCGCGACCCAGCCCTGATTGTGGCGCGTCCACATCGGCAGCGGCGACCCTCGGAGGGGCCAGGTGGAGTTCCATCGATGAGGCGACCCGTCCCCGTTAAATCCCCGTCCGCCCCCGCCAACGCCCCGCCCCCCGTGCCCCGTCCCCGCCCCCGTCCCCGCCCCGTCCCCATCGCCAGCCGCTGGACATCTCGAATTATATCCCTCGACGCCGCTGCTCGCTGGACAGCCTCGCTTCGCCATCCCGACTGCCCTCTGTCTTCCGTTTCCCCATCCTCTCTCACCCTCCCCCCTCTCCTCTCTCTCGTTGCCGGTATCGTCTATCGTTCCGAGACCTCTTCACCGCCCAGTTTCACTCACCTCCTTGCCGCGTCTTTCGTCCCGTACCACTGATCTTGCGCTCGCACGATCTCGCGCGCTGGGTGTGACATCGTTCCGCCCGCCACGGGCCCCAAGGACGACTCCGCGAAAATCTTCTCGGGGCAACGACGCCTCTGGAGACACCTCCCCCGGGCGCGCGCACATCAGTCTCGGCGAGACTAAGAAATACCTTCGCCCTTTCGCGAATACAATGTACATCGATCTCTGCACAAAAAAGCGTCCTCAGTGAAATCTCATTCGAATAATACTAAATAATAATGAATAATTTTTATAATAACGTAATATAAAGTAAATCAATAATAATAATAATAAAATAATAATAATAATAATAAAATGCAATGAACGTATGTACGTGTCTGTTGTTCTCAGCAACATGACACTATGCTTTACATGAACTAAAGTAAAAAATATATTATTGAATACAAGAAATTTGTCTACACTGTCCTGGCATGAGATAACGCCGCGTACAAATTTCGATTCGATTAGGTCATAAGTACACTTTATAATTTACCAATCCATCGCAGGTTGGTACCTCGGACTAATATTATGTCAAAACATATTTAAAAAATATATAAATGTTGATTAATTTAGCTATAACGATATAAGTCGTT
>BOPP01000156.1:740289-776905 GCA_017312745.1 Gryllus bimaculatus
AATTAAAGTTTTTCGACAATTGCGAATATTCTGCACTCTTTAAATAATTGTCTGAAAAGCGAAACTAGATTCATACTGGAACCTCAATAATTGTTTCCACAGTTATGAACGAGGGGAAAGTGTTTCACGAAATTACAATATTTTTGTCTTACATATTTTTGATGGACTCCTCTGAGAAGCGGGTATTTTTCTATCCGCAGTAGCACACATTCGGTATTTTGTGAGGATTACGCCTTCGCCTACAGTACCGAAAATTTTTCTAATCGTATACTTTACATTCCTCTTAAATCTGTTTCTGTCACAGACCTTTTACACCATATTTTAATTCAAGAAAATACTAAACGATTGTATTTTAACTCTGGAAAAATAAACCAGTGAATCGGAGCTTTAAATGACATCTCCTCATCTGTTGTATCGTTCACTCGAATACAATCCCTCATCGCCTCCAGTTTCCACCCGCAATACAGCAATGTCGCGCGCGTTGCAGCAATAGAGGCGGGTCCAGGGGCACCCTGCAGAGCCTTAGATCATGTTTGCATGGACGTTTCGCGAACTAATGATGACGCCCTCTCGCGGCAGGCGTCGGCTCGACCGCCCCCTAGCCTACGTCACCAGACCCCACACCGCTGCCCCGGACGCACTCGCTGCCAATGTCGCCAGCTGACAGCGGAGTGCGAACGAGCTGGAGTTGGGCTGGCGCAAATGACTCCAATTGTTCTCGCAGGTATCGATGTCTAATTATGTACAAATCTTTCCACTTACTTATGCTTTAAATTAAGAGAAAATCATAACAGAACATTCTGCTGTTAATGCAAAACAAAAAGAGTGAGAACGGTGTTTTAAAACGTCAGTTGTAGATCTTCGACAACCGACTTTCAAACATACAGCCTACTTAAATTAACGAGTACGATATTATTATTGTTGCCTCGGAATTTCTTTGCTTTGGAGCAAATTAATCTTTTTCTCAGCGCCATGTCGTGTATTCGCCCATCTCTGCCCCCACCCGCTCTCCACCGTTGCACCGCTCCCTTCCGATTAAACTCGTCCAACACTCAACATTTCCTCTCGCCCCCTCCGCCACTGCCTCAGTAGGCACAGGTCGTCCGTCCCACTCTTCCTCGCCTGACTGTCCCTCGCCCTTCCGACCCGGACCGCCGCGGTGCTTCCAACACCAACCTCCGCCCGGCGACCTTTCTACCCCGCGCTCCCCGACTGCTCCGCCCCCACTCCCATCCCCATCCGCAGCCTGGACATCTCGATTATATCACCTCGACGCCGCTGCTCGCTGTGACAGCCTCGCTTCGCCCATCCCGACTGCCCCGCTCTGTCTTCCGTTTCCCCCCCATCCTCTCTCACCCTCCCCCCTCTCTCTCTCTCTCTAGTTGCCGGTATCGTCTATCGTTCCGAGATCCTCTTCCACCGCCCCAGTTCATCTCACCTTGCTCCGCGTCTTTCGTCTCCCGTACCACTGATCTGCTCTCGCCCGATTCTCGGCGCGCTGGGGGTGATCATCGTTCCGCCTCGCCAGGGGCCCCGAGGGCGACTCCGCGAAAGGTCTTCTCGGGGCAACGACGCCCTCTGGAGACACCTCTCCCCCGGCGCGCCGCACATCAGTCTTCGGCGAGACCTGAGAAACACTCTTCGCCCTTTCGCGATACAATGTATATCGATATTTTGCACATAAAAACGTCCTCGTGGTGGAAACTCATTCGAATAATCACTAAATAATAATGATAATAATTTTTATAATAATAATAATAATAATAATAATAATAATAATAATAATAAATCAATGTAAACGTATGTAGTGTCTGTTGGTTCAGAAACAAAACACTATCTTTACAATGAACTAAAGTACAATATATTATTGAATAATAGAATTTGTCTACATGTCTGGCAATGAGATAAACGGCCGCGTCACAATTTTCGATTCGTTAGGGTCATAAATGTACACTTTAATAATTGTACACAATTCATGCAGTTGGTACATATCCGGAAGCTAATATTATTGCCAAAACATATTTTAAAAAATATATAAATGTTTAGATTAATTTATGCTTTATAACTATATATTCATTTAACAGTAAATTTTTGAACATTAAAGGTTTTCAAATAGTGCTGCAGAAAAATTCTTACCTGGTAACTTCGAGTAAACAAACAAAAGTTTATTGTTATTTATTAGTTTACTTTTCAACTCGGATAATATATTTTCCACCATAACTGCATAAAAAAGTGTATTTGGAAATGATTTTATTCACGCACAACGTATGAATTTCAGATACAAGAACGGTTAAGTGGAGAATTTTATAATTCCGCGCCATAATTTTAAATTCCTTGACTTGGAATCGTATCATGCGAATATTCAGTCAGATTGAACACACAAGATACAATAAGGCCTTCATAACATTTTTGTTTTACCAACTGTTGCAGAGCAATGCCGTACCAGAAAGCGGAGAGAACCAACGAGGTCGGTTACTGGTGGTTCCCAGAATAAATTGTAAATAATTAAAGAAACAATTTTTAATTATAACAATGGCAATGCTGCATATATTTAACAGTATAATACAATCATTTTATGAAAATTTCTGTAAAAACATTTTCAATTTCTGAAGATTCACATAGGAATAAATATTTGGACCAGTTCTTTCCACAGGGACATAGGCTGCCTCTCATAAAAAATAAAAATATAACTTTGTTTGAGTTGTTTTAACTCGTGTAAACGAGACAAGTGAAAGACATAGCGTCGGTTACCATGGACGCAAGTTTGTTGAAGGAGACTGGATGTAGTTCGCTAATGAATGGACGTCTGGATGTAGTCCTGATGTATTAACGTGACTTTCTGGTTCTAAAACTCAAATAGTAGTGACTTCACGAAATTGGAAGTTCGGCAAAACATTGGGGATGGGATTTCAGCAATCAGTGGTGGTGTAGTAAGAAAGGAGATATCTGCGGAAGTTGAGAAGGTAATATTTGCCGATTAATTCTGTTTACAGCGATTCACGAATAATATATTTACTTGTATTTGGATTTAGTGTTGTTATTTAAATTTCTAAGGCAGAGACCAACGGGTAGTGGCGTTTGGTGAGTGACAAAAAAGATGTAGCTGAACTTATGGGCGTTACCTACGCGCGCGACCATATACATGTGCGAACAATGTTGGTGTGGAACATGTTGGTTTAGAGATTTCGTAACAGTCACGTTGTTTTTGAATTAGTTGGACACTATTAAATATGTTTATCATATTGCACAACTGTTCTCTACATCGATATATACTAAAGTAATATTGAAACGAGATTAAGAAGAGTTCTGAGTAAGAGAACACCTGCGCTTCCACGTGACGATGGTTCAGAATTTAAAAAGTCGCTTTCGCTAAGCAACAACATCAATTAGGTGTTACATGTTCCAATAATAAAACGCCTAAACGATACTCGTACATAAACGCAACTCTTACATAAACGACAAAACACGTACTCTCTGGTCCATCATTCATTTCCTTACCATTGGTAAGTGACGGTAAGTAATTTACACACTTTGTTTATGCAACACAATTTCAATATATACCACTACAGAAAACTGTGTGGTTCCAAACAATGACAAACGCAACTTAAGGACACTACCCGTGTGTATGAAATAGGGTGTTTTGCTCCGCCTGGCCGTACATCAATGGACATTTTAAAACGTCATACACTCACGTCTCGGCGGCTTTCTCCCCTCCCCCCAAAACAGCCAGAAATGTGAATTTATTAGTGTCGTATTCGCGAGCGCACACACGGGACCCTGACGTCCCCGCGCCCGCCCCTGCGATGCGTCCGCCAAGTGTGCGATGACAACCGATGGATGCGCAAACAGGCAGAGATTCATGGAGCGGGCGCTCGTTCGTCGGCGGATTACACAGCGGGCTTTTAGGAGGCGCGCGCCATCTCCGCCGCTTCATTCCATTATCTAAATTAAAAATCTGCCCCGGCCGTCGCCGCGCGGCGCGTGCAAACGCAGATGCGTGGGGGGCAATAAACTGCCACGCGCCGCTCCCCACGCACCACCGCTGCACCCATACCCCGCACGCTGTCAACCTAAACAGGACGCACCTGCTCTCTTTCCCACGCTCCCAGCCTCCCCACGCAACCACCCTTCCCCAACGCCATTCCTCAGCACGATCTCAGCCCACTCACTTTCCCACGCTCCCAGCCTCCCCACGCAACCACCCGTCCCCGACGTCATCCCTCCGCACGCTCTCGATCCACTCACTTTCCCACGTTCCCAACCTCCCCACGCAACCACCCTTCCCCAACGTCATTCCTCCGCATGCTCTCAACCCACTCACTTTCCCACGCCCGCAACATCGTCATCACATTCTCGAGGTCCCCCTCTATCCTTCCACGTGCCATCCACGATCACTTATCAAGATAGAGTACATTTTGTTCGTAAATTAGTGAAATTCCCTACTGTCAAGTTTCCTTTTATCACTTCCAAAACCAAACTTTTGTTTTCACGACTTGGTTGTGAAGTTTGAGGAGAGACCAACAACCTTACGCCGTTAAAAACACGTCTAAAATTTTCTAAAAATCTTAAAAGTTCAAAAAATTAAAACGAATATTGTCTGCCTATAAATTGTTACACAACATTAAGTTTGAAAAGAATCTTATATAGCTGATACATTTATTACTCGAAGAAACGTTCCATAATTTTTTTAACTTCGTAATATTTTCTGTTGATGTCGCTCCCAAAGAATGATTAACAGTGGAGTTAACTAAGAACGTGTGTCGAGAGAACCAGACCAATGCACGCGGTTTAGAGCGCCGTCTTTACGCGCGTGCTTATTGATTCTTCTATCACTCAAGTCCCAATGAGATATGTGCTCCAGGTTGAAAGATGCGTAAATAGCCTTCTAATGACTTCGCTCAGAGCACCGAAGAGAAACAGATGGAGACATTAAACGTGCTATTAGCTCGGCGCGTTAGATTTACTTGTATTTTCATTTAATATGAAGCAGCATTCAAAGAGTTTTAATGTCGCGATTGGACATAATACCGTACTCTCTCTTACAACAAGGGACTATTGATGCTACAACAACAAATTCTTTCTCGCATTATATGTAACAGCTAGGCAATAGTATGATACTACATCAACTTGCGAAAGTATTTCCAACCTGCTAAAATTTATTGTCCGCACTTGGACTTCAACTTATTCATTCTTCATAATCATTATTATCTACCCTATTAATAACACATTATGGAAGGATACAGTTTTCTACCACCTATAGGGAACCATTGACACAAACCCCGTACGTGTGCTATTGGTGGAGAGGAAGTTACTCCCTGATCCTGTATCAAACAGATTTTTGACAAACAATAGTTCGCAGATTTTGAGTATCCGCAGCAACAAGCAGAAACAGCTCGAAACTCACATTAATCTGCCTGGGGCCCACTTGCTGCTTGAATCATACTACATATCAGAAAAGGTTTCCTCACAGTTATAGAGTTCACACATGAGCGATAGCCGAAGTGTATCTTAAGACGGTGATGGCTTTGTAGCTGCTGCACGAAATTTTGGTGATGTCTGGCGATATTCTTTCTGCTCATTTGGGTCACCCATTATAAAAATTGGGTTGCATTTCAGTAGAACGCAACTATCAATTTAACCTGTATAGGTAGTGGAGAGGGCGATATAATAAGTTGCATCTCGTTTCTAGCGGGCAACACGAAGGCTCGGGACTCGCCAGAAAAAACACCATTAACAGCCTTGTACGGGTTGCGTCCAACCAGTTTTTCAAAAACCACAGATTTCGATGTGAACACGCTAACAGAATTTCTGAAACCAAACCAACCGGAGAGTAGAGAGAGGGTGGACACGTTCGCAACAATTTTCATCTTACGATATTCGTTCAAATCAAACGAGTTCGAACACTACATGATACCGTTTTGGATACCCTGACGTATTTTTGAAAGGTCCTCCAACTTGTTAAAAATTTGTCAGAAATATTGGAAGTTGGATGGTACTATTATCACTTTTAAAACGATTTACGTACAAAGTCCGAAGATGAGGTAGTTTTTATTATGCGATTCATTTACTACTACATGTACTATCAATTCATTGCATCAGTTTAACTATTTTTCCGAATGAATCTTTTCACCAGCTTAAACAGTTCCATCCACTGTTTATTCATAACAAAATGTTACGTTGTGGAATACGTATGGCAAAGTAGCATGTTGGGGGTCACGCGTATTAACGTAAATTAAATTCTGGATATATTAAAATATACTCAAATTCTACAGGAAAAATTGCAAAGGAAAGAATGGGAAAATAGAGATATTTTGTTTAATAATTTCGACATTATGGGTAGATTCACAAGCTGAATTTGGAAAAAATAGGTACAGGAAAATGTATTTTGTATATAAGAACCTATGATGAAATAAAATAAAATAAAAAATAAATACATGAAATTAAACAAAAACAGGGCTAGAGTGATATAAATTAACGAGGTCATTCTGCAGCCTCTCATACTTCGAATGTTCCCCATAACAAAATTATTGTACGATTTCATGAATTTTCTGTAAAAAGGTAATGTACGCAACTCGTACATATGTGTCGTCTCATTTCAAGAATGCGAACGTTTTTGGTTGCTCTGTCCACAAACATTCTTCGCCAAAGACCCCGTTTCTGTTTTAGTTGCGTAAATTTCATCCGGAAGGAACCGCGCAACTAAGAGAAAAGCGTGAAAGGGACATTTTCGTCACCCTGTTTTAAACTCGTTGCCGGGAGTTTATGCGCAGGAGTCCGCATTTTCCCGCACGTATGTTTCCTTTCGGCGCTTCGCTCGTCGGCGCTGGGAGGAAAATGCGCTGTTCCGGCGCAGCAACGCAACGCAACGCAAAGCAAGTGCGGCGCGCGTGTATATTGTTCCTGGCGCGCGTAAACAACTCGCAGCTGGCCAGGCGGCCCACCACAACCTCCCTTCATTTGCCCTCTCCCTCTCCCTCTCCCTCTCCCTCTCCCTCTCCCTCTCCCTCTCTGTATATATAAGATTATTATTAATGCAGGTTAATAATTAGCTAAAATATGTTTCCCTGTAAACAGAGTAGAGTTTTATTCATTTTTATGAACTATCACTTACATTATCATTTACAAAAACTATTTAACATAAACATTTTGCTCTTACCTGTAAACAGAGAAACGACAATTCAAGCCAACTACTACCGCTTTTCTGTTTACACCTCTTACTTCAATTATAATATATCTTTCTTATAAATTTTCAAGCTATACTCATGCGTATCTAAATATCTTCCAACAATAGTACCACTCATTCCATCTAGAGACCCTTAGTCTCTACCACGCGCAACCACTCTTAACCACGCGCCAAGGGTGGGAATCAGGGCATGTTCAAATTAAAGAATATATATACATATATACATATATACATATATACATATATACATATATACATATATACATATATACATATATACATATATACATATATACATATATATATATATATCACCCATGACATTTACCGAGGACCGCATTGTAGTGTTCTTCATTTGGATTAATTCACTGACTGATCAGTTAGTGATTTGGGGCGCGTCAACTAATCAGGCCGTAAGTGTAGTGCATGATTTTACCGCAGCGGTGGCGGTGATGTTCCCTCGCTAGATGGCGAGGTCCGGCGGGTCCTCTTCTACTCCTCGGCTTGCGAGGTTTTCCCCAACCATGTACATCCCATCAAGCGAAGCATCGCCTCAGCCGGGATGAGTCCTAAGCTCCCGACCGGTCTCCCGGCATGTGTGGCAGTGTAGTGCATATTAGAGTACGTGTGTGTGCGCGTAATGGGTGAGAATAGGACAAGAAAGAGAAAGGAAATATCGCGCTCGGTCTGTGGCCCGTTTGCTAGGGTATTTGCTCCGGCATTCCCCTAGTGTTGATAGAGTTAGTCAAAAGTCAGTCAAATGTTCCCTCTACCACAGACACACGAGATCGGGCCCGCACGAGCTACTTCCCCGCCTGGGGAGCTCGGCACTCCTACGGACACGAGCAGCTTCCCCAGACTCCGCACTCATTTCCCCTCCAAATCCAAACTGGGGTGTACATGCGCAAGCTGGAACGGCGCGAGCCGCCGCAAAATGTGGCTTCAGATGAAAATATGCTTGCCAGATTTTTTCTACGAAATAACCGAGAATTGTATTATATTTATATTCACCACTTATAAGTATTTGATGTTTATTTTTCTCACTAAATTCTCTCTTACATAAATACCTTTGCTAAGTGACCGGAATATGTTTCCATTGCGAATTATTTCCTAGTTTTCGTTGTGTAATGTTATTAAATCGTTCAGTTATTTATTGAATTTAGCAAAAATGTAAAAAAAATAATGTGAAGTGTCTGTACTTTACTTGTAAAATTCTCTACGATTAGTCAAAAACTTGAATCGTAATGGAATCTATATCGTAATGAGCATTATTATGCAACAGGTTGCAGCCATAAAATGAAAGAATTATACAATGGGAGTAGAAAAATATTTCTTTTGGTCCATCCAAATAATTGAAACTATTACCTAATTCTAATGGTTCTTATTTAAGCAACAGGCTGGAAAGGAAATGTTTACCAGAAGAAGGGTTATTATTTATTTATAAGTCGAAGCGGAGTGTAGAGCCGACGATGACCAAAGAAATAGTCCCTGTACCTTTTTTTAAACATTATCTTTCAGTCTTTGTGCTGAACTTCTTTTGTACAGAGACGGATTTAACTATTAAGACTATTTGGATGTGTTCAAGTTCAAATTTTCATGGTTTTATAAATTATAATGATGTGGAGGAAAGTATTATAGCTGGCATTATTATTTATTTACTCGATCTGACATTCTAAGTTATCTCCTAGTAATGTTTTCTCATTTGAGGATCTGAAATGCCAAACCTGTAATGTTGTGTTTTTGATAGCAGAATATTTTTTTTAAACCTGCATTTTATGAATGAAAACATTTCATCGGCCTAGGCTACAAAATAATTAATTTTATTGATATTAACAGTACAGACGTAAAACAACTTCAAAGGTCGGGGTTTAAAATAATTGTATTGAAATAATGGCCTGAAATTGAAATCTATACCTACGGAACTATTTACTCCGTGACAGTTCCAAAGGAATGTTCCATGCCATGCTTAGCTAGGAGTACAGAAAGCGGTTTGTGCACCGCATAAACCTTGGGGTATGTACGAAATATCTCAACAACAGTTCATGAGCTGTGATTTATGAACTCAATTCACTAATGAAATATTTTTACGTCAATTCTATTCTTTGGTTAATACATTTATATGAAGGACCGAAAATTTTCAAATAAATAAATATAAGGTATCCAATCAGAACGTAAAAACGTGACTGGAGAAAAGATTTGGAAAAATCGGAGAGCGGACCCATGTAAAGATCTTGACCAATTGATTCAATTACTTGAGCTTTACAAACAATCAATTTAAGGGCCAGCCAAAAACTTCGACCACCGTAGTTCAAAACGGATTCAATGAAGTTTGATGAGACATGAAACAGAATAAACACAGCTTCGCCGTGGTGAAATCAGATGTTGTGTGAAACATATACAGATCAGACAAATAAAAAGATTGGAAATGAAAATATGGGAAATATAGGAATGAAACGAGTTTTATGGTTTCCCGAGAGAATGCAACGAAGATCACAAAAAATAAAGTTAAATGATCGAAGTAAAGGATAGTACAAAATATATAGAAGAAACAACCAAAGATATATGAGAAGTTGGGATGAAGAAGAAGATCCAAAAGAGTTTTGGAGTTGTGAGATGTTTCACAAAAAATACCGGCCTCTTCTGTCATTTTGCCTGTGTCTCGGCTAGCTAGTGATGTGGTAGCAGTCTCCAAACCGCGGTCCATGGACTCCGGTATCGCGTGTCCTGACCATCAATACCCATCTCTGTTTCGAGCAGACTGATTTCCACAAGTATGCGTACGCAAGCCCAACTGATCTCGAAACGTTCCGATAAACAACGGTAATACGAGATGCAGTTACAAGCTAAGTGGCCCGCAAGACAGCGTGTTTCTTGTGGTGGGTTACGCCCAACAATGAATCCGTTATTTAGAAATAGGGTGACCTAAATGTGTCTGTCCTCTGCCACACACTGTGAGGCCCTTTCCAGTCCATCGCTCGAGGCAAATGAGAACGTCTCTTTGTCTACTAGTAAGGAACCCACAACTTTCTTCCAGATAATTATCATAGGTATGTCACGAGTGCTTTGCAAATTGTCAATATATCTCCGACCCGCAAAGCGAGAAGGGGATTTATCTGAGAATTTTCAAAGCACGAGTGGTATTTAATAGGACTATTTCAAATGAAATTACGTCCAGCAGAGTTACAAAATGCGCCGAATACTGAAAATAACAATGTTAAAATCAAACAGTGTACATTATAGTACATACGCGGTTTATTGCACCTAGACACAACGATCGATCCATACCGCCTCCAAAGGTAGGCGAGTCACAGCCTATTGTTGACCAGTATGAAGAAGCGGTAAGAAAAATCGGCCAGAGAAAGAAATTTTTGAAATACACCACCCTGATTTGAGCATTTTGTACGTATAGTTAAACACTATTCGTTTTAATTTCTCGAGAGGAGTAGTGGAGAAAACGTGTTTGGAAGGATTTTTATCATTTAACATGCCGTTCGAAGGAGTTTTTCAACACAATCAATAGCTCACTCAATTATTCTCGACGAGGCAAATATTTTTTTAAATATATTTTTATCTGAACCCTGCAAGAATATTATGGAATAATTCAAGAAAAAACATAATTTGAGGGAATTCAAGGCTCGTACGTTGGTGAAACGCTGTAAATTTCTACACTGCCTTTCCAGCACAACGAGAATATTTAGGACATTATTAATAAGATGGCGGCAATTAATGTCAATTATTAAAGAAGAAATACATGAAACATCCAGTTTTATAATCCTTTCAAAACTTCCCACGGATTCTACTAATTTTTCAAGAGACTTCCTGACTTTTTCAAAGCTATCAAATTCTCTATTTTTCTCGCTTTTCTTTGTTTCCCAGAAACTGGCTACTCCATAAATAAAGCCCCCGGAGACGCCAGGATAAGCTACGTTAGTAACAATGTAAAATAGATCCTTTGATGGATTTCGCCCATTTTTTCGGTTTCCTCCAACAGTACCGCGACGCACGAAGAAGCACTGCGAAGTGGGGACCATTTTTCACGCGAAACTCCCGCGCAAACAAGCGTTCAAAGCGCGGAGCGGCGCGGCGATATGAAACACCAGCGCAGAGACGGCCGCACTTTCGTCGGAATTTAATATCGCGCGGCGCCAATTGCAAAGCCGCCGCGGTTTCATTCCGCGGAGAGAGAAAGAGACAGTCGCCGCGCGATTTTCTCGTCCTCCCGAACGACCTTCGACTTTGGTGTTTTAAATCACTGGGGAAAGGGAGCCGTTGATGCCGCAGTCCAGAATTCAATCTCGTTGGAGAAAGATCGAGATTTAGATGAATGGCGGGTCGGCGTGCGGTACAACCCGAACACCCGAATGGAATCGCAGATATACGCACGACCGTTTCGAGTAAGAAAAACCTCTACGATGTGTAGTGAATTTCCACTGTAGAAACCTTATGGTGGTTTTGAAAAGAAGGGTAGTTTATGAACTGAAATAAATTTTTGTAGATTTAATAGGTTTGCAAAGCGAAGGTACTAAATACATTTAAATCATTTAAAAGTTAATAATACGTTTGCTAACTGTATTTGAAAACGTCTACATACATTTATTGAAGATCGTATGTCTGCTGTAAATTATTTGTAAGCAATTTCTTCACGTTCATATTACAAATAATCTTAAAACCCTTTTGAACTTCAAATATTTTAAGGTAAGTAAAAAAAAAGGTTCTTCATGAAACATATTAACGTTGTCATGTAATTGTAAATACTTTTTCACATATACCTTCTACTTTCCACACGACACGTCACGTCTATGAATAAATTAATTCCTACTATCTAATTAGTTCCTACTATTTATGAAAGAAAGATGCAGTTTTAAAGATGAAAATGTCAGGATTTATAGGTTATCAGAGTTCACCGATAGAAATTTAATGCTTCAATTATAATTTCAATTTTTAACCCTTATACTCATTTTCTAAACCGAATTTTATATGGTAATATGCAATTCCCATTACAAAACCGAAAAAGGTAATTTAAGTTATCATTTCATTATATATCTGTATATGTGGCTCCAAACTTTCCAATACAAGTCATATTGATCGAAAATTTAAAAAAAGAACTGGAATTTTTTGTTCTCAATCAGAATTGATACACGAAAATCGATATGAAAATCTTCAAATAAAGTTAAAAGAATTCTCAGCACACCAAACGCGTTTAACGCTGCTATTTTTTGCTATAATTCACAATTCTTAGTGCTCATGCAGAAATAATTAAAGATTTTTTGCAAGAAAAGATGTCTCTTTTTAATGTACATATCTGCCAGAAATCTAGTGCTGTCAAATCATAAACCGCACATAATTGGACTTCAAAACTATGAAACAAGTGTTGCTGGAAGAGAACTAATGACGTAGACCATTACCCCGCTCTTTGCTGAACAAGAGAAAATAAATGCGCCTTCCAAATTACGAACTTTATGTAGAACGTATAACTTTGTCACCGCAATGAAGAAAATGTCATTACTTAATGAATGCATCAACAGCATTTTTCCATGGCTTAGAAAGGAAAATGAAAAAACAGAATTTTTCGGAACTTTGTGCTGGTACACAAACCGACGTCAATTACAGGCAATAAGAGTAAAAATTGTAAATGAAAATGCTTTCGCTATCCGTCTGAATACCAATTAAATAACTTTAACGGCAACTAAAAATACAATAATAAGTTTCTCAACTACAGTTCATTAACACTGAATCTGTAACATTTGTTTCATGTATTAGAAGTGATAAATCAACATACTCTATGATACTTGCTTGTAATTTCTAAGCTGTTCACGATATCTAAATCCCATGTTCGCCTAACAATACTGAATTATGAGTCAAGTAATATGCCGTAGATATATTACTTATTTTGAATTTTTGCAGAAAATTATTAATCTTTAATTTTTTAAACCTAAGTACAATATGTAACTTGTCATCTGCGGATACGTCGTGGATACGTCGTAAAATGAGGAGCGTATTATTATAAATAATTTCACAATTACTGAAGACTAGCTTTACAAAATAATTGTTTAACTATTCCTTGTTTGTATCACTTGAATCAAGAAAAAAACATTCAAAGAAGTAGGAAGATCACCAATCGGGCATTTCTCTGAATCAAGGGCATTGTAATACAGTTATGCTTTATTGAAAAATAGGAAATTGAGAGTTAATAAATTAGTAAATTAATAGCTACTGGCTTTATTTCAGTTACGAAATGATTGGAAGAAATATATTCACTCATAGGGCCCTTCCTTTCACGATCATGGATTACATTGTGGCGCCTCATCACAACGACGTCGAGTTAGTATTACGAGCCTCACGAGAAGGAAGTTTATAGTAGTTCGTGATATCTCAAACCACGTATGAGAAATATACTATAAACCCCCTCCGTTATTTTTAATTAACACTTTTTTCAGCCAATAATGCAAATTGCAGTCTGATGTGATAGAAAAAGCGATAAACGCCCTGATTGGGGCATTTTGTATGTGTAGTTAAACACTATTGGTTTTAATTTCACGAGTGGAATAGTCATTAAATTATTACAAGATAAATTTTAAACAAATCTTTTTGGCAGTATGTAAAGGAGGGTTCGAAGTGTTGAAGTGTGAGCAGTGTTACTAATCGTTCACTTATTAATTTATTATTATTATTATTATTATTATATTATATTATTATTATTATTATTATTATTATTATATTATTATTATTAATTATTATTATTATTCTTATCATATTATCATTATTATTAGTTAATCATGCATAAATTATAAATTAGCATCATCTATACTCTCACTCGAGTCAAATAAGCAAAAACTAAACAATTCTCAGAACTATTGCCAAAATAACGTCTGTTCTTAACCCGCCGATGGATGAGTGAAAAAATGTTAAATGATGCCGTAAGGCTTCGCGTCAGAGTCATGATCTGGGCTGTCTGGGTGACGCTCGGCAGCCTAGCATCTACGCGGCGTCACCCGGACAGCCCAGATCATGAAAAAATGTTACACGAACGGATGGGCTGGATCTAAGAGACCCGGGTTAAAAAATAATATATTTATAGCAAATATATTCGTTAGATAATTGATAGAGGACTTTATTATGTTAATTTGAAATGTAAGAAAATATTTTTGTAAATGTATTATTAATTTATTATTCTTATTAAAAATATTTGGTAAATTTAAGAAGGAACATAATGAGTCCTTCCTAATACCATTTCTGAAATAATGGTTCAATTTTACTTCACGTACAAGTAATACTACACAAATATAACATTATCTATATGGCAATAATACATTTTTCTAAAAATACGATTATGTACCGATTACAGTTACACGAATGGATGAATTGGGTCTGAAAGACTAAGCACGACACAAATTACATACAAAATCAAGTTCACAACCTATTCGGCAATACACTGAACGTTATGTTTGAAAATAAAATAAAATTAGGGAGACGAAACGTTTGCTAGTGCAATCAGTATGTGATTTGCTGAAGCTTTTCTTACCTCGTGTGTCTTACTGACACAACCCATCCGTTGGCGGGTTAAACGAAAATTCTGACTTAATTTTTCCTCGAATTCACGAGTACTCGTGTCATATTCCCTTAGCATGAATACTATTTCTAATATGGAACTATATACAGTATACATCAATTGGCATTGATGTTTACAAAATGGCGCAGGCTGCTTTTACATATTGCTTGAAAGAAGGGCAGTTGCTTCATTAGACGTATGGTGCAAACGTTCGGTAAAATATATGTATATATTTTCTCTTGCACAAACGATTGTAATAAAACACGACTCGAACATTTTCAACGTCATGCGACGATCTGACATCATGTATTCTGTATGATAATATTTCATTTAGTGCTAGTCGAGGAATTAACGAAATGGGGCCAAGTGATACCAAGGTGACTGTATCAAGGGCTAATAAAAATCAATAATACGAAGTATTTCTCCTATAAAATTCAATAATGCACAATTGTGTCGCAAAAATAAATAACTATTGTGTATAATTACCTTAATTTAAGCTCAAATGTTTCAATTAAAAAATAGATACGAGCTTCAAAAAACAGCAAGCTTCCAAATACAAATGGAAAATAGTTGTAAATTCATCTTTACAGTGCGGATAGAATCTTATTTCACATACTTAAGTTATTTGTTTGAATCCTTTCAAGTATTACCACATCTAAACCACGTAACATTTTATAATCGATAATTATTCCACAATGTTCTGTCTTTCTTATTATTTTTCTGGTGAGTTAAACTTTTGTTTCCCGCTATTTTTCGTTTGTAAACTTTCCTCACTGTCATTTTGCGAGTATACCCACTGAGAGATATTTCCATCAGTTTCACTTAGAACAAGTATTAAGACGCGGAAGGACACTTCGTAACAAATTGTGATTGAGTATTCATGAAAATTGATAAATTGTGGAATAACACAACACAACTGAAGTGCTTCACCTGTTTCTGGAGCAACCTGGTGTATGCTAGTTTTTGAAGAAAAACCCTCAGGGATGGTTATGTTTGTTAAGAACCTGCAACTCATTGAACAGCACTGAACTAATTTTCGATATTATTCGAACTACATTACTTTCCCTTTTTCTTCTTAAACAATTTGAATATCAATTTCATTACGTAATTTCCAATATTAATGCTAGTCCTAATCAAGAGGCAACCCCTACAGAGGGCGCACATGGCACTATTTGACCTCGCGGTTCAGGTAGCAGGGGCAGTAGCTCTCGTCGGCTCTTCGCACCAAGGGCGTCGCGCGCCGGCAGCCAGGGCCACGTCACTCACCGAGTGTGCGACAGCTTTGCTGTCTTCTGCGGCGGAACCCATGTCGGCGGGGGCGGCGACGGCTGTGACGACTACGATGGCGGCGGCGGCGGCTGCGGAGACGGTGACGGTGACGGCGGCGGCTGCTGCTGCTGCGGCGGCGGCGACGGCGGAAGACGCTGCACACAGACGCACACACAAGGCTCGCTGACGGACGTCTCCCGCGACCGGCGGCCGGTGCCGCGACGCCCGCCGCCGGGACGCGCTGCGCAGAAGCGGCCCGGTATCGCGTCCTTAAGGCACGCCTCTCGCGCCCGCGCTTTCGAACGCTTGCCATTCGATGTAGGAAGACTCGAGAAGCGCCACCGTGAGAATTAATACGTAATAATGCATTCGCTGTAATACATAGATCGGAAATCGATTCAAATAATTCCAAATAGCAGGCTTGTGGAAATAAGAGATTTTGATTTAAATGAAATTAAGTCGGGAATATATCGTTAGGAAGTAAAGATCAAACAAATTTCGTTTCAACATTTTTCGATATTTTAAAATCATTTTAAGTCAAGGAAAACATAATTAATGAACCGAAAATCTCAATCAATGGCTATGTAAAATGATTGGTCTATCTGAAGGATACACGTTTTGTACCAGAATTAAGATTACCGCCGTAAATAATAGTAATTAAACGATATTACATGATTCACATTTAAGACAAATTCATCCTCGCAAGAAACTGCACGCATTTTGTGACATTTTATCCAGAAATGAATGATAAAGTAATTGCGGCAGGAAGATAATAGAACAAAAATAGTTTATTGTGAAAAATCATTTGACGTAGAAAATAATATAATTAAATGATGCAAGGATAGAAAGTAAATGAAAGTAAATGAAACTAAACAAATCGTAGGTGTCGCCCGCCATGAAACAGCGTCCCACATTTTGCTACATCGCCGAACCTAGCGATTCCTAATCAATAAGCACGATATCTTCGAAATGCAATAAAGGTATTGAAAAAAACCAATGAAAGATTTCACATACTTATGAACATTGTAAACTTGTGCTCACTGGAATCATCCATCAGAAAAGAAATGATTAGTTGCGAAATCTTGAAAAGAGAAATCTTCAAGTCGTACACAAGGGCATTTGAAAGAATGGAGAAAAAATTAAATTACCGAAAAAGGACGAAAATCTCTCTTGTACTCACGTCAGGTATTGCTTTTTTTGTAAACTGCGGTTCTGCGCCATAATTTCCCGGAGTGTATTAAGATTTTTCGAAACAGTTTTATTAATTATCCGGAAGTGGAATAATGATTGTAGTTTCAAGCAAAAGATACCACAAGATTGTAATCTTCAGAGACATTTCACATTGAGTGTACAAGTTTTTACCTGAATTGATAAATATCTCTAAGGTTATGGAAATTCAATAATTTAAAAATATAAATTATAAAATATTCACACATGTGTAGACATGGCATAATTTGGCAAAATATTTACGTAAAAAATCACCTTGATTACGAGGGAAAATTGTACTTAAATAAAGATGCCTAATTCAACACAAATCTATACACAAGAAGAAAACTTTCTATCACGGATACAAATTTTCACTACTACGTACATAAAATAAACCCGTTTAAAACTGGTACGAATGAGAAAAAAAAATTAAGCTGAACAAGAAAAGAAGCACATTCAACTGAGGAAAGTCATAAATATTCATGACAATTTCTCCACACACTTGACGCAGAAAAATTTATTTCGACTGAAAATACAAACTGATGCATCTCCCTGTTGCGATAGTCGCTAAACTAACCTTGAAGAAAAGTTTGCGCACGAACTGAGGAAAAGAAAGCGCGTCCACTGGCGAGCGATCTCCGTGCGCCGCGAGGAGAGGGAACGAGGCAACGGCGGCGTGCGGCGCGGCGGGTCGGCTCCGCTCCACTGGCGGGCGGCGCGGCTCGGCGCGGCGCGGCGCGCGCTGCCCTCGCCGGCGCCAGCACCGGCGCCTCGCGCACGTGCGCAGGCGCGCCGCCTCGCCTCGCCTCGCCTCGCCTCGCAGCGCCTCTGCCCACACCCGGTACCGTCCCGTCCAGTATTGTCCCGTCCCGTCCCCCCGTCCCGTCCGCCCCGTCCAGTATCGTCCCGTCCAGTACCGTCCCGTCCAATATCGTCCCCGTCCAGTCAGTCCTGTCCCCGTCCAGTACCGTACCCGCCACGGCCCCGCCCTCCCTCACACTCCGGCGCCGACACCGCCCTCCCCGCCCCGTCTTACCTCTCCCGCCTCGCCCGTGCTACACCAGGCTACTCGTTCTGTCCTAAAACACTGTCCTCTCCACTCCCATTCCATCCCTGTCCTAGTCAACTTGTCCGCGCTTCACGTCACATGCTTCCCTGCTTGTCATGCCGATCCTCCTCGTCCCGTCTTATTCGTCCCTTACCATGGCCCTGCTCCACATTCGTCCCCGTACCCGCTCCAATTAGCCCATCTCCATCCCCAGGTCCCAACTCGATCCAATTCGTCGGCTTTAACCCGCGGTTCTGTTCTGCTCACCCCATCTCACCTCGTCTAGTCGCGTTGCAGCCCTTCTGCCTCGCTCTATTTCGTCCCATCTCGCTTTCTCTCATTCCTTTCCGCCCTCCTTCCTTCGCCTCGACCCGTGCAAGCGTAGCCCTCCAGGCCCACTTTGCCTGCACCGTCCGCTCAAGACTTCCATCCGCCCCCCCGCCTCCCCGGGGCGGCTAGTCTCTTCCCGCCCGTTCGCCCCGCCCCCATCCCGCCACGCCCCTCCCCGCCCGCTTCTTCCACCACTACCGCTCACCAAGAGGAGCTCCTTGATGATGCACAACAGCCGACGATCACCGCCAAGGTCGTTCGAATGAACCGGAAATTTGCTTCCCGAGACAAGTGGTCCCTCATTTATTCATTTCAGGCGTAAACAAACATGTGCGTCCTGCCCCGACTTTTTGAAGCGGTCCTTCCTAGATGTAGTCATACAATAAAGCTGAAATTGAACTCCGTCTTAAACCTTACTACTTTTTCTGTTTTTCGGTGGATTGTTTGGCAATAACCTGAGCACTTTGTTGTGCACAGGTGGACCATTACGTTTGCCATAGCAAACATCTTTGATTTGATTTGAGGAATCAGAATGAGATTTGGGCCAATTGTTGTAGATATGAGGGGATATAACATTTTGTCTTTTAGTTTGTAGCATTTTCAAGTTTTGAGATATTTGTAAAATGTTGACTTTCTTTCAATGGAAGAATATATTTTTCCAACATCCTTAATCTTATTTCTTATATCTTAATTCTTATATCTTAATTCTTATCAAAGAGACTGATAATATTTTGAGTATGAAATTAGTCGAATTAGAGACAGTTGCAAGGGCTGCTACTGGAAATAGTGTTGTTTAATTTAAAATCACGAGCTAGAATATCTTATTTCATACTCAAAATATTAGCTAAACATTAACATATGATACATCATTGCATTCCTTCTTTTTATGATCTATCAATTGCTGGCGAGAAAAATACATAATTACATTTAAAAAATTAATGATATCTCGAAAACCAAAAATTGTTCAAACAACATCGTATTAATTGTCCCATGATTTCATATTGTTGGCGAAAGCTGCATTTCGATATTGTGAACCGTTAAGAAGTTATATAGGATGTCTATAGTTGGTGGGGCTTCGTCGTCACAATTAATCAAAGACCACAATTACCAAATACATACGAGTAATTCCAAAAGTCGTGTAAATTTTGTATTTTTATTATCTTAATTAATGAATTTCATTGCTCTTGCTACTCAAATAGTGCAGTAAAATGGAACTTAAAAGGATCAATAAGGGGAAAGTTTTGAATTTGTTTACATTTTCAGTATCTGTATGTGTTATGTCGGGTAAAAAAAATATTTGTCAACAAAATATAAAAGAAATGTTTGCGAACAAGAATGTTGCTTTAAAACACGGTTTTCGTTCGAAAATTCCTACTTTTTTTGCTTTAATAGAGAAAATTTGAATTAGTATAGCTTACTTTGGGGCAACGAATAGCAACTAACGTCTCCAAAAGTCTGTAGTGGGTCAGGTATCTAGAAATGAATCTCGACAGCGCAGCAATTTGTACAACTCACTTTTGAATCCGGGGGCAGTCGCTTTGGACCCAGTGCCCACCACTTTAGTAAACTAAACTCCATCTGTCCGTGACCTTGACAGACCTTCAAGGCTACCTTCCAGTTCCCCGCATCCGAGAATATCATTTCCAAAGAATATTTCTGTTTTCTTTCTCCACAGGTTGTGTTTTAGCAATGCACATGTTTTCGAATTTTAAACAGATACAAAAATCATTCAACCATTCACACTCATTTAGACAATAAATAAATACTGCTACCGTTCACAGCATCGCTTTCTCCACATCACGCATAAATTCCAACTCGTTCACCCAATCATAATTAGAAAGTGGTCAAATTTAAATCCCGAAAGAAATTATAGAGAAGTACAGGGTATCATCACAAAAGTTCCTGGATTCAAGCAAAGTGTACCTCCCGGAAGACGAGATCCTGAATTAGGTTGATTATACATTCATTTTGAAACCAAAGTGTTTTGGGCGTCTCAAGTGTACCATTAACATCATTGATTTTCCATCAGTCTTCGAAGCGCCGTCTGCTGCAAGGGGGGATTCGCCGCCTGACATCCACGGCGTGGGGGTGCACGTGGGAGTGGACGTAGGAAGGGGAGAGGGTGTGAGGAGTGTGGGCGAGGGCGTGGCGACGGTCGTGAGTGAGGGCGTTGGGTAGGGGAGGGGCGTGGAAAGTGTGAAGCTGGACGAGGGTGTGCGAGGGTGTGGAGGGTGTGGCGAGGGTGTGGCGAAGGGGTGGGCGATGGTTGTGAGAGAGTGCGTGACGAGAGCTCAGGTAAGGGCGTGGGTGTAGTCGAGGGTGGGGTATGAGCAAAGGTATGCGTGAGGGTGTGGTGTGAGCGAAAGCTTGGACGAAAGGCAAAGGAGAGGGTGTGGGTGAGGGCGAGGGCGAGGGCGAGGGCGAGGGCGAGGGCGAGGAAGTGGGCGAAAGCGTGGACGAGGGCGTGGGCGTCGGAGAAAACGTGGGAGAGATCGAGAGTGGAGGAGTGCTCGCAGGCATAAGCGTGGGGGCGGGCGTCGCTTTAAAGACGGAGGCCGCCCCAAGGCGTGGCTTTTTCGCGTCCCGCGTTTGTTTTCGCTCCCGCGGCGGTGCGGCGCCACTTTGGCGCGAGGGCGATGGAGGAGGCTGGCGCTGAGATTGACGGGGTAGCGCAGATGAAGGCAGCCGTGGAACTATTTCTAAAGGGGAAGATTGACAAGTACTATGTATTCAAACGAAGGACGAGCGGAAGCTCCCGGTTAGAACCCTTGTCGCTACTTTCTGAAATCACATATTTAAATAGAACACACTACGAGAAATTGAATGGAGATACCAGGCTCCAATACGACTAATAGTTCCGGGGGTAGACGCGAAAGAAATCTACGCCAAAGTTAGGGAATTGAATGACAAATTTTGAAAAATATTAATTTCGTCTTTCTCTCAGAAATCAGATATATGTAAAACACTTTATCAAAAATCGAATGAAGCAAACCTGATTCCCATATGACTATTTTTTGGAGATAGACGCAATAAAAAATAAGCTTTATTTGATTAACAAACAATACCCCCTTTACGTGACAAATGGGAAAATATTAATTTTGTCGCTTTATTCTGAAAATACGTATATAGGTAGACCTCTTTACGAGAAACAAAATGAAGTAAACCAAACACCAACCCGAATAATATTGTCGGAAATAGACGCGAAACCAAACGGAGCCCAAGTTCATAAACAAACAATACCCCCCCGTTACGTGACAAATTTGGGATAAGATTAATTTCGTCGCTTTATTCTGAAATCACGTTTGTAGATAGAACGCATTACGAGAAACCGAATGAAGCAAAACGGACTCCAATCCGACTATTATTTTCGGAGATAGATGCAAAACAAAACAGTGCCTGAATTCGGGAAACTGCGAGACAAATTTCGAAAATCTTAATTTCGTCGCTTCTTTCTAAAATCACGTATATACGAAGAATCTTGAGGAGAAATTGAATTGAGAAATCCATACTCAAATTCGACTAATAATTTCGGAGATAGACGTGAGAAAAAAACTAAGCTTAAGTTGATTGACAAACAAAATTGCGTGACAAATTTTGGGAAATTTTAATTTTGTCGCTTCATTCTGAAATCACATTTGTAAGTAGAACACTTTACGAGAAATTAAATTTAGCAAACCCATAGCCTATGCGACTATGTTTTGAAGATAGACGCGAAACAAAACGGTGACTAATTGTGAAAGATCGGCAGAAAAATTTTGGAAAATATTAATTTTGTCGTAATGGGGGGGTATTGTTTGTTAAACAACGTAGGCTCCATTTTGTTTCGCGTCTATCTCCGACAAAATTATTCGGTTTGGTGACTGATTTGCTTCATTTCATTTCTCGTAAAGAGTTCTACCTATATACGTGATTTCAGAAAGAAACGAAAAAATTAATATTTTTACAAATGTGTCACGTAATGTGGGTATTGTTTGTTAATCAAGTTAGGCTTAGTTTTGTATTGCGTCTATCTCCGGAACTAATAGTCGGATTGGAGTCCGGTTTGATCCATTTCTCGTAATGCATTCTACTTATACACGTGATTAAAAAAGCGATGAAATCAATATTTTCCCAAATATGTGACGCAATTTTCAAAATTAGGCACCGTTTTGTTTCGCGTGTACCTCCAAAATTCCTTCATTTTTCCTCATTTATTTGCCGTGTTTTTCGAGCCTACTTCATTTGCTGTTCTTGAGCAATGGGCATAGTGCTTTTTGGAAAACTATTTTATGTGGATTTGTACAGCGATATGTTTTCTGCTGCAGGCCAGTAGTTAGTTGCTATTTCTCTGTTCGATGGATCAACATACATTTTCGAGCAGATGTTTTCCGTAAAGAATCTCTCGGCTGATTATAAGTTGGAGACATTTAAAGAAAATTCTCTTCGAAAGTATATGTGCTTCCTTCTGTGGCCACAAAATCGAACTGAATTGATGTCTTATTTTGCGTAGAGAGTCGGGCCATCACGCCCGCTCTTCAGTCTGACCACGCACATTTCTCTAAGCTCCTTTTCCACTAGCTGGGAAAGGAGGTATCACTCGGGCGGCGAATCAGGCGATTTGAATTTAGTTCAGAGGCTTCATTTAGGCTTGAGGATCTTTTACATGTAGTAAATATAGTAACGGGGCAGCTGGTTTTACTTCCCCTCCAAAGAAAAGGATACGAAGGATTTTTTCGACCTTACAAATCCACAGCTTCGATCAGGTTTGAACCCACGAACTTGGGTGTAGCCGCTTTACGTCTCCCAAATCCGAGATCCTACCCCTAGGTATTCCCCCTCGTGTGCGGGGAACGGACTGGCGTTTGCGGGTGCTGCCCTGAAGCGTGTTGTGGTCGCGGGCTGCTAGCTGGGCTTATGTGGTTCAGGGCATCTATTGATGTCACTGCAGTGCCTCTGGGAGTGCCTTAGGGGTCGAGTCCCCACGTGGCAGAATTTCCGACACTAGCTGCGTAGCTACATCAAATTCAGCCGCTGGCTGGGGGAGAATTCTAGTGACCAACCTCTTTGATCGGTAGTTTCCCAAGATTTCTTCTCGACACCAGGCGAATGCCGGAGCACACAATGCGATCTTTCCTTTCTATTCCTTACCCTATCTGCACGCTTTATAAATTAAATTGAATTAAAACCTTATTTTACGTGGAGACTCAGGCCATGAGGCATTCTCTTCCGTCTGACCACGCAAATTTCGCTACGCTTCTTTCACCAACTAGCAGAGAAAGGAGGTATTTCTTGGGCGAGAAACAGGCGATTTGTATTTAGTTCAGAGGCTTCATTTAGGCTTGAGTATCTTTTACATGCAAGTAAATCTACTAACATGGGACAGCTGGCTTTACTTCTCCAAAGGAAGGCGTACGAAGGATTTTTTCGCCCTTACAAATCCACGTACAGTCCAAGACAGGTACAACAGTCTGAAACGCTAACCATTACACCATCGCCACGCGCAGAACCTTTACGTATTCACACACACGCACACGGACACACACTCATATGCACTACACTATCACACCATTAGGGAGACCAGTCGGGTGCTTAAAGCTTGTCCCGGCGGGGGCGGTGTCCCGCTGGTGGAAGATACCTGGTTGGGGAACACCCCGCTAACCGACAGTAGGTCGGCGGCCGGATCTCGCCTTCCAGCGGGGGAAGACAACTGCCACTTCCCGAGGAAATCACGTACTACAGTTACAGGACTAACGATCTTATCAGTTGATGCGCCCGGAATCACTAACAATCAGTCAATTCCTTAGGCATCTTGGAGCGATTGGCCGCTGCGTTACTGGCGTGGGCGGAGAGAAGTTGGGGAGGGGGAAGGGCTGACGGAACAATGGAGCGGCGCTTTACGGCCTTGTTGGCCGCTCGCATCGAAGCGCCGAGCGCTGCGGGGGCTAATGGAATATTTAGGCGCAGCTGCGAAACTCCCTGGGCCCTCCCGGTTTGGCGTAGCTCTCCGCTACTTCCACCCCCGCTTCTGGCGCCACACCCGCCCCCGCCACCATCCACACGTTATCAATATCGTCATTTAAAAACAAAATCCCCAATCCACCCATTCCATCTCTTCATTGATGCATGGAAAAAATGGACTCCAAAATCTGTAAGACAAAATATACATTATTCAGTATTGAGATGCTTGTGGTCTAAACCCATCAGTGTGCAGAATATTGCAAAAGCTCAAGAGGATTTAAAACCACACTCTCAACCTTTAACTTACACATATCAATGTAAGTTTGAATATGTGTTTCACTATTTCAAATAAAATGCTTGTAAATTTTATATAAAACCGCCTGTGTATTAATATTTCTTTTTTTTAGATTCTCCTAGTACAACCATACCCTGGGGTTCATTCACTTGGAGTTCGATTAAACTAACTGGGCAAGAGCACCTCACAGACTGCAGTTCGATACATATACAGAAAAACAGAACGGTACGAAACAGACTGCAATACGATCTGCAATACGATGTAGTAGCGAATTAGACCAACGGAAGCTATATAAATCGACATGTTCGAATGCGACTACATGCCACGACTATTCCAGGGGCCGGCTGCTCTGATCGGCCAGTCTAGGGATTTTCTCCGATCCTTTCCACACGTACGCTAAAGCAGAATGGTCAACACCTGCGCGATTCTTCTACAACCAATAATTTTTATAGTCAGATCCGAATGATAGACGATTTCTCATCCTTATACTGTACCTCCCCCACTGATAAAAAATAACAATATCCGTGGTAATGATCTGAAGAAAAATGTCAGACAGAGACAAAACGGAGCTTAATTATAAATCATGGATTAATGTGAGATAACTGGGAATTCATGGTGACATCATGTTTATAGACAAATTTTACGTAGAAGAATCTGAGTGTAGGCTATTCTTAAGCTGTGATATGCATATGAAATATATTTTGAAAACCTTTTGAAGAATTCACCTGATATCGAGTAGAAAATACCGTCAGTTTGATTTAAGCCAGCGGTAGTGAGATGATATCCTTTCGGTACAGTTAAAGAACATTTTGGGATCGACATTTAGGTAAACGGTCCTGACATGAACACTTCTAGATCTGACATAAGCCCGGCGATTGTAATCAATAATAATTACTTTAAGGAGAGAAGGCTTGTCGATACCAGCTTCTTCCCAACGCAAATGGGCTGTCCCTTTTCCTGTGCGTGCCTGCGGCAGACACGTATTGGGTGCGTGACGCGAAAAGCCTGTGTGGGCGGGGGTGGGGGTGGAAATATGCGAGGCGCCCCGGGGCGACGGACGGCGAGATTTTTTGGGAGCTGTCGCCCACACGACGCGCCTACACGTACATTCCGCCCCCGCCCCCATTCCCCCTCTCTCACCAACTCCCTTGCCCCTCATAAGGTTCATAAAGATGGAATCTCTCCAAGTATATTTTCCCACAGTTTTCCATGAAGGTAGTTGTTCAACTTTGTGCGATGGATAACATGGTGCAACAATTTTTTTGTGACTCGGTTCTTTTATGATTACTTGGCTCATTTTTTTCTAAAATAAAGGAAAACCGACGACATAATGCCCCTGATTTGCTTTTACTGTCAGGATTTTGAGGGTTACAAAAATGAGTTTTTCATACTGTGACATTTCCATTGAACGTTTTTAGTATAAAGGATATCTATCGAACGTATGTGGGCTGCACAAAACATTTATGTATCATTGAGAATCAGAAAGAATCTTGAAAAAAGACTAAAATTAAATAAAAATCACAATTCTGGCTGAAAAGGATATAAGTGACATAATGTCGTTGATTTTACATCACTTTAGAACAAAATGAACCAACTAATTAATAAAAAAGTGTGAAAAGGTCGTATTGAACCGTTCAATGAAAAACTGGATTATATTAAATATATATTTATTATATTAAGTGAATTATGTTATTGTTTTTCCCTATAGAGATACATTTTTAAGACTTATAAATCAAACCAAAAAATTCTCAATCAGAACTATCATCACTCACGAAATATAAACATTTTTCTGCGATCGTATAAAATCATTTTATTACTCTTAACGATATGTTTCATCTCCATTCTTGATGGATTTCGAATGGATTCGCAACTTCGTTAACGTTTGAATAACAGGAAGCTCTGGATTAGCGACATAAGGTGGTTAATCACTGTTTTTTCGTCCGAGTTCCTATTGTGTAATTGGTACTTCCTGGTTATGTTTCCAATGGTGGAAAGAAATGCTGTCCTTCTAAAGGAGTTGTTCGAATAAGTGAACGCTGCAGTATATAATTTACTACTCAAAATTCATAAAATCTTTACGAAAATATCTTACCATCGGTTGAGAAATGGGTGTCCATCTACGAGAGTTGAGTCCATCTATGAGTTTCATAATATATAATGTGTTAATGATTAATTATACGCTAATAGTTATTGTGAAAAGATTAATAATAGCAAAAGTAAAGTTGTTTTGTCATTTACGAGTTCTTCATTTTCTTACTTCTCTTGTAAGATACCTACCGTACGTAAACGTGTTTTTCGCACTGTAACGTCACCGTCAAAAAAGTCTTTTACACACGGTGACAAGCTTTTAGAAGTTTTAAGAGAAGACTGAAGGATCGTAGAAAATTCCGCACACACAGCTGAAACCCTAAGATAGTTCAGTATGGTAGATACAATGGAATGGAAGTTACGGAATCTTTTGTATATCACACACAATGTCATGCCATTAAGATAAATTAATTGTGTGCCATCCTTTCCTTGCCTCCCCTTGAAGCCATTTATTAGAAAATAATTGTTTGAATATATTTCACGAGAAATAACGAAAAACAACTTTGCAGATTCTCGAAAAATTGTACTTGACATACTTTCAAAATATGTCTCTGAAGAACAGATGTCATTTGCGAAAAAATCTTCAATTTTGTTGTTGAAGGAAGATACCGAAATTTTTTTAACTTTTGAGCCTTTCGGGAATTCAGAAATTTCAAGAAAATGAGACCTACCTTTTATAAACGGCTTTAACGCTACGGAAAGAAGCTTAGTAAAAAATTTGTAGCCAATATTTGAAAAAAAATGAAAATGTTGAAGCTTTATTTTAAGTGTCCCTAAGAATCAAAATTTCCTTTTCAAACTTGCAGAACCTCAATTTTTTAGGTCTATCAAGAGGTGCCAATTTTTATGAAAATGGTCTGAATGGCTTAGACGCTAGCGTTGTCCTCGGACGGCCGGATGGTCAGAAATTTTCCGGCTAAGACACACAAAACGAGGATTCTGACTACTCTATACAGGATGTCCGGGGACGAAATCATTTCTAGGAAACAAATTGCATAATAAAAGCATATAGACACTCGAGAAACGTAAATTTTATATTATTTACAAAAGGAATGAATGTATTTTTCAGAAACAAAAATTAAGCGAGAAATACAAAAAGCAGTCGAATTGTGTAAATTGGGTGCTTGTTTATTTTTCATTTTTCATTACACATGTTTCTGGACGTTTCCATGCTTCTGTAACACAAAGTTTTGCCTAGAAATATTTTTTTCATTCTAACTTTTGAGTGCGTATTGCGGCTTATCCACGTAATTTATTAGACAAAATATGCTTCAAATTGTCTTAATAGCTTATTTTCAAAGTTTTGATGTTTCTTCTTCGGACACCCAATATATTAGAGGGTGTACTTGCATAGATTTACAATATTTTTCCATATTTTCGATATCAGCATTATATCAGTTTCTCTTCTCGAGCATTATACCAGTTTCTCTTTGCTACACAGAAACGAATGTAGTAATGTGAAAAAGTAAAAAGGTATCGTCACTTAGTAAGGTGAAAGATGGTAAAAAATCGCAAAACGTATCCTCAGTTAAATGACCGAAAAACGCTGGTTCTAAATGGATGTGGAGGTCAGATTCACCCGGTCAGTGGAGAGGGTGAATAGGATTTTGGTTGGATCTCATTAGGTTTCGTGTTTTGTTTCGTAGAGCTAATGAAAGTGGTAATTGATATTCGATTTCAATCGTTGTGGTTATCGGGTCATCGAACGCGCAGCTGGGATATTGCGGAGTACAAATGCAAGTAATACCACTGTTATAGCGTTTTTGAAGTATACGTTAACTGTGCTGTAGCACCAAATTGCAATGTCTTTATAATGATTTAATGCCGTCTCTGGCACCCGAAATTGCTAAATAGAGATTTAAGAAGCGTGATTTCGGGTATAAAAGCAAGTTGAAGAGAATATATGTTTCATGTGCCACTGAGAAACGATTCGTTGACTCCAACAGTTTTCTATCGGTTTGTTGTTCCACAATGTACCGGTCTTAATGGTAATTTTCTTAATGGTGAATTGAATTGGTAAAGAGAAATTGAAGAGTACGTTTGTGAATTGATAGAATTGGCGACAGAAAAACGAATTGCAATGCTAATGATAGGCGATAATGTACAATTATGAAAATATAATAGAAAATACAATAAATACTAATTTTAAATATTGATACAACTGAAATTAATGTCATTTTAATTGAGTTTCTTGTCACACACACCTTGAAAGTTGATATCAAGATCTATTTAGATGAAATAAACTTTATTATAGTAGAGTGGTCTAATAGACAATTTTCTCATGCATTAATTGTAACAAAACTAGTGGTTTGTAACAACAGCATACTTTCTCGCTTCACTTCTAAATTCGCAATTTTTGAAAATTCAGAGAATTCAACGAAAAATACTAACGCATTCTTGTAAGAAGCTCTTCTTCAATTTGTAAAAAAGTTGAAGAAAAAATGTGGAACTGTTTCTGAGAAAAAAGATGTAAAAAATTAATATTGCCTTATTTCGCCCACAATTGCACACAAACTACTCATATTTTTGAAAAATGGAACATGAACTAATTTAAAGGTATGTCTTTTAAGAACACATTTTATTAAAGGAAAATATTCAATCTTTAATATTGTAGTTTTAACGAGGCGCACAGAAAAATTGCATTTTTGCAATTTTCGAAAAAATCAGGGATTTTAACAAACGTGAGACACTGACGATTCTCTTAAGCGTCTCTTACTCTATCCCAGGGCAAATTTAATAAGGGAAAAATTGGAGGCATTTTTGAGAAAATGTTGAAAATGTTTTCGAGGAGTCATGTACATGAACCTAAACAAATGCGTTTGAAACTCTCAAAACCTCGAGTTCGTGTCGATTGATCAGAACCTATCAATTTTGAAAAAAATAGCTTCAACGGTTTACCCTCTAACTTTGACCACAGACGGCCAGGAAGCCGTTAATCGAATTTTCGATATCTAAGACCCATAAAATATTGATTGTTTTTACATTATGTGTTAGAGGAAGTAATTTACTACATGTAGGGACAAAATTTTTGTGTTAAATTAAATAGAATAAAATAAATAAATTAAGATTAAATAAATAAAATAATAAATAAATAAA
Organism: Gryllus bimaculatus; assembly: GCA_017312745.1. NCBI lineage: Eukaryota > Metazoa > Arthropoda > Insecta > Orthoptera > Gryllidae > Gryllus > Gryllus bimaculatus. The sequence goes on from BOPP01000156.1 coordinate 770,291, forward strand.
TTAAATAAATAATATAAATAAATAAATATAATAAATAAATAAATAAAATAAATAAATAGAATAAATAAATAAATAAATAAATAAATAAATATAAAATAAATAAATAAATAAATTAAATAAATAAATAAATAAATAAATAAATAAAATAAATAAATAAATAATAAATACAATAAATAAATAAATAAATAAATAAATAAATATAATAATAAATAAATAAAATAAATAAATAAGATAAATATATTAGCGCTGTTCTCCCGCGCCCTGGTCCCCATAGCAGTCTCAACTCGTCAGCCTACAGCCGTCTACTCTGTCGGCCCTACGACACCGCTACCTCACGAGTCAGTCTTGTTTTCCTTAGCGACATGTCACCAATTCCTCCACAACACGAACCCTCATCGTTAGCCATTATGTCCTTACTTTCTCAGCTACTCTGACCCATCAACATGTCATCTGTCTCTCAGGAACATTACCTCACACTTAGCCACGTGCCCTCACCTGCAGCTCACCCGTCCTACCCTTTCCCCTCAGCCCCCGCGATCGCGCTCTCAACTATCCTAACTTCACTCTTTCGGCGTACCTTTAGCACACTGCCTCCTCTCAGCCACGTCACCTATTTTTCGGCACTAATCCCCATTCCTTCAGGTACCATGTCCTCGCTCCTTCAAACCCCACGACTCCGTTCTTTCAGACATCACGCCCTCGCTCCTACAGGCAACCCGTCCCAGTTCTTTCAGGTACCAAATCCTCGGCTCCTTCAAGCACCACGTCTCCCCTCTTTTAGGCATCACGTCCTCGCTCCTTCAGATACCACGTCTCCACTTTTTCATGCACCACGTCCCCTTTCTTTCAGACACCACAACTCCACTTCTACTCTCTCGTTTTTTCTAGTATCTCATCTCTGAAGTTGCTTTCTCTTCCGCTATCGTGTAACCACTTCCCACCTCCACCCAGCCCTGCCCTGGCCTGGCCTGGCCTGCCCTGCCCTGCCCTGACCTCGCCCGCAACCGCAGTGGCCAGCAACCGCCGCCTTTCGCCCCCGAGAGCACACGTCGCGTGCGTCGCCGATAACCCAGCGCCTGCGTGGAGGCAAAGGTCGGAGGGCAGGGTCGGCCGAATCGTGCCGCTAAATGCAGCTGGCGGCGCCAAGCATTCGTTGAGGCGACAGGTTTCAGAAAAGTGGAAAAATTCGATTTTTATCTCGTACTCATGAGGAACCAAAATGTAAGTGACTGCGTCCTGCGGTTATATCAAACCTTGGATTCGCATTTTGTCGCGTGCTGAAATATTACCAGAAACTAGTTGTGCTAAAACATCTCGTACTTTTCTTCGCCCGCATTTGCACGCAACATTACGCGAACAGTACTCAAGTTTTCGAAAGATTGTACATGACTTTATTGTAAAATACGTCTTTAAGAAACATATTTCACTACGGGTAAAATCTCGATCTTGAATATTTTAGTTGTAGTAAAATGCCGAAAAATGTTTGAATTTTTGCAATTTTCTAAAAATCCTTCTTTTGCATTATCCAAGAAAAACATGCAATGACAAATAGAGCCATTTTTTTTAAATGGAAAAATTCCAGGGGCCTCATGTGAAGTACCCCCCAAAATTAAAATATCGGTTTCAAATTCAAGAGGCCGCGGCGTTCAGTCAGATCGATTGGAGAATATTAATTTAAAGAGAAATTCGGCTGAATGGTTTAGCTGCTAGCGCTGTTCACGGATGGACAGACGTTTTGCCATCACACAATTTTTCGATATCAAGGACCCCTGAAACATGGATTCTGGCTACACCACGTGTTAGAAGAATTTTCCCCTACATTTAGCAACTGTATTTATCTACTGTTTCGTTACCAGGGCCCTGAAATAAGAGATTTTCTACCAAAAATTCGCCGTTTTATCGCGCAGCATTACATAATATCTCTCTACTCCGTACGGAGACAATAAAAAGACAAACAGAACCATCTTATCTTAGTCGGTTTCGCAGTTTCTGAAGTTTTAAACACGATGCCACCTAAGTTGTATCATGTGACATTGAACGAGAATTGTCGATTCCGTTTCGTATTTTCTCCCATTCCATTGCAGGTGGTTGTCGTACGAGGACTGTCAAGCAGGCACCCCCGTCTATGCTCTGTCCTTCCTTCATCTAAGATGTAGCCACCAAAACGAAACGTTCGAGGCGAGTCATTTCGTACTACATGGGCGCGATGTCGCCCATAATATATTGTATGCCAGCGCCAGGAGGCGGTAATTGGACATCCAAATCAGGAAGCTAGCAACCTGATTGGGGAAGTAGTGAAAGCTAGCGCTAGTATATGGTGTACTTACGTTATAGATGTTTGTTTAGCCTGTTGGAGAGGGTGCGTTGGCTGCGTTGTAATTAGGATCGTAGACTGTGTACGAAGACTTCACGGCAAACTGTGTTTTCTGCGATGTGAGCGTTGAACTGGCTTGTAATTGTTAAAGTTGATCTGGATTATTGAAAACGAATGCTTTTGTTGTTTTTACATTAGTGTACTCGATATTGCTTTGTATTTCAATCGTGATAAATAGGCAGTAGCGGTTATAGTATTTTTTTTATTTTCAACTGTACATTCCACACTTACACCCCAATGGGATTATCTTCTACATGGAATTCATCAAGTCATTCTCCTCCTTTTACTATTCTCCATCTATTCAACATCCATTCCTCATCCTACCAAATAGTATATTTTTTTCTTAAATACCTCTCACTCGGTCATGATGCTCTAATCCTCGGATCATATATCTCTCCAACTCCTGTTTCCAATTCCCTTCCAACTCACAAATTTTACACAACCTATCTTCGTTTTTATCTTATGTTGTTAGATTTGAACTTATTTCCTAGACTACATCTACTTCAAGTTCAGATCCTCGCATCACCTTCTTCATTTCTTAAATTCCTCAGTAACACAATCTCAAAAATAATTTTATACAAATCATTATTAGCCTCTCTAATTCTACCCTAACCTTTCTACTTTTAAATATCATTTTTTCAATCAGGTACAAAATTAATAATTTCATTCCTTCCTCTCTCAAACTCATCATGTCATTGTGAGCCAACCTTCTCTCATAAAATTGTTTCTCTCTCCGATACCCAAACTGGCATATATATTCATTTTCATTAATCTCGCCATGAAGTTTACCAACTCTTTCCCATCCCCTTCCTCCAATATCTCTTCAAAAACTGGCAGTGCTGTAAGAACAAGCCACTGAGGAAAAAAGTACAAAGCGGCGATCGGCGATTGCGTCACCGCAGCCGCCCCGGCGACCTAGGGCTTTGTGGCAGCCTTTGTGCGGGCGGAACAATCGATTAGCCGCCCTCCGGCTCTTCACCTTCCTCCTCTCCACCCTTCGATCCCTCATCAAGTCTCCTCCTCAGCCGTCCGTTCTCGGCCGATTCGCCCCCTCCCATCCCCCCGTTCTCAGACCACTGCCCTTCTCCCCTGTCATTTCGCCATGCGTCCTTCCCCCGCCCCCTCGTCCCTCCTCTGCCCTTCCGCACACGTTCTCGATAATTGATTGGTTACCGATTCTAAGCCCGTCTACAGATAAGGTCATTAGTCCCGTAAGTGTAGTGAATGATTTATCGCAGCAAATGGCGGTGATCTCCCGTTGAATTGCGATATCCGGCATCTTGTGGGGTTTTCCCCCACCAGGTATCTTCCACCAGTGTGGCACCGCCCCAGCCAGGACAAGTTGTAACCACCCGACTGAGGTAAGAAAAATAGCGCGCGGGCCGTGGCCGGTTTGTTAAGGAACTTCACCGGCATTCACCTGATGTTGATCGGGGAAACTACAAATCAGTTCTGCCGAAAACTGGAATTCTCATCCAGACAGCGACTTACTTCGAACTACGTAACATGTGTCGAAAATCCTATCACCGTCAAGACTCGAACCGTCAAGACTCGAACCTAGGAGCAGCCGGTCAGAGGCCATTGGCGCTCGGAGCTTCTCGATCGCCCTATATTCCCTGCGTTTTGGACCTTCGCTCTTTGCTCCCTGTTGTCAGTTGTCAGTCCCACACGTCAGAACATCAACCCCACAGCTATATCATCCTTCGTCCTCGCTGTCCGCTCGCCTCCTCGTCTCTCTTCCGCCCTGTGGCCCTGCACGGCCGTCCCTGTCAGCCGTGGGGCGCAGAGGGTTAATGTTCGGGCGACCTTCGCGCGGGTCGTGTCGCGACAAGCGCTGGCGGCGCAGATGGAATCTCCTCCAAGCCATTCGGCGGCGGAACTTCGACCTCCCGCTCTGTCGCGAGACTTGCGGTGAGGCGACAAAACCAGCTCCGCGCTGGCGTTCGCACTTACACGAAGGCACGAACAGAATGAAATGGTGTGGCCTTAACTTTAGGCGCTACGGAGGTAGATTTTTCGTCGTTGGTCTCTCCGATGGCCTAACAAACGAGCCGTAGACCACTCGCTACGTTCCCTTCCTCAACCTTGTCCTCACCTCTCCCCTTCCACTTACGAGTACATGCACTACACTACCACACATGTTGACAGAACAGTCGGGTGCATAGAACATAGCTCAGCTGATTCGGTGCTGCTCTGAGGGAGATACCCGGAGAGGGAGATACTCGTATCACAAACGGAAGTGTAGGTAGGCGCCCGATCTCACGTGTCAGTAGGTGAGCATCATCGCTACGAGCGTGAATATAGCGTACACTACACGGACAGGACTAATGATTAAAGCAGTTGTCGCGCACGGAAACAATCTATCAATGAAACCTACAACGAACTACATTGGTGTAACTCGTACTTGGGTGTACGTGTCCCCGTGCACAAAAAGAAAGCCGACCTAAATATTATGCAGATGTCTTTGAATAAATGTTGCAAACATTTCTATGTAGTTGAGTCGCAAGTGATAGCTTTGTGCTCATGAACACGTACGAAATTTCATATAATAGTTGTGTATTATGGTACGTACTCACACATGACATTTAGTCCTGATTTTCAGCTAAGTTTGTATGCACAGATGTGCGGCAGATCACGTCCTTATGCAGGCAAGGGGATTTCATGTACCTGCTCTGCCGAGCATCAATGCATATGAGATTGCCTACAAATTAGGACACATGTTATACCACAGGCTATATGCAAAGACAATAGCAACGTGTATATATGCTAATAACGTTTCTGTATATAATTTACAGCTGTATGTTCATTGGCGAAGAGTTATCAATTTCGACCCCTCTACAAACCCTCTACATACAGAAGTTTGTAATATTTATTCAGAGACATCTGATATTCGTTTCACGACTTTTATCTTCTCGCTACGGAGTAGAGGAAAATTATGTTATACTGCGCGAAAAACAGTGAATTTTAGAGAGTCCCAGTACGATGAAATGGAAAATTCCAGTTGCAAAAATTAGAAAAAAAATCCTGAATCACTTGCTCTATCCAAAATCTATGTTTTGTGGTTCCTTGGCACCGAAAAATCAAATGACGGCAAAACGTTCAACCAATTTCATCTATAATTGATATTTCCCAATCGATCTGGCTGATATCGCGTCCCCTTGATTTCGAAACAGATATTTTAATTTTGGGGAATGTTTTACATCAAGACCCATCAAGAAACATTTCCACATTTTCAAAAATCATTCTCTGTTGTTTATAATTAAATTATTGTGGGGTAGTTTGAAGGGCGTTTAAGAGAATGATGCAGATCTCTTATTCATTAAAAACTCTGATTTTTCGAAAATTGCAAAAGTGTAACATTTTTTCGAAGACTTTGAACAACTAAGATAGAGATTTCTCTTAGTGAAATCGGTTTCTTAGAGAGATTTTAAAATAAGGTTATGTACAATTCTTCGCAAATTTAAGTACTTTTCGCGTAATTTAGCGTGAAAATACAGATGAGAAAGTACGTGCAGTTTCTGCACCACTAGTTTACTTTTATTGATATTATCCTACGAAATAATTTCCAATATTACGAGAAAACCTGTACATGTTGTTTTACAGTCGTTTTTTTCCTAATTTCTTTTTTTTAATTCATCGACCTAGAAACATTCCTAGAAAACGTTTGACGTAGTTCGTGTTTGTTGAATGTAATCCAGGACCATACTTGGCCGAACAAGAAGCTTTTGTACCTCTAAAAGCAAAAAAGCTGTCACCCAAGTTGGAATCGACCTGTGCTTGGCCGACAGAGGAGTCCGAAATCTTTCGTAAGCGGATTCCAGAGAATCAGAGTTACGAACCGTGTGAAACCAGATCCGTATCAAAATTGCCCACAAAGCCGTTGCACACACCTCGCAACTCTTATTTATGCATGTATATTTCTGGAACTTCTAAAAAGAGATATTTACTTACATTACTTTACGGCCTGCCATGTTCAAATCGATTCAACGATATTATTTTCAACCACAGAGCACGAAATTTTGTACAGTACTAAAGAAACAAAGATTATAAAACTGTTTTAGGCGTATAAAATGGGGCCTCTCTATCTATATATCTATATATCTATATCTATATCTATATATCTATATCTATATCTATATATCTATATATCTATATATCTATATATCTATATCTATATATATCTATATCTATATCTATATCTATATATCTATATCTATATCTATATCTATATATCTATATAT
>BOPP01000156.1:781790-799292 GCA_017312745.1 Gryllus bimaculatus
GAGGGCGAGGGCGAGGGCGTGGGCGAGGGGCGAGGGCGAGGTCGTGGGCGAGGGCGAGGACGGGCGGGGGAGGACGGCTCCCGTGACCCAATTGCTCCCGAAGGCGCTCAACAGAGCGCAGACACGTCCGAGGCCCAGAGCCCTGGACACTAGCCGTGACGTCACGTCTGGCCAATGGAGAACAAAACCTGATACTCACAAACAGACTGTGCGGCGGGCTAAGCGCGGCAAACATTTTCTTCTTTTGCTCTGGTTTTCAACCATTGCTCCCATTATTGACATGCTTCTATTAATTCATTCGTAATTATAAGTAAGGCCAAACAAGCGTTCTTATGAAGTTATCACATTTTTCCTTCCACGGATTCTTCCGGCGCAGGGATTGCCGGAATTTCCCCCCGAAGCCGTCCCAGCGGTTGGGACGACGCCAACGCGCTATTTTCCCCTTTTCGACACCGGGAATCAGGTTTATTAATTCCCTGCGGATCCGATTAAGGCCAGTGCGACCTGGCGTTCTCAAGGGTAGCGGGTTCGAGTCCTGTATTGAGCATGGATTTTTGCTTATGCGCTGTGGCATGGAGAAATTCTCTCAAACTAACATTAATGTAATGCCATTATAATCTACCCAGCAAGTCATTTACTCTCAGAGTCCTCATAAAAGTTCATTCGCAACATGAATCGTGAAAACTTTCTTAACTGTGTCACGGTTAAGTGAACATTCTCGCGGTGAATAATACTGCTGCCAGTGCATAAAAACTCTTAAGCAAAAGGAGAAATCTTCCGTTTAAAGAAGCAGAACAGTTACTGAAGAAGACTACTCACAAGAAGCCCATTCGTAGTTTGTAAAGGAAAGCAACATTACATTTCGTAAGGATCTGTTGATTTAAAAGTTATTGTAAATATCCACGTTCAATCTTTGTTCGTAGTCATTTTCCTTTCTTTCTTACTAAATAAAGAAATGGTGTTGATTTTTTTGTCTTCATTCTTTTCACAACAATTTTGCTTCTCATTGTTTAGATATTTGTGCTTACATTTTTTAACCTCCCCTTCTTTTACGCGCAGTTTGTTTTAAAACAAATTGTTGAACCTCTTTGCCACTTATGTTTGACATTGTTGATTACCCAACGTTTTTCAGTTCCTTAAATCTGACACTAACTTTGTCAACAAACTTATACCTTGCGTCACGACTTCTAGGCTGTCCGGGTGACGCCGCGTCGTTGGCAGAGAGGACGACGTTTCGCCTATTATATCGCAGGCTTCTTCAGGGTAGTGACACAGTAAAGCTCCGAAGCTGAAGTCATGAGCTCGAGCCGCGGAAGCCTACGTGTACATTTCTACCTTGCGTTTCCTCCCTTTCTAATTTGATATTCTGACGTAGGTCTTGATATTTTCTCGCTCCTGCCATTGCACACTAGTTAGCAACTCGAGGGATTCTCCCGCTCGCTGCGACATTCGCATCGACATTCGAAGCGGGAATTATGCACGCGGTGAGAGTGCAATGGGCCGGAGCAGGGCCCCAGACATCATGGAGCGGAGCGACGCTGCGGCGAGAGTGGGGGGGGGGAGTTAATTCCCCAGTCAAAACCGCCTTATCCAGACAACCTCTAAGCGTTCGACTGCTCACCCCACGTGTGTGGGGCGTAATGCTTTTAAGGGGAAAGAGCATGGAAGGAAAAGGAATGAAATATCGTACACGGTTCTTAATAGGGTTTTTAAGATACTTCTCCAGCATCTGTCTGGTATTAATGGAAGTTTCCGAGGGAAACTTTTACACAATCGCATGACAAAGTTTAAACTTTGGACTCATTTTTGAGAAAAAAATTGATGATGTCCTTGAGACTTAATGTAAAATACCTCAATACATTACGACAGTGGTTTTAAGTTCAAGGAACCGCGACATCAGCAGAATCGAAAGGGGAATTTCGATTTTGGTGAAAATTCTGCTTACGGTTTCGCTGCTTATGTTGTTCAGACAAACGGAACCAAAAAGAATCAGCTCTCTTTGGCTTATGATGTACCATACTATAAAGGTCAGAAAGCTTTAAAAATATGATTTGTAACTAAATTCCAAGATAAAAAATGCTGGGTGCACAAAAGAATAAGGACTCTAAAATAAATGTATAGGATTGTTTCAGCCATTTTCAAAGTGTATTTATAGACATAAGTGGTTTTAAAGGGAGAAAAGGGTAAAGATGGTATTATGTTTTAACTACAGCCCAGCCTCTTTAAAATTCACAATTGGTATCTAAGAGGAATTATTTTTAGTTATTTTTTTGCAAAAGCATTTTCGTTTGTATTGGGTGCCGAGAAATTATCTAAAATTGATTTTTATAGTATAATTTAATTGTATTATTTTTAATATTTTTCAATTAGAAAAGATGTTAGTTAAAGAGGAAAAAAATTGGCAGTCAAAGGGCGGAGGTGCTGGGAAGAGACTAAGAAAGCTTTCAAAAATCTTATTTTTATGTTAGAGTCATAGTTTCAGTACACATATGTTATTTTGTTTCCAGGAACTTTGTACCATCTTAGTTGGCGATACCCTTTACAACTTGAATGCTATTACCTGAACCTCTCATTAGATGATAGCCATTCAAAGACAGCTTGCATTATATGTTGCGAATTTTTCGTCTAACATCGTACATTGCCAGAACGCTTTTAATGGCTAAAAGCTCTTCAATCAAGCAACATGGAATAATCTTGCGTATCATATTCGCAATAAATAAAATAATCCCCCCCCCCTAGCGGGCCACGAGGCGCGTCGCCGCCGGGAAGCGGTAGGAAGCGCGCTCGCCTCAGCGCCAATTACGCCTGTCAGCCAGCGCTCGTTTGTCGCGCGCCCGAGACAGAGTTGTTCACCGCGGAATTAGCCGCGAGCCGTTTTTTGAGCTCGGCACGACGCGATGCGACGCGACGCGACGCGACGCGAGCGGGGCGCCGCGACGGTCGGATGTGTGGGGGTGGGGGAAGGGGTCTGAGGAAGAGGCAGCGCAGGCAGGGGTTGCAACGTGACGTGGATTTACTGGCAAGGCTCCGTGCCTGCCCTGCTCTGCCCTGCCCTCCTCAAGGCCCTTAAAGGAGACGTGCTGTCAAGACGTTGCGCGCGCTACCAACACTTGTGTTAGCAAGTGTCGAATGCGATGCGATATTTGGAATCGATACCAATAGAAACACAAAGTATCGATTCCACGTTATTGAATAGTAGACGTGATGTTTCGATGGAGACGTATCGATTTCCTTGCCTGAGAACGTTGCGGTACGCGATTTGGTGCGATATTTTTGTGCTTCGCGAGTAACGCGAAGGATGGATACGTGGACAACGAATGGTGAACCAGCCTGGCTGCCGACAAATCTCTCAGATACAAATGTTGCAATGCTGGGTTCGATATTATATTCATTATCGGTAATGGTGGCAACAACAACCTAAAGTGTTGATATCTCGGAACAGAATGGCGCAACTAACATTACTTCTAGGATTGCAATGGATTCCTTCTAGAGTTCGATACAGTTTTTTGTACCGATATATCATTTAACGCAAAAGTATTTTTAAAAAAATATATTTCCATTTAAAAAATATTTTATTAACTTCTATTGATTGATACCTTGAATTCACGATTCACATTCATCTTTTTAACTTCGTAGTATTTTTGTGCCATTTTAATATCAAATGTGTAGATATTTGATTATATAATTTTAAATAGGCTACTAAAAATGACATAAAATGAATTAATTGGAACACAAGTATCCTGATGTCAGGTGGAAAAGTCAAGGAGAAAAAAAGAACACAAATCATTAGAAGTGTGTATATTTCCGATATCATTTATTTTTCACCAACAGAATGAAACCCACAGAAATAAATGAGATATAAATGTATAGGATTGTTTCCCGACTTCACTAATAGTTCGTAATTTTTAAAAGACTTTGTTTTATTGTATTTTGTAAGTCCAAAGAAAAATAAACGGAAAATACGCTAACTATACTCACTTAATTCACAAGGTCGCCACAAACATATCAGCGTGGCACGAGGCTATTTCTTTCATTTACGTGTGTACTTTTGTATTTATTTACAGTAAAACGTTGATAATACAAGGCTCAGACATACGGCTTTTCAGTTGTAATGAGCGAGTAATTTTATTTGCAGATAATACGAAAAGGGTAGCTATGACACTCTCCATTTTATAATAGAATTAAAGGCGGATTTATAATAGTAGAATTGCTTTTTTGGAATATTGATGGGAGGATTGTTAATTTAACTATTTTATGCCTGCGAAGTTGCGGAGTAAGACGTGAAAATGGATTTGACTGCGCATCCAAAATTCTGGAAGCTCAATGGTCTTAACCCACGTTGAAATGGGTACATTTAGAAAAACAATCTATGGTATTTTTTGAAATATCTATGAGGATGGGTAATATGACCCAGTCTTTGTGTAGATTTAAAATTATTTGCGTACCAAGGAGAAAATACCAATATTCTGAGGATCGTGTTTTGGAAGGTATTCAAGGATTGACTTTTACCAGACTGTATTTTGTCTTTATTTTATTTACAGAAAATTTAGTATTTCTGGACAGCTGTTTTACATCAAAATAAGAAAATATGTTTGCATAATATTAAAATGTGTGGTACATAATCAGCAAAGACCTGACATGTAGACAGAATTCTCTAACTTTGCACAGAATTACATTATTATTTTGATCCTCGACAGATTTTAGCCCGTGAAATTTCTTGTACCGACGATTAACAATAGAAACACTTTATCCCAAAATATCTTCCTGTTTGAAGAAGAAGGTGGAATAGAATAAGATCACTTATTTTACGATGGATACTTGAGTATTTTTTTTCCTCAATGAAAAGATGTTTCTCTTACAAAATGATATGTCTAACTTTTTTCTGGCTTCATCGATTTTGCAATGTACCCCTGAACCCTCTTACTATCTTTTTCCTCTGCTTTACAATCTTTTTTTATTTACTCCAAAGAGACACGGCGATGTGATACTATACTCTCTTAAGTGGGAGCTTCAAAAATTATTATCAAGGTACGTTGCATATAGTGACATGTGTACTTTGATGATTTTTTATTTTAATTCTCTTCGTAATTTAAAATATAGTATTTATTTGTTTTTGATATTTTTACTTCAGCTTCAACATATAAATAATAATTTCCAAAACGTTGCTTATAATGTATTACACATTTCAGTATATTGCAAACATATTTTATGAAATATAATAAAATAAAGACGAAATATACCTGACCTGGATAGCCAGGGTCGATAAGGCTGAAGGGCCGTAGCTGCCTTGGCTCGGAGGTTAACGGTTTCTAATCCCGCCTCGGGCATGGATGTTTGTGTATCTTATGTTGTTTTTTTTCTCTACAGTTTCCTTCACCGTTTATAAATTAGAGTGGTCGTTATATGACAACGATGTTGAAAAGCGACCTTACAAATACAAAGACAAAATATAGTCTGACAAAGTTGTTACATCTACAGACAGGAATGAAAATAATAATTGCATAGGATTGATTTGTGTTGATCTGCTAGGATTCCATTGGGCGAGCGCTAGCGCTAGCGATAACAGCAGGCGTGCCCTCAACGCCCCTGGTGGTTAGTGCGAAAGGTTTCGTGCGTAATCCACGAACGTTGTGTAACAGCCCCGAGAGGGCGTAGGCGGTGTGGGAGGAGGGCTCAAGCTGGAAAGGCGCGCGAGGGGGGGGGGCGGGCTCAAAGCACTATGTTCTCAAGGGAACTCCACTGGCTTCCGGTATTCCACAAACTTTTCATTGTACCGTTTACCTAAACTAAGTATTGGACTGTAGTATACTCTTTTCGTAGAATTTCGCAGATTTAATTTGCAGCTATTGACAGACAGCTAAAACTGGTAAACTGTGCTGCAGTTCAAGAGAAATTCGATATCTAAGGGCGGACTGAAATTATGATACTAACAAACATTATGCAGTCACGCTACACCTCATATAGAATAGATTATGAAATGTAACCGTTTGTCGCCAACCAAAATTTGGCTCCACGAAGACTGTCTATAGAAACCAAAAACAAAATAGAAAACTGTACACTTTGAAGAAAAAAGTGATAGTTTACATATAAATAACGTCCTCGTCTTTCACTGGCACTTTTAACTCTCCACGAGTTTTGACCCGACAATCATGTGCTCCCCGATTTGCTGGAGTGATTTGTTTACGATTAGACCACTGGAAATGGGCCATGTGCAAATAGTGTACCAACACCTTCGAAAAGTAAAACTGGAATTAACATGCAACTTTTAGATTTCTTGGGTGTAGTTCCGTGGGACTCATACTGAAAATTGTTTCTTTAAAACCAGTACTCGCCCACCTTGTATGAATTTGTCCGTCTAAACTTTTCTGTGAATTTGTGTACCATATGAGACACGTGCGCTAAATATGCCTTAAGTTGATGATAAAGTTACACTTTTATTCGCATGTAATCTTACGTTAAGTTAACAAATGGCTTGTGTCAAGTTGTGTTGGTTTTTTGCCGTACACGTAATTTACATAATATCTAGGTGTTGCAATAGAACATACTTTCTCGCGTTATTTCTAAATTTGCAATTTTCTAAAATTTAGAAAGTTCAAGGAAAAGGAGACCTACTCCATTATTTTAAGCGTTTATTGTTTCATTCGTGAAAAACAATGAAAGAACAATTTCGCAGCAATGTATGATCACACAAAGCCAATCTCTCATCACGTCAACAGCGACAATCTTATTCGGGTGTTTATTCATTTTCTAATGCAGTTTGTGTTTTTAATCTTTTTCTTTTCTTCCTGGACAAAGTATCTCAAAACATCGTGCATTCGCATCAAAATCAACGATACTCAATTTTCGCTCATGACAATTCACCTTACGCCTACACTATGTAAACAAGAAAGGAAATATTGTAGTAGGATGAAATGCTTATTTTTGTAACATTTTAGATGTTGAACTTGGTTAAAAAAAATCAACGGAAATGGAGAGTTCCTTTGAAACAGAGTGGAACTCCAGTCTTTAAACGAGAGGAAAGTCTCTGCCAATACTCTTAATTATTTTCTTCTTTCCTTTCCTCGAATCAATTAAGGAAAGAAAACGGCACCAGCACTCAAATATTCATCACAAATATTATTGCCCCTTGACTCCATAACGAAATTCACTCTCCAAGCTTCTTTTCAAGATTTTCTTCACAAAATTATTGCAACTTGCGATTCCCACTCTGAGAGCAGAAAACACGTAATTTCTTAAAGTACTTTCATTTTAAAAATAATAATTCCGGTAAAAAAACGATCCTATCTAGTGTATCATCTAAAAAGTCATGTTTTCACTAAAACAAACAACTTCTGCAAAGCTCTTCGAGGGGCTATTAAGGTCCGAAGAGAACTATAAAGCTCTTGTGGTTTTCATTAAAATATTTTAAAATTATTATCATTTATATTGTACTTACTCTCCAGAAAGTATATTTGGTTTTGAACTATTACTATAAAATACTAGTTCTAAAAGAAAACATAACCCATGCTTCTGTCTCTTGTTTGACTACAACTCACGATTATTTCCAAACTATTTAAAATGTCATTCTAATTACATTGTAGGTAAAGGTTGTTCCTTACGTTAATAAGATAAAATTTACTTTGCTGGTGACTTTTATTAATGATATTATTGTATGATAGAGATCCAAGTTTTGTTGTGATTACATAACTGCATGAACATGGAGAATAAACAAGAAAATAGTTTTCGCTAGTCGGAGGATCTTTTTATGGACGTTTGCTGTGCATTCTAAGTGAAAGTCAGAAGATGAGGAAACGACACAATCGGAATGATTACCTTTTACAAGTGAATTACAACTGGGTTAATTTCAATTGTATGAAGTATTTTGGAATTTGAAAGGAACGATGTATCTTCTATTACCTTTCACAGGAAATATTGCGAAAATTTAATTTCGGAAAGCACTACGAAAAGCATTTATCCCAGAAAATGTTAGATTACATTCGTTAATAATTTACTTAATAAAATGAGATATTTACGGCTAAAAATCAGCTGGTGTGCTTAGTAAGGGTTTGGAATTGTGGGTTTCAAAATTTGGCGTAAAAGTTTTAACCGTGGTGTGATCGTGGAATTTAACAACGGAACAGTAGAGAAATTGAATATAATTGAATATAAAATCTTGGAACGCAAATCCACTTCATTTATTTGAAACCGCCGTAACTGAGTGACAGATATAAATTTCCCTCACCTACCGTGCGGAGAAATCGCCTTCTACAATGCACCTTCAATCCAAACATCAGCAAACTTGTTATTGAAAATGTGAAAAAGTTAAATATTTTCGACGCAAACACGTAGCATCAGTTCAATTCTTGTTAAAACTCACCGATGTTTTAAATCTCAACTTAAAAACATGAATGATGATTACTTATGAGCATGAAACTGACCACAAAAGTATTTAGAAACAAAATTTCTAATTACACCAAGCGGAATATTACCTCTTCGCAATCTGTCTCCCAGATTCTAATTAATTAAAAACTTTTATTTTCTTGAAACAGAACGATACTTTTCTTCCTCACTTTATAACCTTTGTGATACGAAACCCCTTTTTCGGGGAGAGAGCTCTCTTATGCTGTTAGCCATATTAGTCACGACCGTTTCCACCCTAAAAGGAAACACACCCTATCTACTTGGCTGTCTGGAAGACGCCGCGCCCCCGACACAGATGCCAACATTTCGGCAGCAAATCATCGACCTTCCTCAGGGCAACTTGCGGTATCAGGGCAAGAGGCATTTTGCCTTGAAGGACGCAGAATGGCGGCCGAAACTTTGACACCTGTACCCTGCTACGGCGTCTCCTAGGCAGCCAAGTACATACGGACTGCGGACTGGGGAGCCTACACTCCCATTTGTAACACATCATTCACGAACAGTTGCACCCGTTTCGTTTCTACACCATTTCGAGTCAAATGGTGCGCTCGTGGCCGGAACGCGAAAAAACCGTCTCGAATGAGAAACGTCACGTGCTGATTTTCTTCAGGAGGATTTGCTTTTTTCGGTTGGCTGTACCCGAAGACCTATGCAAAGAGCCTTATTCCAGATGCTATTATGCATAGACCTGGTAGCAACACCCTATCGTTCAAACAAAGACATACCCCCATCCGGACAAAAGGGACCCAAGGATATGCGGGAAATTGGCGGGACACGGTCACACGGCCGTTGTCTGCAACTATGAGTTTGGGATAATAAGGGAAGCACTTACGTCTACTAAGCAAGTGTAGGTTCATAAACGGCTAGTTTAACAACTTTATTCCCTTTCGGAGTTCTCGGCATCTTGTAGGTAAGACCTCTCAGATAGCTTAGTAAGCTTACACAAGAAGATGCTTGCGCAAGAAGATGTGACTGAAAATCAGGCGTTAGTCTTAAATTTTGTAGTTTATTTTTTTAAATTATTTATTTTAGGTCGCTTTAAAACCATGTCATTAGCGATCACTACCGATTTACATCAAAGATACATTGTAAAAATAAAAAGAAATATTAATTACAACAAATTTCACAATAATTCAGATCATATTATCAAGACCAGTAATATTAGTTAATTTAAAATTGACTTGCATCCTTCAGTTTAATTAAATACTTCATCAATTTCGTTTTGATCCCAAGATAGTTTCTTAGAATTTGGAGGCCTAAACATTCAAGGATAATGAAAGACGTTGATAACATTACTCATTTTGTTAACTTTTTTCATTTTGGACAGGTTGCTGTGTCGGTTTTTGTCTTAGATGGGAGTTGGCGAGGGAAGAATGGTAAATTCTTAATCTTATAATAATAACTTGTTCTCTTCTTCTTAATGTAGTATTTGGGATATTTGAGTCTGTTACAGATATTCATACAACATGGAGTATAATTAATTCCCAGATTAATCTTACTGAATGCCCGAGTCTGCTCTACTTGTCAACGCGTGTCTAATTATAACGCGTGGATAATAATAAGAGGATACGCTGGAAATTTTCTACCCCAGAGACACCCACAAGTGTAAATAAATTTTAGAGAATTGAAAGACATGCTGCGATAAAGTGACTAATAGTGAATATTGCAGATAAAATAGTAGGGGTGTAATCGTTTCGTTGGGACTTAAGAAGACACAGAAAACTTAAATATTTTTTCGTATTAATTTAAATTCATTTGTAAAAATAACCAGCTGGCTTTGGTAATCCCAAGAGCCCAACGCCAGGAGGGCAGGTGCCATGAGGCTGCGCGGGGGCGGGGAAGAGGCAGCGTCGTAAAGGGCTCGTAAAGCCCCCGGAGGCCTGCACGCGCTGTCACTCCCAATGAAGGCGACGCCCACCCGTCCCTTGACTTCCTCTCTCCCTCCCTGTCGTGTTCCCACTCTAACTCGCTTTCTCTCCCTCCCTCTCCCTTTCTCTCTCCCTCTCCCTTTCTCTCTCCCTCTTCCTTTCTCCCTCCCTCTTCCTTTCTCCCTCCCTCTTCCTTTCTCCCTCCCTCTTCCTTTCTCTCTCCCTCTCCCTTTCCCTCAAACTCCCTTTCCCTCAAACTCCCTTTCCCTCAAACTCCCTTTCCCTCAAACTCCCTTTCCCTCAATCTCCCTTTCCCTCAATCTCCCTTTCCCTCAAACTCCCTTTCCCTATCTCTCTTCCCTTCCATTTCCCTATTCAATCGGAATATGTCTTACTTAAGCCAGTAAATTTTCTCTCCTCATTCCATATTAAAATTCACTACTGTTTCTTCTGCACCAAATTGCTCCTGCATCCATAAGAGAGAAAAAAACGGAGGTCATGAAGGAAAAAAGCCATTTTGCGCTAATGGCGTTGTGTTCTGCAATTCTGTCGCAAGCGTGGAAATGAAAGTCGTTTGAATTTACTTTTTGCATCGGGTGTTTTACGTTATCGAACTATTTCCGACCTATTAAATATAAATCCGTAATCTGACTTCTTTAGTTTCTCATGGCACAATCCAGCTTACGCTTTTAAATACTGTTCTACTAGTAACATGTTGAGGCCTGCGTGCAAATCTTCAATCGCTACATAGAGCAGGCCACAAAGTCCAACTAAGAACTCGTTTTGAACTTTGACTGCTTTTGAGATGAGGGTGCGTTGTTATTCCACAACTTTTGGGGAACTTACGCAAACGTATTGCTGCAAATAGCCGTAGTTATTTCGTAGTTAAATAGCCAAAGTTATTTTTGTTTTATAATAGTTTAAAATAACACTTTCAAATATTTGCGCCTTTCAGTCAAAATCGAAAATGTTTAATTTGCTCATTGATTTATCACGTGTCAATATATAGCCTAAATCGACAGAAAGGGATTAAATCAATTATCAGGTTACTTTTTTAATAAACTTTTCTGGCAGATTTTACTTTTTATCTCTAGATCTAATTTTAAATATTTACACTTTCTATACTTTTTTTAGATTGTCCATGCCATTTTTCACATTGCCTTTTTAGATGTTGAAGAGCCATAAACGTTAACAGTCATAATTATCAAATTTTCTTCCTTCAGCTTCCTCATTCTCTTCCAATTTTTGCGTCCTTCCATTTCTCCTCTCCATCTGTTTCATTCTTTCCTCTCTTCACAACTGTTTCCTATGATCTCTCCTTAATAATTTCCCTAAATTTCTTCTTCCTTCTTCCTCCCTTCCTTCATACCTACCCCCCATTTCTCTACCAGTTGCCCGATGAAATGTGGCCACGAGAGCTAACCGAGTAAATACACGTTCAAAGCCCCTTGTACTCGCTGCATGGCCATCAGCGATGAAAAGTGCTGAGTGTTTGCGTCTTGACATCCGCGTAAACATGTCTGACTGCCCGCAATAATATGAATGAACTCGTGAACTGTGCATGTCGATTCAGAAACTGGGGTGGGGCTTGTATCACTGTTATTCGAAGGTCAGCAAATGATGGCAATATTTGTAGCACAATTTTGAATTTGTAAAGAAATGTATTTTATAATATGAATGTAAAATGTAATATTAACATATTACATTTAATTTTGAATAGTAAAAATTTCGTAAATATTGTTTTAAAATGTATAATTTTCCCAGCCTATTCTCTACTCCATTCTAAGTTGAGACGAAACACGTATACTCAAAACATGGAAGACACGCTGAATCTGAACGCGGATCATCATGAGTTTCTATTAAAAATGAACAACTGAAAATTATTAAAGTGGTGCTTTAATTAAAGGACTCTGTAATAAAATTCAAATAAATGAGGTATGCTATTTTAATTTCTTCTTAATTACTGTTTTTATTGCATTATTTGACGATTAAAACAGTCCTTTATTATGTGTCTGTTTTTACAGTTGAAGTTTAAACAAGTCGCACCTCTGTATAAGATATTACATATTGTGACATTTCGGTAAACATATTGTTACCATCATCTGGTTATTAAATAAATTAAGTTGAACAAGGATATAAAACATTAATATTTAATAAGATATAGATTAATATTCTAATAACTTTATAGTTATGCACATAACAATATACAACGAAGTAAAGTTACACTTTTTTTAGGTCATCTGATAACCTCACAGTAATTCGTAAAGGTCTTTTCCGTTCTGATTAGTCTACATCAAAGAAACAAATTATTTTACAACAACGCAAAAGAACATGTAAACGTCCTTAAATTGTTACAATAAAATTAGTAAAATCACACAAATATATACAGCTCAAGAAAATTAGACCCATGTGGTAGAATGAAGTGAAATAACCGTTTTCTTAAATTAAAAACTCTTAAATATTGGTTTTATGACCAAGCAGATTGGTCAAGGAAGAATTCACGTGAAACATTTTTTTTCATTTATTCGTTGAGTTGGGTAAGGTTGCTAGTTCTACTCGCGTAGTTTACGAAGAAAAGAATTACAAATTCGTTTTTAGAAAACGGGCGCTGGACGGACGTGTTACTCAGCAAACTGTTAACTGCGTAAACACACAGATGTGCGCGTGCGTAAACACATTAGACGCGGTTTTAAATGACGCCATACACTTTTTAAACTTGTGAATAATTGTTCGGTAATAACAGTATGCGAAGGAAAAGCTTCTGTGTACCACGCATTGCAACTACTTTCTAATGAATTTTCTCACACTCAATTGCAGCAATGATAATCAATGATCGTATATTTGGCTAACATGTAATTACAAATTTTTACTTTCTTCCTGCGGGGTAGAGAAAGTTATGTACAGCTGCGCGAAAAGACGGCGAGTTTTCGGTAAAAAAACTCTTTGTTCCAGAGTTGGTGTTCCACACCAAAAACTGGATAAATCTACTTACTAAATTGAGAAAAACAATCCTCTAACACGTGGGGAAACCAGAATCAATATTTTGTGGGTTCTTGACACCGAAAAATCGAATAACGACAAAACGTTCGTCCGCCCATCCGTGAACAACGCTAGTAACTAAACCATTCAGCCGATTTTCTCTAAAATTGATATTCCTCTATCACACTGACTGATGTCGCGGCCCTTTCAATTTGAAACTGATATTTCAATCTTGGGAGATACATTTACATGAGGCCTTTGGGACATTTTCAAAATTACCAACAAAAAAAATGCTTTAACGTTTTTGATTAAATTTTGTGGTTCGATAGTATAAAGGACGTTTAAGGGAATGGTGCAGGTCTCATATACGTTAAAAACCTGATTTTTCGAAAATTGCAAAAGTTACATTTCCTTTAATGGAATATGTCTCACAAAGATATATTTTTAAATAATATAATGTATAATTTTTCTAAAATTTGAGTACTTTTCGCGTAATTTTACGTGTAAATACGAGGGAGAGAGTACGTGCTGATTGAGCACCACCGGTTTTAGTTTGGAATACTTTGAACAGAATTTCGTATTTATTGGGTGCCGATAGGGATCCACGTTCATCTGGGCCTCGGTGCCGCACACCACGTGCAGCAGCCCAGGCACGCCTCTGATCCCATCTCGCACAAGGAGCAGCACTGGTCTGATGATAGCCAGCAACGAGATCACACCCTCAAGACGGCAGAATTTTTCACACCCTCGAGCAATTCATCTTTAGGTTTATTTATGTATCTACCGCGCCGCACAGTTGTGCTTCTCCTGTTTATGAATAGCAGGAAAGTGAGTTTGTTTTGAAAAGCAACTGCGATGGCAGACACTCCTTGCCGAAGCGCCGCCTCCTGATCCAATGAGGTCAATGTCAGAGTTATCGCTGACGCCCCTAGCGTGGAAAGTTAAAGATTTATCAATGTCTGTATTTCTGCCTTTTTTTTTGTTAAACCCGGGAGAACTACTCATTCTCTTTATGTTTACAGACGGAGAGCTGTGATGTTTACATGAGGTAACCGCCGACTGAATGAGAATCGCTAGTCTACTGTTAATGCTGATAATAAAGAGGGCGGTGAGCGGGATACAGGCCCGTTCATTTCAGGGAATAGTAAAGTAGATGCGGGCAAGAACATAACTTGTAAGTAATAGTTTTGTGCATAGAAGAAATAAAAACATTTTTATGATTAGCGTGTAAGGTCGATGACAAAGTTAATTGTACTGCAGCTCTGTCCAAAGGTCTTTCAAATAAAGTATTAATAACCACTTTTTTCCTTGGAGAAATAATTCAATACATTTTTATAATTAATTTACTGCCTGAACGCACTCGCTCAAAACGAAGTGGGATTCAATTTTCCGCAGACATCACAGACAAAAAAAAAGCAAAACCATATCTTTTTTCCTCGAATTGTCTCAGCCGGCGTTAGCATTGGTCAGATTCTGTTACTCATTGGCACAATTCGTTCATTCACGGATGTGTGTTCGGGCTCCCACACCCAACACAACAGTAGTTCATAATTCAACCGTCTTCAAATGTACATGCGACTGTGACATCCAGACATTAGACAATCTCAAATATGGAAAAACGCGATCTTCTAACGACCCGAGATTTCTTCCATCCGCCGGTGTTTAGTTTTCAGTAACCCAGTGTAGTTTACTTCAACAATAGTGTTGGGAACAAACAAACTTCATGCGTGGGTTAGGAAGGGTACACGGTGTGTTTCCTCAGCATTTAATACACGCTGATGAGTGTCTGGGTAAGCGACGTCGCAGGTCGGTATAAATTTCATAAAGTAATATTTTATAACAATCCTTTATACGTCCAATGCTAAGCTATAGAGTCTCGGTGACAGCCACCGAATGCAAAACTAATCTCCACAAAATGAAAATCTTACAAAAATTCCCAAGAACATACACTAAAGCCCCATCGTTTATCCCAATCTCTCATCTTTATTAAGATTTCAGTACCTCCCTATTACAGAACATATTTCTTATATATTCTTATATATAAAGATTCTCAAAGGCTGTCAGCGATGCACATCTACTTCGGAAAACAAAATCACCAAAGAAAACGTATCAAGCGGAAACTGCCCTGCGAATTCTCAAACACACTTAAACAGCTACTATATCTAACTTAAACACACTATATTTGATTAGCGTTATTCTATTAGTTGTTAGTTATTTCTCATATAAATTATGGTACTCTTGAAATATAATACTCAATAATAACGTATGTAAACGTAAACCAAATACACAATTGTTAATGTATTAATCGTATACTACTGCTCAGATTCACAGGCCAAGTAATAATAAATTAAAAATCCACCTGAATGTCACTAAGTATAGATTAAATACCGTGTGAATTGTGACTAGAAAAAAAGATTCGTTTAAAGCCAAGGTAACATCGTAAAAGAACAAAAAGATTTTGATATCTTAAAGACACGCTTAAATCAGGCATTAGATTTTGGCACTCTGATTAACAAAACTTTTAACTTATCATTGTTGTTTTCGGTTTACAATAAAACGTTTTACACTAAACGTTTCACTTGTAAATAAAGTATAACTTTATTCTTTGGTATTACGATAAGGTTGTGTTGGTTAACGTTTTGCTTGCGAGACAGTTGCCTGGCGTCAGGCTCAGCGAGAGATCAAGGGCGAAGGCGGCGCGAAGGGCGTTCGCGAAAGACCGGCGGNGGGGGGGGCAGAGGTGCAGGCGGCACCGCCTCCAAACGACTTCGTCGCCGCGGGCGTTGGCGGAGGCGGAGGTGGAGGGGGTGGACGCGACCGCAAGGCTGTTCCTGCAGTTTCGTCGCGTGTCGGCCATCGCGCAAGTCGAGTTGGCCGCAGCGCGCGCCGCCTGGCGCCTAACTCCGCCGACGTCCCTCCCCCCTCCCCCGTCACCCGCCAGCGTCACCGCTTCTGGGAACCCTGCGCGACTACCAGAGACTCCGCGCGAGGTCACACAGACACCCAACGCGACTACGGACCAGGCAAGGGAGTCTGGCGGATGCTTTCATCTGATGGTTTCTTCGATCAATACCTGGCGAATGCCGGAGCAGTACTGAAACAATTTGGCCTCGAACACCTCTTCCTTGTCCTATCCTCACCCCTTACACACACTAACATGCCCTACACTAACACACGTGTAGAGAGACCAGTCGAGAGCTTACAGCGTGTCCCGGCTAGAGCGTTGCCCCGCTGGTGGGAGATACCTGGTTGGGGAACGTCCGCTAGCCGATGGTAGGTCGGCGCCGGATCTCCCATTCAGCGAGGGCAAATCATCACCACCTCCCCGAAGAACAAAAAAACATACACTGTATTGACATACTAATGACCTTAGCAGTTGACGCGACCGGAATTACTAATCAATCAATCGTGTGACGGAGATTTTATTGACTTTGGGCCAGCACTCTTCTGAGGTCATTAGTTCCGAAAATGTAGTGAATGAGAATTCCGCGAGTGATGGTGTTCTACCTAATTAGAACGTGCAGTCCGACATGTACCCATACATCGTTTACGTTTCAACCCTCCAAGTCACTCCTCTATCTGTATTCTTGCTGCAGGCTGATCTGATCGGTAGTTTTCCGTGATCAATTGGTGGCAAAATTCGGAAAAGTACCGTAATTTACACGCGCTCTCTTTTCTTCCTTTTCCTTATTCTAGCCTCTGCTCGTATTCAGAGACAAAGACACATAAACATGCACACATACTTTCGTGCACTACTATAACACACAAGCTGTGAGACCAGTCGGGAGATTAGAGATCATACATAGACGGTAGTCAAACGCTAGGACCTAGTAGTCAATATTGCCGCAGAGACACGTTCATTAATTCTTCTCTCTTTTTCCAATTCGTCGTCATCCAAGATCTCGGTCTACCTTCGAAAGGGTTCAACTGAAAAACTTGTTTTGATTTACTGTGAAAGCCAGTTTTCATTAGGTTGCCAATTGCAGCAGTGTACATTGTATTTTATCTATAACACGTCACTGTAGTTTACATCTTTCACATTCTGATCCAACACTGACTTACAAATTCAATATAGATGCACGACAACACTCATCTCCACTGACCCACGCCTTGTACACAGTTCTTGCACGTAAAGGTCTGTCCCGCAGCGGCGCTGGCCATTATCTGCAGCCTCGTGCGATTTATTTGCCGCCGCAATCACTGGCGCCGCCTGCAACAGCGTCCGTCGGGCAGCGCCGGGGGTGGGGGCGGGGGC
>BOPP01000156.1:799726-836112 GCA_017312745.1 Gryllus bimaculatus
CCCCTCCTCGCCCCGCCCCGCCTACCAGCACCTCCGCCTGTCCTCATTCGCCGTGGCCTCTCCGCCTTTTGTCTAGGGTACTCCTCTTTACTTTGGCCTCTTGGTCTTAACCTTTGCCTGCGGCTCCTCTTTCACCTCTATCTATTCGCCTTCACCACTGTCTCTGCCAATGCCTACGCCGTCCCCCGCCGTCGCTACTGCCACTGCTCCCCCATTCCCGCTGCCTCCTCCTCCTCCTCAGCCGTCACCTCCGTCTGCCCTACTTTGCCACGGCCTCTTCGTCTTTGTCTTGGGTACTCCTTTTCTTTGGCCTCTCGGTCATCACCTTTGCCTGCGGCTCCTCTTTCACCTCCCTCATCCCATCGCCTATGTCTTTTCTTATGCTTTCCTCCGCAGCTTACCCTCACCGCTCTGTTGCCTCCACTCACAGCCTTCTAGTGCTGCAAAAACAATCAATCCCGCTTTTCGCTTGGGTGTGTAATTTACAAGTATGATGCTATATAGAGTATGTTATACAATATTAAACATACTCATATTTACTTTAATTGTCATAATTAATAAGTGAAAAATTGAATGTAATTGCTATTCAATATTTATTCCTAAAAATTGCGAATATTCTTGTGGAATCTTATGCTGAAGATTATGATGACTGTCATTCTTATAAGACCAAAACGATGTTTAAACTATTCAAAGAATTGATTTCTTAGGTCGGATACTCACTTCTTTGAATAATTTAACCACCATTTAATACAATTATACCGCAATGGCTTTGGAGTCGTAACAATGGCTGGCTGTAGTGACGCAGGACGTAAATTCCTCTGGAACTGATTATGCTAATCACGGCGAAGAGATGGCGAAGATGCCAGTGGCTGCTCCAGGGACAATTTTGATGGGGAATACAAAATTCTAAAATAGAAAGTGGATGGGCTAAAGTATTGGAGTCTATGGACAAATTTAAGTTACATGGAGAAACCCATCCTTTTTTATAAAATTATTTTCTATAAATTTAATTTACAACGAGAAACCATACTTTTGCACCTTGTCTTTTAAATGTTTCATAACATTCCCTCCATTTATTGCCTATACATCGTCAATTTGGGACATATACAGTAATATCATAACAGTAATAAGCATTTACTTCGTCGCATCCACAAAGCCAATTAGCTTGTAAATAAAGGTTTCTTTTAAAGCATCTGTAAAAAGATTTAGACGCTAACGTTGTTCATAGGCAAGCAGATGGACGTTTGGCCGTCATTCGATTTTTCGGTATGAACGACCCACAAAACATGGATGGAACATCACGTGTTAGAGATTTTTTTCTAAATTTAGCTACTGGATTTATCCACTAAATTTATCAGAGGATATTTTCTGAATTTAGCAACTTTATCCACTTTTTGTTATCAGGGGCCTGTAATAAAAAAATTTCTGCCAAAAATTTGTCCTTTTTCACGCTGAATAACATAGTTTTCTCCCTAATCCGCAACGAGAAAAAATAATAATTGACGATTTTCGCCCCCATGATTCCAATATTTTTTTCTCTTTACTGGTTACGCCATACGGCGAGAAAGTAAATAGTAGTTGATGGAAAAGAAAGTAGGGCTGCAAGTAATGTGGATCTAAAAACTGGAGGAACGATAACTATATGAAGCTGTTATTTAAAAACCGTACTCAAGGGAAGATGATAAAGCGCGGCGCCTGTGGCTGTTCAATTAATTTGCCACTAGCCGCTCTTTGTTCCACTGTTCAACCCCGTCATTTAATCATTATTCCCACCGGCTGCTCTTGGAAGTTCCCAAGTTCAGAATGATCTTGCGTTTGACCTCTGCCAACCGCTGCACGGCGGTGCTTTGAACAGATTCATTTCTCTGTAAGAAACACCAAGTGAACTGGGTATGTTTGCATCTGAGAAACATAAACAGGCCTAGCAGTCTGTCCACAAAGAAGTTAGTCTTCTCTGTCCGCAGACTACGGGTGGTAATGAACTGTGCTATGTGAACATAGGTAAACGGAACGATGTATCACTTTTGAACTGCTTCTGGGAAATGTATCAAGCAACGTAATTTCTCAAACAAACCCTGCGCCTCTTGTGATTCAAGGGTTGAGTCCGTTTACATACATGATCTTGTTAATGTTGGGACCAAGGCCATTTCATATGAGAAGTAAAAGACAATTAGTGTGAAAACATGTTGAAATATTCTGTTCCTAGCCTCGCGTTTTTAATTCAAAATTTAATTTAATATTTATTGATATAATATTATTTAACTACGGTTGTAATTTGTTTCTTTTTTGCATTACATCATTCTTCTTTAATATTCAGGTCATTCAAGTCATACTTGTTTGACATTTCAGTAAAAAACCTAACTCTCAAATACATTTTAGACTAAGAAATGAAACATTTATTGCATTCTGTACAGAAAATAAATGTCCTTGCATTTGCAAGAAATTAAAATTGAACACATTTATTCTATACAGGGCGGCGTGTTATCGGTATTTCCCTTATCTGCTGAAGTAAAGACTGTCCCAGATGGTTTTCTTCTCGCTCTCCTGTTATGATTTTGGTATTTTTCATTTCCAATGCAATACATCACCTCCGATGTGTGTGATCTATTGGAAACGTCTAACGATTCATCACGTGATAAACTCGTCCAATCATGACAAACAGCTCCCAGAATTTCTTGGGCAGAGAAAAAAGTTCCCAGAATTCTAGAACCTCTACAATGTAAATCCAACCTTCCCACAACTGTGTATTCAGGTGCTTAAAATTACCCTGAATTTTTTTCTCGTGAATTATTTTTAAAAGTTCCCAAAATAATCCTGAAAAATCCTCATTTTCTCACCAGTAGACAAAGATTCTCGCTTGGCCGAATGGTGGTTGGGGGAGATCTGGTTGAGAATAACTGAAGATCATGTGGAGGGTACGTATCACCTCTGTGCATTGATTGATAGATTAGAGATGCCGGGCAACTGCTCAGATCATTAGTCCTATAAGTGTAGTGCAAGTTTTTATCCCAAAAGGTGGCGGTGTTCTTCACTCACTGTATGGTGAGATCGGCGCTGACCTACCGCTCGGCTAGCGGTACTTTCTCCATCAAGGTGTCTCCCACCATCAGGGGCACCACCCCAGCTGGGTCAAGCTTTAAGGTCTCGACATGTCTCCTGACATGTGTGGTAGTGACGTGAATGGATGTGTAAGTGTGTGTAAGCATTTGATGATAGGATGATGAGAAGACAAGAAAAAGGAAAGAAAGACCGTGCACGGTCCGAGTCCCGTTTCTTAGGGCACTGCTCCGGCATTCGCCTGGTGTTGACTGGAGAAACCACGAAAAACTACCGATACCAGCAGCCGGCCGCTGGAATTCTCTTCCACACAGCGACTAAAATCGACGAAAATCCTGTCATTGTCGGGACTCGAAAGTATGATCCACCTGGCAGAGGCACTGCAGTAACATTAGTTGATGGCCTGGGCCACCTCTCCCGGTGACTATGTATAAAATACGCTAAGAAGATATTGGTTTTGTATCATTCATAAAATTATTAAAAAAACACTTTTGGCGCGATAATGCAGGAGAGGGAATTACTCTCCAAGGCATGCATCGAACTGATTTATGATGAAGAATTAAAAGGTTTTCTGGTGATAATGTAAGAGTAACAGAAGGTGCTTATGCAAACAGGACCAGAGTAATGTTTCTTGACGCAATCTATAGAATGAGATCCCTCTGAACTTGTGTATAAATGTGTGAGATTGTATTTATGTAAGCATGTATGAAATATGTTGTGCATATTGTCAAGAACAGCGCAATAAACCATTTTTATATATCTGTGATTTATTTTTGCTCATAACATACTCTTAATGAAATTTATAATTTTAATGAGTTGGGTCTGCTTAGATTTTTTTCCTAATTGTCAATATCGTCTGCTTGATCTTTGTAATTAAGAACTTTTTTTTTAGAACAGTCTTGTATTAAATCTCAATTGGAGTTGTTCAATCGCAACATTAATGGTTTCTTTTTTAATTTCATTCGTTGCCCACTTTATTGGAAATGTTTAATACAGGCAGATTCTGACGCATTCGTTATTTTAATTACAATATGGAAATATGTGTCCAGTTGAATGAAAAAGATCATTTGTGTTTCCCACGGTGTTAATAAAACCCCTTTTTATGCTTATTAAATTGGATTTTTGCAAATTGAAATGTATTTATTGAAAAGCATGACATATCACCATTAATATTTGGAAAATAAATATAAAGAAATGTTCACTTCAAGGCACAGTTGCTTGTGATATATTCGCAAAATACATTACAACACGGTCAGGAAGACGCAGTTATTTCAATTTTAATGCAAAGGGAGGTTTGTCCATTAATTATCTATCTATTAAATGTTTGTCATTAACAAATCTGTATGATAGCTTCTCAAATAATGTTCTGTTTTTCACTGACAACAGAACAGCTGTCTCTCTAATCGATGCGAGATTGTTCCTGTTCCCGCGTTAGGCAGTATTGTGAAAGAGGTGTACAACTACGCGTTGACAGTTTCATTAATTACCTTTCAAACTTCATTGAACAAAAAGGCATTGCTCGACGCTTTAATTTATCATATAATGTCGCATAATCGGATACATGTCTTTTAAGCATTTTGTAGCAGAAAGATGATAGTTATTAGTCAACATAACTACTTTTATATTACGGTGACAGTTAGTTGTCTTACTTTCATAGTTTGTGGTAAAATTAGAGTAAAGTTAATTTCAATATCTTTGTGTATAAAAACACGCCGCCACTATTTATTTGCCTCAAAATTATACATGTGAATCTACTCTTAAGTCTCTAACTTTTATGTAACTGAGCACAATATGATGTACAATTACAATGCACTCGAATATTAAAGAAATGTTAACAACAATTTATTTCTTTTGAATTATTGAATAGCCAGGGCTTACTCGTATGACAAACCCAAAGTGATGTTTTACTATTAGTCGTTTATCTACTCAATGCTATTTGCAATAATTTTAGAAACTAGACAACAAAAGCAGATAATGAACTTTCTGTACTGAGCATGTTGATGTCTGAATAAAAAAAAGCTGATGACATCACTAGCTATTCATTTAGAAGGAGAAAATTTCTTACTGGTTTGCAACAAGCACTGATTCTATTCCTTCCAATGATTCTCAAGTACATTCACATATTATTTTAAGAGTGAATTGGTATTTCTCGAATAGAATCTTCAAACTTTTAGTTTTTTCTGTTCAAGGTTGTCCGTTCTTTTATTATTTCTGCCGGATTGCAGTTGGATGTGTCGATCAAATTCATATTCATTTTGTGGGCGCCTCCTAAGCTTTGTCAGTGTCCCGCGACGAGCTATAGTACATTAGCAACCCCTTGGCATACTCCGCCAGTGGCGCGTTCGTCTCACGCTGTGCACGATTTCGTGCGCCGGTAGATGGATTCAGTCGACTCCGCTCACCATGAACTTCAGTCACTGGTCCACTTTCACTTACATTAGAGATAAGCAGTAGTAGATTCAGTTGTAGTGAACTTTGAGCCTCGGCTCTAACGAACTTAGAGAATACAACGTCCTGGAAATTAATTCCCTCCTGGAAAAGAATATATCGCTTCAGTGCCACAAATTTCAACACTAGGCAGATTGGAACAAATATCGAGGGCCAAAGGTCACAATCGAATTAGTCACCCCTGAGGTGAAGTAGCGGACCTGGAAAGGGAATCTTACTCATGACCTTATGCCACTCACTTTGAATGCGGAGCCAAAGGCCGTGTAGTGCGTGGGGTACAACTGGCGGCGGCGACGCGCGATTGCTTGCTTCAGTTTCAAGCTTCGTGTTACTTGAGATTCCACGGTACAAAGCATGTTGTGTTCTACGTAGGCGCCAAAGAGCGCGTGACTGCCACAGCCTGCGACATCCTCCGTGCCGCGCGGCAAAGCGATCAGTTTTATTAGTCGACTGCGCCGTGCCGCACCGAAAGGAAAATGTGTAAAGTGAACAATTGAAAATAATTGATTTTTAAGGTCAAATAAAGATACTGAAATGTTCAGTTCGTGCTGTTAATGAATTGTGCATGATCTCTATATTAATAAAATCAATCATTGTGGAGACATTCTAATTAATTTTGACATCATGGAATATAATTAATCTAAAATGTTAGTCCCTAGACGTTTCCTATAATCGGAGTCAACTGAATATTGTACTGGCCTGCGATGTATTCATTCGTTCAGAGACAGTCTCATTGGTCCCACATAAGCACCTACGTGTGCTCTCAACCCACAAAAATGTTTTTCCAATCTCGAATTGGAACTTGAAGTTCAAGTGGAAGTTTCCATGTTTAGTGGTAACCACATAATCAAGAAAACCTTTGTTATTTAAAAGTATTATATTATAGCATCTTAATGCCAATAACGAATAGAAGTCTATTTGTTCTAGAGGCTGTATATCTCGTGTTTATTGGTAACCAAAATTTAAATCTTTTATATATTTTATATATTTGTATACTTCAATTTATTCAGAGCTGCATTTGATAGGTTGTCAACTGTTATAGTGCCATCCAATCGGGAGCTAACACGTCACTACAGTGGTGTCACTATGGTGATGGTCAACCTCCCGATTGCATGACACCGCAACAGCTGATTTACGTCAAGTGCAGTTATGCTTAAATACAAGTATATGTTGACTGTATCAACTTACAACATATAGCAAAATATGACACTAACATGAGGATGGTTGAAATCTAGCAGATACTTGCACCACACCACAACTTTTCTGCATTTCGGTGAATCTTGACTGGTCACTGAATATCGGAAATCTTGAGATGTGCAATTACCATAGCTCATCTGGTGATCAAGGCAGAACTTGAAGGCGGATGATTTTGGAACGCCCTCTACGTTTTGGGGCTGCGGGCGCCTGTAACTTGTCCTCGCCAACTGTTTGTTGTTTCCTGTGCTTGGCTACCTTCTCATGAGACAACGTTTGTGTAACTCCTGCCTATATGCAAATTGATATATTTTCCCCTTGGAAACATTTTGGATTTTGTTCTTTTGTTGTGCTAGCCTTCAAAAACTAATTATCTTTGGGAGAGCGATTTTTAAAAATTTGTATGTTGCAGGTTTCTGACATCTGATCTACAAATAGGAAAATTAGTAACTAATACTGAACTAACCCTACCACTCCCCGATTCTATCACATTAATTAATTTTAACATACAATATTAATACTAACAAAGATAACAATACTAACAATAATAACAAAGAATTAATATTGATTTTTAAACACATGATAAATATTACATATTCCAATGCATTTTTACATTCACACACATATTTATAAAACTGGTTATCGGAAGTTTGCGGTGGCACGGTTCTATTGATTCCTTTTAATGATTTACTTTTTCCCGTGTTGTTATTATGTTCGTTGTTAATTGTTGCTGTTGTTCGTGTAGGTCAGTATAATACTATTCCCTATAAAATAAATTCTCTTAAAAGTGAAGGAGACATATAAAAGATCGTGAGCGCCGAGAATACTCGAACATTTGTTTTCAGTGACGACTTCTTCCATTCTTCTCCTGACACAAGCAAAATTAATACTCCGATTCTATCATCTCAAACTAACATCCTATTAAAAGTTAACGTCCCTGACAATATAGTTTTTTTACTTAAACTCCCTTTGTATTGACAAACTGCTCATTTCTCTACTAAACGTTTTCGACTAC
Source organism: Gryllus bimaculatus (assembly GCA_017312745.1). Lineage (NCBI taxonomy): Eukaryota > Metazoa > Arthropoda > Insecta > Orthoptera > Gryllidae > Gryllus > Gryllus bimaculatus. The sequence goes on from BOPP01000156.1 coordinate 807,441, forward strand.
CCATACATTTTCTTACGATCTACAGCGATCTCCTCTCACACGTATGTTCAACATGACAACTAACTTCGTTTTTTACGTGCAGATCGTTTACCGCTCAAGGCTCACAATTATCTGCTACTATTTCTGTCCTCAATAAGCCTGTTCCAATTGTTACTACCTCTTCAATGTTACACTATCACACTTCCTTTGCACACTGCTAATTTCCTTTGTAATATCCTAACAATGTTTGAATATTGAATACATTAGTTTTAAAATAAATATATCATTATTACGAAATGTAGTTGAAATAAATTAATTTATAGAGTTTAATTGAAGTAACTTCTCTCGTTTCGCCAAACTAGATTAATTTACTATTGTACTTTCCTTTTATAACATAAATAAGTTTAATGCCATTGAGATGATATGGCTCATCACAATATAAATTCAAATCAAAATATAGTGTAAACTACATAAAACAGAAGATAATTAAATTAATTAAACATTAATATTAGAGCAAAATTTTAAAACAACGTGCTCAGAACATTGTATTAAAATATCACAATTCCATTCAACATTAATTTTAAGATACTTCAAATCATTTATTAAAATGTAAAATTTTTAAATTCCAATGTTCATTTATTGATGATTATTTTTAACGTGTCATTATCGTCTAGTATTTTTTAGGTTTCTATTAAATGTTTCGTAGTGTCCAAGATTCATTCTTTCTGTTTTCTTAGCTAGAATCTATTTGAAAGTGTTTTAATTAAATACAGATTTAAAAGGTAGAAGACCTACAACTGGAGAAATAGTCAACAAATTAACCAGGTACTGAGATAAAATCTTGCATTTTTCCTAGAAAACAAATATTGCTTTGTTGATCCCAAATGCTTCTCATTTGTTGCTTGCTTAATAGTCTGCTTTTTAATTCACAGACTAACTTGTTATCTAGATAGGTTGGTAGCATGGAAGTTTTTTTGATTTCTTGCTTTCTAGCCCCCTTTCTTCCTTTAATTCTTTCCTTATTTTTTTCAACTCTGATGTCTTGGTTTATGGCTTTCTTGTATTTATTTATGTATTGATTTGTATTTTTTATTCTTTATTTTTTATTTATGCATTTACTTATTATTTATTTTATTTATTTATTTATTTTATTTTCCCTCTTCTTTCACTTATTACAGTTTTGAACAATAAAACCAAATTGTAGTATAAATTATTTTGCCCAATTCTTGGATAGATTCTTAGAATCTAGCACTTTTTTTATTAAAATAAATCCGGCATTTTATATGTATACTTCCTCGCGTGCATATATTTTCGTAGGCCCAACGCACTTTGCGACTCTATACCTAGCAGAGCGGCCTGGAGTAATACCTACGAGAAGTTGATTGGCACGTAACTCCTGGCAGACTTGCCCACTGCGGTTGAGGGGGGGGGCGAGGCAGAGGTAGACGACGGTGAAGAGAAAACGAAGAACATGAAGCAACGCGAAACCTTCGAGAAGAAAAGAAAGGCAGACCAAGCATTTTACTTGAATCGTCTCGTGTAACCCCGTAATGTTCAGGCTGCGAACTGCGGCAATAAACACGGCTCGCACCTCCATTACGTGCGATGAGCTTTACAGCGTATGTGGAACAAAACGATCAGTACCCACTGTGAGTTTTCTTGAAGCGACGACGCTATCGATTCTTGCAGAAGCGAGTTCGTCAAGTGATAAGAATCATTCTCATCGTGCACGTCTTTGGAACACAAAATTAAAGTATAAATGTAAATTAACATAACAAAAAAATATTTTCATTGTAGGTCTCGTCTTTGTTTCAGGGTTGTCCACTTTGCTTTTGTGGTGGGGTAGCCAGGGAATGGAGATGAGACTGCATTGAGTCATTCTGACACTTAGTCCCTTTGGTCGCATCAGCCTTAGCATCAGTGACATAAACAAAAGTTAAAAGAGATTCAAAATGACCTGGATGGTGAGGTGACTAACAGCGTGTACCAATCGATCGAAGGGTCACGGGTAGGAGTCACGCCTTGGGCAAGTTTGTTTTTCACTTGTCTCTCTTAAACGTGTTGACGTGGAGGGCGTCGCGTTCTGCTGAACCCAGATCAGAGGAGCCCGCAAGGGTGATGGTGTCTACAGAATCGGCTGCGTATAAGCGACTCTGACAGTTCGATATGCTGTTGCCTCACATTACTAATCATATTGCACCACCTACATCACAGATAAATGAAATCTCGAGACTTAACCTGTTATCGACCGGTGACCTCTTAACGACAGGTAACCTCTTACCGATCATGGGTCTTGATATCATGTCCATAATCTTTGCCACATCCGAACTTTGTCGCCTTCTCGTCAGCGTGCGAGTCAGATGATCGGCAACGCTGAACCCTTGTGTTAGAAAATAAACAAATCCGTACAAACTGCTTGCTTCAGAGCAGGTCTCATGACGCACTAGAGCACGTGGCGAAAGAATTATCAAAGTCGCTTATGCGTTTACTGCAGTGTTTAATCGAATATGTGTCCCATTGAGACGTAGAGGGTAACTGGCTTGAAAAAATCTCTAGGAAAAAAAGACATTCAGTCTCAGTCTTGAACTGTTAGAAAATGATACTGATATCAGTGCTTTTTCTACTATAATCAAAAGGAGTGTCAATAGGTCTTGCATTGATTCTGTTGGTATCGATCCCCTGGACATGTCTGTTCCTACCCCTCGTTCCCTCCCACCGACTGAAGAACTGCATTCATTAGGAAAACAATTGTATCCATTGTTGGTTTTACGTATCGACTCCCGAATGACGTGAAATCTAATTCAGTTATTACCCTGAGGAGATTTCTTGTGGATAATTCTGCTCTATTCGGTAGTTTTCCTGGCATTCTCCGATTAATACCAGGTGAATGTCAGCGCAGTACCCTGACAAACGGGCCACGGTCCGCGCGTGATCTTTCGTTCCAAACCTCTCTCCTCTCCTTATACTTACAGCCATATACGCCCACTCTATGTCCACGCGCACTGGAAGATTGGTTTAGCGCCTCGTGCTTTCTCGCTGGGGCGGTGTGCCACTGTCAGAGATAGACGTCGATGTTGAAAACCTGAAAGCTGGAGTGTAGCTCGGTACCGGATCTCATATTCAAATTAGAGAGGGCACTGCCACCTTCCGCGACTAAACAACATGCACTGCACTTACAGGGATAATGCTCATAATAGTTGACGTACTCGGAACAAATCAATCAATAAATTAATCAAGCATCATTCCCTCCCGCAGGCGAGCGTGTTTATCTCAGACCTCTACCACTCGGTATCGTCACCTTGATGGCGTCACCCGGGTCGACCCGACGGCGGACTCCCCCGCCCCTGTCCCCGCCGCACCCACTGTCAGCGGGAGAGACCCCCGCGCAGTCCCCGCTCGTCCCCGCCACCTGTTGACGGGCGGGGATCGATACGGAGCCCAGCTATTTTCGGCGAGCGCTTCCTCGCGAACCCGCTCTCGAGCTTCCGCTCCCGGCCCCCCTCGCCCCTCCCCCTCACTCCGCCCCCCTCGTCCCCACCCCTCGTCCGACCCTCTCCCTCCCCGCCCTCCGCCCCTCGCCCCCCGCCTCCTCGCCCCGCCGGAGACCTTCGGCGACGCGACGTCTCTCTCCTCACTCATTTCGGAGATTCGCTCAGATGCGTTCGTCATTGCCTTAAAATGCTTTCCGGAATGAACCCAATTGCTTTCCGGGCCGGATGCCCCATTTTCCGGTGCGTTTCTCCTGTTGTTGAAACTGTCAAAAATTAAGAACATAATGTAGTATTTAATATAATGGTTCGAGTGTTTGCTGATGCTATCTTTAGTTATTGAGAATATGTTTTAAGTCGTATAGTAGTTAATATTTGTAATTTAACAAGTACGTTATAACTGTAAATAATGAATAGTAACTAATTCAAGATTATGAAAAAACTAAGATTTTTGATGCGTTTGTATCACATTTCAATAATTGGGTGTTAATAGACAAAATAGAAATCACAAGAAATCTGTTTTGTTTCAAACAGTAGCATATTAACCCTAGATTCATTACACTAATAAATTTTGCTACAACTGTTGCTTTATTTTTCAATTTTACGCATATCTCGAACTTTTGTCCGATAGTTTAGGCGTAATTGTTAAAGATGTTTTCTTGTATTCATTCATATTAATACCACACTATTTTTTAAAAGACTATAAGCATTTTTTGATGACCAAAAATATTGATTTCAACTCCATCCTTTTTGTATCAAAATACTGTTACAATCTTTTTATAAAATATAAAATTAAAAATGACACTAGAAATAGACTCATTTTTGTTAATTGTATTTCTTCTATTATTGAAGATATTACTTTGAGCTTTAAAAAATTAATACGAGTATATTATTTTCCTTGGTCAATGGTAGCAGAATAAATTTGTATACACATGTGGACGCAGAACGCAATGTTGTTTGGTGTCTAAATTTTCAACGTGAATTGTGGTTCTAAATAAATGTTACTTTGTCAATTTGTGAGAAATTACTTTTAATTACAAACAACTTCTCCATGTTTCGGGGAATTTTGAGTCACAAATTACATTGCTGGATGAGAGCTTTTGTGCGAATTCCGCGAAGATTGTTTCCGCATGTCGTTTGCGTGGTTCCATTTGCTTGGCTAGCAGCAGCAGCAGCAGATTCGTGCCGCTATTTCGCAGTTCCAGCTTCAAAAAATGTGGAATAATATTTTTGTGGCGGCAAAATGTAAATGGTACTGTAATGACGGACTTGGAGCGTCACAAGTGGTGCTAGAGGATGTAGCAAATAGAGATGGAAAAGGCTAAAACGTAGAGAATACGTAATCATTGGAATTTAGAATCCTTCCTGCGAGGATGCTGTGGATAATGACACAACAACGACAAACACACATTCAGGCGCAGATTCGATAAAATGATCTAAAGGGATTCTGAATCATCCCATCTCGATCAGGTTTTGTTCAGTTTCTCTGGTCCCTTGAGCAAATGCTGAGATGGCCCTTTGTTTGCTCCTGAACAGTAACTTCGCTCTCTCCACCCAAGACATCATATTGACTCGTCATACACGATTGTAATTGTATATGTGATAATAATAATAATAATAATAATAATAATAATAATAATAATAATAATAATAATAATAATAATAAGGCCATTCCCAAACGAGCTCGTCTTTCAGTGGTAAAAACCGTGACGTTGGTTAACGCCCCAACGACGTCTTCACGGGTATTGCCATATACTCTTTAAGTACTGACTTAAAATATCCCACAAATTCAACTCTTCGATCAGACTGATCGAGTTCTCAACGTTACTCTGAGTTGTTATTGTGTGTAACAAACTATTATTTTACGATACTATAAGAAAAACATTTTTTCCGCATTGAAAATACTGAAGAATAATCTTGCACAAGAGTTAGTAGAGCCTCCAGCCACTGCGTCTCCCTGCGCTAAACGTAGAGCCATGAAGCTGAAGGGGCCGGGGCAGCCGGAGCGAGAAGCGAAATGGTGATGTAACAACCGCAGTCGCGGAGTGGGTGGGCGGGGCGGGGAGGGGCCGTGGCGCAACCCTTGGGGCGCAGTGAGGTCGTGAATCGGGCGCCGAGACGACAGAATCTGAGATGGCGGCGAGTGGGGGATGAGGTGGAAGGTGGCTGATGGCGGAGGAGCAGGAAGGTGGAATGGGCTAGGGAGGTGACTTGGAAGGGAGCAGGTCGGGAGGCGATGAGGAGGGCGGGATGGATGAAGCGGTGGGGAGTGAAGTGGTGGGACGAGGGTGGGGAGAAAGGCAAGATGGAGGGCAAAGTGAAGGTCCAGATGGAGGGCGAAATGAAGGGAGAGGTGAATACTGAGGTAGAAAGTTGGTCTTATTTAGCAGTGAAGGGCAGAATAAAGGGCAGCACGAACGGCGAGGTGAATTGTTTGATTGATGATTCCGTGCGCGTCAACTGCTAAGGGCATTAATCCCATAAGTGTAGTGAATGTTTTATCGGGAGGTGGTGAAGATCTTCCCCCGCTGGATGACGAGATCCGACGCCGACCTACCATCGGATAGCGGAGATTTCTCCAACCAGGTATCTCCCACCAGCCCCGCCCCCCCAGCCGCCCCAACGGGGAGATGGTCTAAGCATCCGACCGGTCCCCGCGCATGAGTGCTAGTGTATTGCATGTCAGTGCAAGTAAAAGGGAGAGGATAGGACAAGAAGATGAAGGAAAGGTCTCTAGTGTCAGTGGCCCTTTGTTAAGATACTGCTCCGAAAACAGTCTCGGAGTTGATCGAGAAACGACCAATAAGAGAGGCCGAATACAAGCCAGCTGTATAGCTTCCGAAGGGCGACGGGCGAGGTGAAGGCGGGCGGCGGGTTGTGTGTGTGGGGGGGGTGTAGGGGGCGGGGTAACGGCAGGGGGTCGAGGGCAGCGCCGTGCGTGGGCCGGAGAGGAAGGGACTCGGCTCAGCCGCAGAAACGTCGTTACGGCGCCGAGTCGCCCCGGGCCGTTCCGCCCGCCCGCGCGGAGCGCTGTTCCACGATGGAGCCGCCGGGCGCGCTCAGTCTCAGAGCCGGGCCGCCTCCCTTGAGAGCGGCCAATCACATAAATTACCTGATAAAGGCCAAGCGCCGCCCGCCTCGGGGGAGATGACTCGATCACCCGCAGCCGCTTTCAAAATGTCACTTCTCTTCAAGAGTATACATCATCAAAGAAATGCAATATACAATTATATTAAATAATTATTTACGGGACGTAAGGGGAATTTGAATTATTTTTTCTGTAGGATATAAGTTAAGTTTGAAATACATAACGCATAATATTAATGAATCATCAGCATTTTTTTTCCAAGAATCCGACTATGTTGCTGACATGAAGTAAAATATAGACGTATTCAAACAGCCTAAGTCGTAAGTATCGCACACGTAAGTATCGCCACAAAATTCCTGTGAGATCTTTCGGAGAGGCGTTTTAAAACGTCCTTCAGGTTCTACGGGAAGTACCTTCAAAGAATTAAAATATTCACTTCAAATTAAAAGGACCGGAACATCAGACAGATCGATCGAAAAATATCTGTTTTGGTGATATTCCTATTTACGGTTCACCTGCTAGTATGGTTCACAGACAAATAGGCGGACGGCCCGACGTTTAGCCGTAAAGCATTTTTTCTGAAATAAGGACCCCAAAAAAGTGTATTCTAACTACAAGTGTCACAGGAAATAATTTACTATATATAAGACAAAAATTATCCACTTTTTTGGTGTCGAGATAATGCAGATGTTTCTTCCAAAAAATAACCGATTTTCGCTGCATCACTATATAACTTTCTTTAAACTACGTATGTAGTATTCAAGAAACCGAAAATATAGGTTTTTACTAATTTTATACTCTAATAAAAATTATTCAATATATTAATTGTTTACATTAAAATTATTAACTACAAATCAACAAATAAACGTAACAGATTTTATATTCATCCTAAATTAAAAATTCTTCATATTCAAACGTCATGTCGGTTGGACCTTTAGACTCCCCTGAGAAAATTGTATCTGTATGAATATGCCATTTTATCTGGGATTTAACATATTATTTCAATAAAATGTTTCATTAGGTAAGGCTACTGGCCCGCTTTAAAACTGTTCAGAAAGGGAGATGAAGCCCATGTGCCCGCTCTCTCATGCGCACGTCAATGTTCAGCTCCTATCATTTTGTCTTCGTAGCAATTGATTGAGTTCTCCCAAACTGCCAAATAGTTATTTTCATATTAAGTGCGTAAAGTTAATGTATTTTGCACTATTGCGAGTTTTTGCCGATACCTATAGGTCTCCGCATAAAAACTTCAATCATGATCGAGTAAAAAATCCTTTCACTTATGAAATGCAAAGATCGTTTTTTCTATGATCGTATAAAAGTTCTTCTATTATTCATCGTGATGTGTTTCCTCTTTACTCTTAGGACGTCCTGGTTTCTCGACGTAAGGTAGTGAAGCATTGTAGTTCCATACGATTTTCTATTGACTAACCGGTTACAATGTCTGACTAGAAAATGGTTAAAAGCAATGCTGACATTTCACAGGAGTTCTTCGCCTTCGTCGCCTTCGCAGATCTGCAAAAATTGCAGTATCTAATTTATTACCCGAAACTCTTAAACAATTTACCAAAAACCCTACCACCAGTTGAAAAATTGGTGTACATTTACGAGAGTTGTTACGAGTTTCATAACATTTTATTTGTTAATAGTTATACTACTTATGTTGATAGTTAATTATAAATTAATAGTCATTGCGAAGAGTTTAATAATAGTGAAATTAAAGTTGTTTTCAAGTTAATGTGTACTTCATTTTCATACTTTCTTTTAATCTATCTACCGTACATAAAAAAAGTTTTGTGTACCAGCATTATAAATGACATTTGCTGTTGCAAGGAATTCTTCATAAAATGGTAATTTACGGCCCAAATGATGACTTATTAAATTTCACGGCACGAATGATCACACGTCATTACGCCATCAGCCAATCGTAACGAGAGAATCGTTGGGAGGTAGCGCTAAACGAAACAGCCGACCACCCTTTTCTCGCACAGATGTCAAATACCCGAGACGTTACAAGAAAGTGGTATCGCAAAGTTAAGTTTGATTCTGTTAAAAATGTGTAATGCTGTTATACAAAAAAATAGTGTACACAACTCACTTATAATGTTGCTTTATTGCATTTGTACAAATTTGAAAACTCGCTCCTAACGTCGCTCGTTTTCAAAACTTGTACTCATGCAATAAAGCAACTATTTTCGCACAGTGATGTCATCGTGGAAAAAACACCGCTCACTCTTTGATACCGGAAGTGAGCAAATAACAAAGGGACGCTCACCCGACGCGGAACGTGTTCTCTCAGGTCGCTCTTCTCCATCTTGTTTGCGGCGAAAACCTTTCGCAATTACCGGTCCCCAGAAAGGCCCAAAAGTCGCCGCGAATGCCGGATGTTTTCCTTCCATTTCACCGAAAGATTGATTCCCGCTTCGGCGGGGGAAAGGGAAGGGGAAGGAGGAGGGGGAGGTGGCCTTGGAGAGGAAGAGGGAGTGAGGCGAGGGGAGTGGGGGAGAACTTAGGGCAGCAGTTGGAGAGAGCAAAGGTCCTCTATTACCGCGTGTTTGTTCTTTGACGCTGGGCAGAGGGCGGAAGATGAACCAGCAGGCGCCTTCTTTTCTGGCCCTTGCCGGTAGAGACGTAGCTGTTTTGCAAGTTGTTGTACAAGGGGCTGTGTAAATCGAGGTGCAGAAAATGTTCTTCGCCACGGATACGAGAAAAAAGTCGGCTTCGATTTTATAAATGTGACTAATACTGCATTCGAATCTATATTACAATGAAACCACTAGTTATACTCCAGCACATACTTTCTCCTATTATTTCCAATTGTTGGAATTTTCAGAAATTTCAATATTTCAATGAGAAAGAGAACGGCTCCATTTTTAAGCATTATTTACTCTATACGAAGGGGACAAATAAAGAAAAAAATTGGAGACCTTTCTGAGAAAATACATTTTTTAAACTGCATTAACTTCAAACAAATTCCGTAAAATCTGATATTTAAAAAAAAATTGTGACCTTTTTTTAAGTAGAACAGTCTTTTTTCTCAAAAAATCAGTATTGTACTTTTGAAATGTTGCTTTTTTCAACTTTCGAAATAGAGAGAGTTTACCGAAAATAAGGCCAGCTCCAAACGTCTACTTAATAAAGGGATAAAATTTAAAGATGGGTGCAAATTACGCTAAAATACTCGTATTTTCGAAAAAATGTTTATAGGCCTTGGTGGAACAATAGTTCAGTCTGTCTTTACACAAGAAATCTCTATCTTTAATATCATGATTGTAGTACGACAGCGAAAAATTTTGTTTTTTTCAGTTTTCAAAAATTTATCGATTTCGACGAAAATGAAATCTGTCCTTTTCTTTTAAGCGTCCTATACGCTACCCGAGGACAACGTTATGGACAAGATTTGTTAAGATGGGTATGCCCTCATCTCAGAGATTTTAAGCTCAGTACGATTTTCCGTTTGTCACACGCTTGATACACAAAAATCACTTAATTTTATTAACTCGTTGACTTTTAGAAAGAATATTTTTTTGTTATTTTTCTATTACTAAACTAACAGTTTTTTCAATTCCAAAAGCACCTTTGTTTACTTTCCAACAATTTGTTTAAATTGCATTGCTATACATGTTTGTGATGGTCTGTTTTCACATACTTATACCTCATGTCATCAATACCCAAAGTAATTATTTTCCACCATTCAATATCGATAATATTATCCTTACATCAGTGTCATGCTATCCACTTTATTTTAATGATATTTACCCTGTTTTGGAGGGCAAAGAAATTTCTCATTCACAAACAACACGTCTCACTTTTGTTTCAACATTATGTGAAATCGAAACAACGAGCTTTGATGTCGCTTTATCCAGTAGGTTTGTGAGAGGATGCCTCAATAATTGCCACTAAAGTACACAGTGATTGAACATGCCGCTTCTGAATGTTTTCTCTTGTATTGCGTAAGCACATTCATTCGACCATTCAATCTGCATTAAAATGTTTCCATTCCAGTACGCAAGCTGTAAAAACTGTTTCGAATGCAATAAGGAAAGCAACTTTATCAGCCTGTTGAACACATTTTGAAAGGTCACTATGTCCCTTGTAATGCCTACAATACAATTCGTTAGGCGAATGTCAATATAATAAAGATTAGCAAGTCTATGGCGAGGAGGACTGCGTCATTCTATCGAGAACTTTGAGTTAAGTGAATTTCGAAGCTTATTCAATTGATTAAATTAATAACTTGTAAAGAATTTCTTGCCAAGACACTTTCCACCTGAAAATACACATAGCATGGTAGACTTTTGACGGCCATATTCAAAAGACGAACAATTATGTAGATACTGATGTATTAATTCTTTTGGGTATTGAAAAACGGAAATGGTCGACATTTTCTACCAAGGCTTTAAACAAATAGTAGAAGGGTCAGCAACTGTAACATCGCGCGCCTGCACATATAGTGCTACAGGCGGCTCCGCGCGATACTACAAACTGATCAAGGGGTAGGAGAGACCTACTTGACAAAAAAATAGTACTTTTGGAACAAAAAATTTCGACAATTCACAAAAGTTAGGACGTTTTTTAATAATGGCATACGAGTATAAAGTTCTTATCCTACTCCAGAAGAGATCAATTACGTCTGTGGCGTATTTGCCGGGGCAAGAATTCACAGACGTGAACGGAATGTAATCTATTTAGTATTTATTTGATATATGTCCCAACACCTGAATAATATTTACAATAATTACAATAGACAATATTGACCCGTTATCAGAAGAAATATTACTGGACACCACAACCAGTGGCCTGATAATTTGATAACTTGTTCGGTGTGGTGCATCAGTTGCTCTACGTGCGCATACAAGCGAGTATGCCGCACCTCCCGTCTCGACGTAGCTCGCTGGCTTCAGTTCCCAGCCTCCGTAGCTTACGCATCGAAATGTCGCGCCGCGCATAACCCACACGGCTTCCTACCGACGAGTCCAAGAATCAGAAGGAGTTTAGGTCCGGGGTCCGCTTATATTACTTTCTGGACCGCCTGACGAAACTGCGTCATCTCGCTGTTCTCGCCGACGCGGTTCCACAGCCAGCATGGCGACGGAGTTCAAAAGTTTGCCCTAAGTGGCAAACGGGGTTCACAAGTGGCCACCCACGTCACGGCATCCCCTCCCCTCACCCCCCCTGGGTTTTCTTTTGTTCATTCCGGCGTCCCTTTCAGCTAGCGCTGTCCGCTGTCGCAAACTACTTCCTTGTGCATTTCCTGTTCTTGAAAATGCACGTGGCGAAATTTTTGTCAGCAGTTTTGTACTAGGCGACTGTTATTACGCCACACGGTTAATACTGTATTTTGGGGTATATTTTATATTAAAAATATTAAAATTAAATTAGGTGACCTGGCTGGCTGATGAGGCTAAGAACATGTACCGTCTCAGCGCTTCGGTCTGAAATATCGTGGGTTCGAGTCCCACCATGGGCATGTTTGTTTATTCCTTGCCTCATACATATTATATATTGTCGTGGAGGGCTTTGCATACCGCCGATCTCAGATTGGAGGAGCTCGTAAGTGTGTAGGTGTCTAGTGTGTGGTGGAACATGCTTCGCATCGGAACGTAAAAGGCAGTTGGCTGGAACGACAGTTGGCTGGATAAAACCCCAAAAATATCAAATTAAACAGTAAATAGATTATACATATTAAGAAACGGGGCTTTTAAAAACAAATGAGGATATACAGGACAGAGTCCAAAAATCAGGACGTCTAGTAACCCTATCCAAATGGCGTGTAAGGGCAAGGGCAAGGTGGTGGGGGCATGGCGAGGAGGGGTGAGTGTTTCCCCGCATATGGACCCTCAGCAGGGGACACTGCAGTTCGCCCTCTTGTTGGCCAACCCCATGTGCACTAAGCTCTCAGTGATCCTTCGTGCTCAGATATAATCCGTACTTACGCGCAAGCTCTACGCTCAGGTGGAAGTGCTCGGCGTCTCCTAGCAGACGCTGTGAGCCGTATCAGTGCCATTGGCAACGCTGGGTTCAGAGACCGCGAAGAATAGCGTGTGCTCCAAACGCCGCGCAATATTTTCATTCCGCAGCAGAACTTTCTATCCGCTGGGCTACGTCAGTTGGACGGTTATTCTCTGGTGTGGACGCGGTACGATCTATAAATATTGTAGCTACCATGCTACCTACATCAGAACTCTTATCTACTGTATAAGGCCTGCATAAAACTCCGTGGACCCTACGTCGCAGACGCTACGCTGAGGATCCTACGTAGTTTTGCGGAGAAAATCCCAGAGCTTCGATGATTATCGGTACGGCCTGTGCTTTTACTCCGCACATTCGCCTAATACTCATTTTCAAATTCTTGTGTTTAAAATATTTCTCTGCCACCTTGATGATGTGGCGTCTTTGCCGGGGCAATAAATCACAGACATGAACGGTTTGTAATTTATTGAGTATTTATTTGAAAAATGCTCCAACACCTGAATACTATGTACAATAATTACAATAAACAATATTGACCCGTTACTAGAGGGAATGTCCCTGGTTACCACCACCGCTGACCTGGTAATTAAATATATTATTCGGTGTGATGCACCACTAGCTTACGTGAGCATACAAGCGAATATGCCGCACCTCCCGTCTCGACGTAGCACGCCGGCTTCAGTTCCCTGCTTCAGTAGCCTATGCATTGAAATGCAGCGCCGCGCCCAACCCACACGACTTCCAAACCGACGCGCCCAAGAATCAGGAGTTTAGGTCCGGGGTCCGTTTATATTACCTTCTGGGCCGGCGGAACTGTGTCATCTCGCTATTTCCACCGACGCGTTTCCACAGCTAGCCTGTCTACGGGGTTCACACGTTTGCCGCAAGTGGTCTACGGGATTCACAAGTGGCCACCTACGACACGTCACCCCTTCTATTCCGCTCCCTAGGTTTGCCATTGTTCAGCCCGACGTCCCTTACCGCCAGCGCTGTCGCAATTACTTCCTCGTGCATTTCATGAGCATGAAATGCACGTGGCTGATATTTTGTCACGTTTGTACAAGGCGACTGATATGACGCCACAATTACGAGAATTTGATCGTACAGTGGAACAATACGTACAAGAAGAGACGTCTTCTCTCCAGTCCCGAATAACAATATCCGGTTTCTTTGCCGCTATCGTGCAATCCGTTGGAATTGGTTGGACGTATAATATTGAACGCAATCCGACATACGTAACCGATTTTGGTGAGTGTTCGTACCGCTGCAGCCTGTGTTTGGATCTTCGAAGGCGTTACAGATCTGCCAATGGAGGTAACGACACACGCTATTTTGTCTTTAAAGTACCCTGTTTTTGCTAAAATTGGGCAAGCTGAAACGATATGATCAATGGTTTATTCTTGTTCCTGGTAAAAGCGACATTTATTGGGAAACTTTGAGAATCGCTTTATCATAATGTGTCTCATTGCCTGAATTTGGGCAGCTATTACAGCTTCTTCCGATTCTGGCTTCATTCTTCCCTTTTAAGCCACATAAATGATTGATCTGTATTGATATGCACCTTGTCGATTCTCTTTAGATACTGTTCATGGAGTGGTTTGTCTCTCCGCGATTTCTTTAACATTTTGTGTGTCTCATTTTTTATGTTTAGTAGCATCAGCAGTTTAGTGTCCGTGATATTCTGCGTGCCTTTCATAGTTTTTTTCGCCATGGTATTTGCCACATTTTCAAACCTATGTTTCTCATTCTTATGTCAGCTATAATGACCAGCTTCACTAGAGGGGCATCTTCATGACTCACTTTCCCAATCTGACTATTACATTCTGCCAGGAGTCTTAAATCTGTATGAGACCTCTTCCTTCTCCTTATCGTAAGACAAAGTCTATGAACAGCTGCTCCAGGGTGGGTAACATGATGCATTGTAAGCGCTTGTCTGGTTTATCGATCGACGATTCGATAACTCCTTGTTCAGTCTAATCCACTAGTCCAAAACTGTACTCGCCTACATGCATCGACAAACTACCAATTGCAAATATTTTATTTCTGGCGTTCAGAGCGGTCTACAGGACTCACTCTTCTGTAATACTCCCGGCGAACTCTTTCATTGTAGTCTGAGATTTTGCCACATTCTTCAATGCCCAGATACTTGTTTATTGTGCCACGTAAGTTTTTACTGGGATCAAGATCTTGAATCACAATGCGCATATCAACTTCAATGCTCGCTGACGGTGTCCCTTTGCCTCTCTTTAAATAGACTTATTCCCTTTTGTCAAGACCAAATTTCATGCAAATGTCATTCATCATGTCATAAAATCATTGACGATAGACAGCATTTGGGAGAGAATCGCTTCATTCTTAGCGAACACTTTAAGATCATCCGCGTCAAACAAACGTGACACTGGTTTTTCAACACCATGGAGCTTGTAACTAAAGTCAGTGTAGGACAGCCGTTATTTTTGTTACTATTACTATTATTATTACTATTACTATTATTATTACTATTACTATTATTTTTACTATTTATTATTACTATTATTATTATTATTATTATTATTATTATTATTATTATTATTATTATTAGTATTATATGGATGTAGATACCCTTGTCTAACCATACATTAGTTTTTTGTGCCACCTTGTTGCTTATATTGTTAAAAATATTACAACAAATAATGTTATGTTTTCTTCCGGGGGCTCTTTCCAGCTTCAAGGGATGCCGATTTCGGCTAGCCGCAGCGCGTACCCATTATGTCTCTCATGGGGACACATATAAACCTTTACAATGGACACACACACTTGTGGGCTGCCTCGCTCTGTGATGAGCAGACTCACAAAGCCTTCCACGATAACAGCCACACACTCACGAAAGACAAGGGACAAACATCCATGTCCACGGCGGCAATCGAACCTGCGACTCTTCTGACCGAAGCTCTGAGTCCGCACACGCTCTAGCCACCTCGACCATCCAGGACGCAACAGCAAATAATGTTATCTACAAAATTTACTTCTGCACGTTTAGAATGTTAACATTGAAACCGAAGTGTTTCCTCCGACATTTAATGATTTTTTTAAGCTTATTTAATTGCGATAAAATAAAGAACCAATTTCAGTCAGCCGCGTCGACCATCCAGGTCGGAACAACAAATAATGTTCTCTACAAAATTTATTCCTGCACGTTTCGAAAGTTAACATTGAAACCGAAGTGCTTCTTCCGACATTTAATGATTTTTTGAAGCCTATTTAATTGTATAAAGAACCAGTTTCAGTTTTTCCCTGCTATATTCATACACCGCTTCTGATACTACAAGGGACGCAGCGTGTCTTACGGAACAGAGCGAGCTGTGTGGGCTCGTTGGCCTGCTTTGTTTGGAAGGCCGCTCCCGGGCAGCGCGCTGCGGTTTCCCAATTATCTCCCCCTGCCGCCCCCTCCTCCGTCTGCCACCACACAAAAATCGGTCCCCTCACCCCCCTCCAACCCTTTTCACGCGCCGCACAAAGGAGGCATTAACGGCGGGGGCCACCGGGCGGCGCCACGGGCGCGGTCGCCTCCCCCCCTTTTCCCCACCCCAACGCCTCGCGCTGCCACGCGTCGGCAGCAGCACTGTCAGCGGCCGAAAACGCGCGCGAAAGCCGAGTTGATTGCTGCCCACAGAACCCTCCTCCCTCCCTCCTCGCTGTCGGATTCGTTGTTGGTCGAAATACACAAGGACTCTTACTGTCCCTCTAGGTACGAGATAAAAATTGTGTTTATTTGAATCAAAATGGGTTTAGGCATGGTTGTTTCTACAGAAACTCTTCTCCGGGTCTAGTAATTTACGAAGTGTGTATTGTAAGGCTACTTATAAATATTCGAAACAGCATAGATGTCAAAGAAAGTCATTAAGCTGAATTTGATATTTTAATGAGTTCGTTACGATTCAGTATTAGTATTAGAAGCAGTATTAAGTAGAGGATGTAAGTGCGGTAGTTTGTGAACGTAAATGTGTGTGTGTGTGTAACGTAAGAGGGATTAAGTTTAAAGACGAAAAGATTACGCGCGGTCCGTGACCCATTTATGTAGATAGTACTCAAGCATTTGGTTGTTATTGATCGTAGAAACCACAGAAAAGTATTTTTCTGACGAGTGCAGCTGACCTCTAGAATTATTCTTTAGAGAGCAGCTGAATTCGACCTAGCTAACTCCTATCAAAAATCCGCCATCGTTGGAACCGCTCCAAAAACCTACCGGGCTTTGTTGCCGTGAGTTATCAGCGCCATTGCTTGTGAGAGTTTCGCCAAAGTTTGGGTTATTTATGGAGGCTTCGGATGTATCCCATCTGAACCATAAAGGGAGAGAAGGCTCAGAGCAGCAACTGTTGTCACTGCAGTGCCTCTGACCGGGAGGTTTTGGGATTCGAAATCCGACGATGGCAGGATTTTCGATACTCGTCAGCAAACTAGGTCGAGTTCTGTCGCTGTCTGGAGGAGAATTCTAGCCGGCTGCTCTTATCGGTAGTTTTCCGTGGTTTCACCGTTCATCACAAGGCGAATGCCGGAGCAGTACCCTAACAAACGAGCAACGGACCGACCGCTATCTTTCCTTCCTCTTTCTTCTAGCTTCTGCCTTTACATACACCTACCTTTACGTTCACTACCACTCACGCCAAGAGACCGATCGGGTGCTTACAACTTGGCCCGACTGGGGCGGTTCCCCGCTGATGAGCATTCCTTGGTTTGGGAAAAGCCCGCTACCCGACGGTAGGTTGGCGCTGGATCTCCCCACCCCACGGGGCAAGATCACCGCCACCTCCCGAGAAAATTGCACTACACTTACGAGACCAATGAGCTTGGCAATTAATGCGCCAGAATCACTAATAATCAATCAATGAATCTGAACCCACTTCTCATCCGTAATCATCCATTCATATATCATGATGAATGTGCAATTCTTCATAGGACTTCATAGGAATAAGGGATTTCTCGACATTATGAGTTAGACATCTCGGGTACTGAACCAATCAAATAATGTGATTCATATTGTTCAAAGAATTCCCACCTCGATTAGGAATCGAACTCGGGTCTCCTGGTTACTAATATGTTTTATCGGGCAATTTTTATCGGAAATTAATCCTTAAATATTTTTGACACAATATATTCGCTGGCCAGTAGAATATCTTAATGATGCCCATAAATAAATTAATGCAATGAATTGACGCTGTTTGTGACACTCTATAATAACTATATCATTCCTACAACCTACAAACGCTGAAAAAAAAACGAAGTTTAGGATGATGGATGGGTTAAAATCTCATTTACAAATATTGCATTTTCAAGCAGTCTATTATTTAAAGAGAAGCATCATTTAAGACGCAAATAAAAGAGTAGAGTACATACTATCTCGTGTATGAATTTCAGCGCTTTAGCTCGAATAGTTTAGGAGATAGAGCCTTTTGAATTTGACTATTATTTTTAAAGCGTTGAGTACGTAGCGAGACTACTAGAATAACTCCCTCCGGAGTGAGTAACTAACCTGCCAGCCATACCCCCATCGCCGCCGTCTTATCATCAGCGCGGGCAGCTCATTACCATTGCACGGACTGACAGCGTTCGGCTCATGTTGTCTTTTCCTACAAAGGCTTTCAGGGAGAGAGCTTCAAACAGCCTCTGCCGCATCGCATTTGAAGTCAGTTAATGGGTCACTTGAGTGAGTTTTAATAAACACGCTCTGGTGACTGTTTTGTTCTTTTCTTTTTTGCCTTTCGTGCCATCTAGAGCGGCAGCAGCGACAGCGCGGCGAGTAAAAGCGGAAGGATCCAAATTCGACGGGTCCTGCTTTCCTTAACCTACGGTTTCGAGGTAGGGGACACGGGTTAATTGCTGTAAATGTAATATTTATATGGATATATTCGGATTAGTAGTTATAAATGTAAGTAGTACTTGTATTTATGTACTCTGTGACCAAATATCGTAAGTTCAATTGTAGAATAAAGTTTATGTACAATCTGGTCCAGAACTGTCTACTAGAGAAGTGCTTTTCGCAGTGACCCACGTGCTACTCGCTTTTGACTAGACTAGATCTTATCGCGCCTACTCGTGACGATGGCCTTCCACTTTCGGCGGGCAGACTGAAGAAGCAGCTGGCCACATCGCGGGGCAGAGTTCATCTGTGAGCTCCAGGTGAGACCCGCTGCTTGTCAAGCCAGCCCGACAGGTAGGCAGTGTAGAGAGGAGACAGAGGAGAGAGGAGATAGATGAGAGAGGAGATAGATGAGAGAGGAGATAGATGAGAGAGGAGATAGAGGAGTGAAGAGGTAGAGGAGTGAAGAGATAGAGGAGAGAGGAGATAGAGGAGAGAGGAGATAGAGGAGAGAGGAGATAGAGGAGAGAGGAGACAGATGAGAGATGATACAGAGGAGAGAGGAGACAGATGAGAGATGATACAGAGGAGAGAGGAGAGGAGAGAGGAAACAGGTGAGAGATGCTACAGAGGAGAGAGGAGAGGAGACTGGAGAGAAAAGAGAGATGAGAGGGAGAATATGGAGGGAGACGACAGAGGACAGGCGAGGAGAGAGAGGAGCGAGAGGAGAGGCGTGGAAGGAGAGGAGGGGTGAGGTTAGGTGAGAAGAAGAGAAAAGGAAATGCGCTGTAGTCTGGCAAATGACACTTCGATAACTGCAGCGAGCCATTATTTTATTAATTTTTCACCTGTTTGTATAATGTGTTGAAGTTATATTGATAGGTAAATTTTTCAGAAAATATATTTTTTGTCACATGTTTTATACATTTTATGAAATACAATATTTGCGGCATCATCGGGAACAATGCCTTATATTTATTGATCTTTAATATGAATTACCACACGATCTGGGGACAAACTTGGAAGATATTATTTCAATAATAATTTTTGTAATCCAAAGGTTATTCTTTTATTTCCCTACATATTTTCAATATTTGTGCCTAATATATCAAAGTTACTAGAAGACTCCATTGCTTGACCACGCTTCAGTCCATTTTATATATTAATCCGAATGAATTATTTCGATTCATCATCGCCCCTTCGGTCCGTGACGTCCAGTGAAATGCGAGATTCGCGAATTCAATTTCCGACGGAAAGAGGGAAAACAGATTCGCTAACATGATTCAGAGGTTCAAACGGCGAACGATCACAGGTAGCTGCTGCGCCGCGAGATAAAACGTGTCTGCAACTGGACTCGTAACGACTGCTGGAATCGGTTTTAATGAGACTGCGGCGCGCAAAGAGTGGGGCGCTGGGATCGGCGGTCACAAAGCGACCAGGGCAACGCGATTCAAAGCAGTTGGTCACCGAAGGTAAACAGTCGCTGGACGCTGGCCCACACCGCTCACAGACGAACCGCAACGCGGTGCCGGGTTAAAGCGGCGCGTACACGGGCAAGTGCGGCTCGCGAGCATGGCTTACACCTGATTGATATCTGTTGTCGCCGATAACAGATTGTTTGTGATTGGCTCATACATTTATTTTAATAAGACTACCAAGATTCCATTAAGGCCAAGGTTCTCCTGCCCTTTTGCTGGAATACTTAATGAAGTGATAGGGTGATGATAAAGGGTGAAAGGACGAGCACAAATACAACCATACCCGAAGCAGGCTCGAACACGCGAACCTTCGACCTGATACCGCCACAATACTACTACCTTAGCGACCTCGGCCACCCGGATTAGCTTATTTATAGATTATTTTTATTTTATAAGAGAGCAAGACAGAACTATAATGATTCGTTTACAATAAAATTTTGGTTCCAAACTTTTGTTACTGACAATCAATGACTTTTGGGGTTTACAGATTAAATTTGGGATAGAGAAATATTACATATTTTGGAGATAAACTGAGAACGTTTGTTGTTATTTTACGTAGAAATTTATCTTAATAATATATCCTATTCGGCCCGCCGGAAGTACATTTTTGACATTTTCTTAATTTTTCGGTTTCCAAATTATAGAACGTCAATATTATTTCAAGATTATTAAATAGCAGTAAAACCTTGTACAAAATGGCGTTTTCTTTTTTAAAAAATTGGAGCCGTTTTCAAGAAACTGGAGTTAAAGTGATACTGTAAATTCGAAATTTGAAGCTCTTTTTCACAAACTTTTTCTTATTTTTCGAAAAACTTCATTTGAAGTCATTTAACTACTTTAACTCACAAATACAAAAGTGTTTACAAATTGCCGGAAATGTACAAACAATGGGCTTGAGATATCTTTCAATCAATTTACATTTGTGTAATTTTTAAAACACTGATATTTGAACTGGTATTTACAGAAAATTGTAAAGTTTTGGGGAAACTTTATATAACATTACTTAAAGCACATGTAATCATGAATATAATAATGTGAACAAATGGCAGCTAATATAAATTTAACCCCATGAGAGGCAAGTAGGAAATAAATGTTTGTACATTTTGAAAAAACAAAAGAATAGAGCAATATTGCGTATATGTCATCTTATAGAAAACATTTAGTACAATCTCTACCAAAAGTTTAAAGAAAAAATTTTGGAGCTGTTTTTGAGAAAATCTTGTTTTTGAATTTTTTTAAATTGCATATTTTGCATGCAATATATTAAATGCGCGTAAATTATTAACATTTTAAAATATATGTACATGGCCTTAATAAAATAATTCACTATGAAGAAAAAAATTTATTTGATGGAAAAATCTGCATCTTTAATTTTGTAGTTGTACGAATACATCAAAGAACTGACGGGGCCGGTCTAGAACCTGATAAGGAAAAGAACGAGTATTAGAGTGTTTCGTGTTAAATTTGGATTGGGAGACCTCCACTATGCCATAACGTACAAACAAATGAATCGTTACGTAATGAAAGAAAACATTTATTGATTTAAAAATCTTTATCTTAAATGTATTTTGTAATATATTACAATTTACACTGAACAACGCTGAGTTACACATCTTCAGCATTTAAAGGTCATATTATTTTAATTTTAGTACCATTATTTCTACAGACAATACAATTGAATTATAACTTGAATAGAATGCAAAAAAAAATAATTTTCTTTTCAAAAACGTAGTATCAACAAACCTAACTTCTCTACTTTTCCTGAAAACTGTAGTAAGATATTTCAAAGTTATTACGAAACAAATCTAAAAATAATTTTAGTGTGGTAGAAAATATTTCCCTGAGTGTGGCATTCTTTAACATTACAATTGCTTTGAAACTGATTTAATGAGGAGAGAATCTGAGCTTGCCAGATATCAGCAAATTCTGTCAGCTTTGCCAGTCGAAACAATAGTTTGAACGATACAATGGAAAGTGCGCGTAACCAATCGAAGCTGCTTGACTACCGATTGGACTTTAATTTTCTAGTTGGCTCTTTGATCATTGAAAGAGCTGGAGAGTAAATGTTTGAGCTAGTGAACGCAAAGCTTCCGATGTGAACAATTTTCTCTGTTCCCTTTCAAGGAATTGTAAATGTCAAATTTCGTTTTCAATAGAAGTTGTTGGGTCTTCTTTGACGCGCTCGTTTCAAAATCCTGGTTTGGGGGCAAAACGTGATTCATATAAACTATTGCTTTTACCATTACTTCATAATAAGTACTGTACACGTATTTTAGTGGCTGGGCAATATCATTACTCTGCTATTTGCTACGGGAATTCGGTCAATCTAAAATACAATTTTACGTAGTTGAAAAAACAGCATACATTTTGCAATATAAGAAAAAATATTAATCCAAACAAGCAATCTTTCAAGTTAAAAATTAGTCAGCTTTCTGATTAACCATGTGAAAAAAACCATCGTAAAAACAAAAATAGCTCAGTCAATTTTTGCACTTCCTAAAATCGTAATTATAGGAACACAACTACCACAAAACTATTTGATCCGACTGAATTAATAAATTGAACACGGCCTCAATGAATTATTACCTTTTGTGGTCGCAATAGAAAAGTTAATTATTCGAAACAATAAACCTAAAGCTAATAAATGGAAAACATTTGAATTTCATGATTAAGAGATTTTTATTTCGCATGCTTAACTATATCACGCAACTTATTTTTCAACCAAGAGGACTGTGGAAGCGAGGATGTTAGCAGATTCATTTTTAATAGATTGAAATGGGATATTACCCTACCTTTTCCCGGAAACGTTTTTTCATAAAAACATGTATAACTAAGCCGTATTTCATTATTTTTATGGATGTAAAAAACATAAAGAACCTGCGCCCGCAGGTAATTTAGAGATTAAATTTAAGCAGAATAATAAGGAACAATGATATAAATAACCACTGGAAACCAATTGTTAATTATCAAATCTCAAATTAAGTAAGTACACGTTAGTTTGTTAATTTATGATATGACATAATGTAATATAAAATACTAACATAATGTTTCAATGTTTCTTTAACATTATTGCCATTAAGGTTTTTTTAATTAAGTCAACGAGGAACCTTAAAATTACTAATATTCCAACAGAATATATCATGCACGTAGAAGCTAGCATTTAAACAGGAGAGAAAACAATTTTCGTCGAAGTCCTTTCTAAACTACATCTTACCACAAAATGGATCCATATGCAATATAAATCAAAACATTGAGAAATGTTTTACTAAAAATTGAGATGATACAAAGCAAATGAAGTTGAAGAAAAATTGGAAGTCCCATTTTTTCGAGTTGGGTAGAATCACTTTTTCATGTCAAAAATTCATATTTCCGCAGAAATCGTAGCGGTGTATTGGCACGCACGAATAGTCGGCGCGCTCATTAAGTAAAAGAACATTTATCCACTTAAGTAAAAGAACATCTAGCATCTTTAGGTAATGTGAAAATTATGTTATTATAAACAGTTTCGTAATGAGATACTTTACTGCTCTAGTGCAATAATGCACTTCAATACCTCACGGGTGCGGTAAAGTAATAGAGTACTTTGTCACTCGTCTTTTAAAAATATTTTGCGCTTCTTTGCCTTGTCTCCTACTCATTTCTCCTTTAAAAACACTAATAGCTGGGTAAACTTACTGGAATCAATGTTTTCTTGGCTGTCTGGTATACAATACCGGACGCGCATCACCGCGGTGTAACTATCCTTAGGAAGCCTGCGACATGACAGGCAAAATTCATGAACTCGAATCGCGTAAGCTTACGTTTGCACATTTGGTATCAATGTTGTCATTAAGTGATACTGCACTCTTTAACATAAGAGACGTGATACCAAAGACATTGGTTTCTCCATCTCTCACTTGGCAGAAAGCAAACAATCAATTTTTTTCCGATATGGACAGAACGTTTTTTTCCACACCAATCATTAAAAATTAAATACTCACGCTTATATTTCATTCTTGATTTGTTAGGTAACAAAGTTTCTAAAGCAGAAGTCGCTGCTATTTCTATTTCTAAATTAGAACGACTAATTCACTTATGTCGAGAGGAATACACCAAGTGTATTTCAATTGTGCTCCTTGTTGAAAACAGTGTCCCTCACCGAACAGTGTCCTTCACATTAAACCTAACAAATTTTTACAGAGTGGATAAAATGATTACAATTTTCATGTCATGACATTAATTTCTGGCATTTTCTTATCTCGTATTGGAATCAGATGCTTTACGACACTAATATCGTAAATTATTATTTTGTTTTCGCTTTCCGGTATGTATTGATTAGCCGACACCGAGTTGAAGGAGGTGGAGGTGGTGATTGGTGGAGTTTCTTCGAAATCCCTCACTCTCCTGCAACGGGAAGCAATGTGGATAGCCGCATGTCGGAGATTTGTGATAAAGCAAAAGAACCCTAAATCTAAATGTCTGCTCTGTACTCTAAAACCGTTCAGCCCCCAAACAAATATTTAGTTCCAAACAAGATATCATTCTGGTTACAGGCCCGCCTACATCACACGGTCACCAATTATTGGAGATCATGAGATGAATATCAATAAATTAATTTGACTCCATAGATCGTCGTAACTTCTACACTTTTATAAACTCTTGGAAGAAGAGACCTTGTCGAATCAAGTGCCGCGTAGATGCGGACGCTCAAACGGTTAACCTCATATGTAAACGACATCAAAGCCATTCAAGACGCGCGATGCGGCAATACCAACTCGCTCACTCTTTCTTCTGTTCCACAGTCCATGCCGTTATCTATAATCCGTGCAACTCTTTTCTTGCTGCAGGAGGTTAATTGGTTGACTGATTAGTGATTCCGGGCGTGTCAACAGCTAACGTCATTAGCACCGTAAGTGTAGTACATGTTTTATCTTTGGAGGTGGCGGTGATCTTTCCCCGCTGGATGACGAGACCAACTGCTGACCTGCTGTCGGCTAGTGAGGTTTTCCCCAACCAGGTATCTCCCACAAAAGAGGCAGAGCTCCAGCCGGAACAAGCTCTATTCTCCCAAACAATCTCTCGGCATGTGTGCTAGTGTCGTGTAAGCAACTGTAAGTGTGTGTAAGCAAGGATGAGTACAGGACAAGGACGAGGAAGGAAAGCTCGCGCGCAGTCCGTGTTCTGTTTGTTAGGGTACTGCTGGAGTATTCGCCTGGTGTTGATAAGAGAAACAACGGAAAACTACCGATCAGAGCTGCCAGCCGCTAAAATTCTCCTCCAGGCAGCGACTGAATTCGACCTAGCGGACTATTTGGTGCCGAAAATCCTGCCACCCTCGGGACTAAAGGCCTAGAACTTCCCGGTCTGACCCACCTCTTCCGGTGCAAACACTGACAGGCTCTCAGCTGATTCTCGTTCTGGTCGTGGCCTTCGCATCACTTTGCGCTAGGGCTGACTACGGGAGCGACTCCAGGGCAACTCATCGAGTGCGGTCGCTTGCACAAATTATTATTGGGGATGACTTCCTCAAATAAGACACAACCACAATTAGATGATTTTGCTTAACACTTTCTTTAGTTACTTGATGGAACGGCCGTGAACCTCTTACAGAAATGGCCGCATTATCTAATATCATTAGAAATAATCCATGTTGCATTAAGCCAAAGCCTAAGAATTCACAAGAAATTTTCGAGAGTTTTGTTTGCAGTCTCAATGGAGAGAGCAGGATCAACGAAAGAATATACAACTTTTTGAAGAAAGGAATCTTTACTGAGCGAACTTTTCTGTTTGGAAGGCCCTGGCTTTCATTCCAAGACCCACTCAACTTCATCCTCTCCTCTTCGGTCCAATGAGCTCTTCAAGAAGTTCACATTTAAAGCGAACGACTTAAAAGGATTGGAATAGAAGTTAAGCCATCGACATATCGGAAAATTTATATAAATTTCTCTTTATTCTCTAGAATATTCTGCCCTTAAACCATTATGAAATGTGGCTTATTACTAAAGCAACAATTAATTTAATATAAAAAATAAAAAGTTGTTCATCCTGATTACGAAAACATCGAATAATTATTGTAAACATTAAGCGTACCAATTCGCTAGTCTTCTTGTCTCGATTAATCGCAAAACTTAAGTACTATTTGAGAATAGAATCATCATCGATCAAACAATTTTCTCATTCATAGAGGAGAGAAATCTTCAATAATGATTATTCACATTCATCAAAACACTCTCCAGTAGAACAGCAGTAGAACAATATTCAGTAAATAGTAAAGGAAATCCACAACTTTTTAAATTTGGATTTAAGAGAACATCTAAGTAGTTTGTGTTTCTTACCTTCCTAAAAAGGAGCACATCACCACTGGAGCGCTTTGCCACTTGTACCACAGAACACAACCAAGAACAGTCTAACCATGTTTCTCCTTCCATTTAAAAGAGTTAAGAAGTCAAGGAGCTTTTTACTTCTCACTGAAAACAAAAAAATAATAATAAAATTATTTCTAAATAAATGCTACAGATTTTGATAAGCATAACAAATTATCACGAATTTATTGCAAATTATTCCCAAATAAATGCTACGGATTTTGGTAAGCATAACAAATTATCAAAAATGTATTGCAAGTTATTCCCAAACAAATGCTACAGATTTATATAAGCATAAAAATGATCATGAATTTATTGTAAATAATAACGCATTAATTCGAAGTTTCGTTCATGTTTGCAATTCTCGTTTCGTGGCTGAATGCACATCCGCCTCCCTCTAGTAAGAAACGAAACGAAGCTGACCTTTGATCGCCGAGATAATAAAGCGAACCCAAACGTTCGCCTGCAATGGGTCTCGCGCTGCGGAGATCGAGGGGCACTGCGAGCGTTAAAGCTGATAGCGGCGTTACATCACTGGCGCACCCGTTCGTCGCGTTTCCTCGACTTGAGAACTAAAGAAACACGGATAGGAAATCCTTCCCTCAATCGGACGGGCTTCTATCACTAGCCATGATTTTACAAAGAATGCACCGTATGCAAAAATCTACTACTGTAGAGATTATAATCAAAACTCGAAAAGGGTGAAAAATCATTATTAGGAAATGTTTCTTTTCGTTAGTTTGTGCCTGTTTATTTGCTGAATTACAGAAACAATAACGACAAAACAAATATTAAAACATTAGCAGCTAATGGGACATAACTTTTATACCTCCTATACATTTTTGTGCTGTAAAATAGTGTATGAATTAATTATTTAAATATTACTAAAATAATTCATTATGAAGTAAATTTCTATCTTTAATGTTTCAGATTTGAAAAAATATAAACTTTTGTAATGTTCAAAATTCCATAGGTTTTAAATAAAATCTGTGCTAGGTCGTATTATTAAGTCAACTTTGCTATATTAGAACACGATATTTGATAATTTAGACATTTTTATGAAATTCATGTGTACAGAATTTGGGAACATTTTCACTCCAATCAATATTATGCAAAACAATTGTACGTGACTTTATTCATTTTTTTTAAAAACTGATTTTGTTAAGCATCAAATGTCAATTTTCTAGATTATAGTTGGATTAAGGGCTGCAAAAAATGTTAATTTTTTGAAGAATTCGGAGCACTCGGGATTTACTGGCTGTGGATTCTAATTCACGTGTTGCTCTTTATACTATTGCTTCAAAAGCTGCATTATCATTAGTAATGTTTATAATAACAGTATTAATAATAATTTTAGAATTTCTGAAATTTAACTTCATTAGAAAAATAAGTCCTGCGGCATTTCTATTACATCCTTTATTCGAACATAAACAAAGGAAAATCAGTGTCATTTTTTTAGAAAATCTCAAATCTCTATTCTATATTTTAATGTAAAGTAAAACAAAAATTTATCATCATTTATCATTCTCAGAGCCATGAGTAGCATTAAAGTACTATCTCTAATCCACATATTAGTAAAATTGATGTATAAGTTTCATATTAGAGACGAAAAATATTTTCAAATGCCCAAGCATTAAAGAATAAATCTAATTTTTCTCTGGCGCATAATGAAAGAATGTGTCACACAATCTAAGTTACAACACTTATCGTGAAAATAGCAAAGTCAATGATTCGAAACGAAACACACACTTTATAAATTTACATGCCGGTTTAATATTTGAGAACCACGCTAAGTCACACGCTCGCTCAGTGTAGAAAGTCGAGCGTATGTTTGACAATGTGAAAACACGGAGCGGCAGCCGATGGCAGTGCTCAGCGACACCAGCGCGCGTGGGAGTCAGCCGGCGTGGCGGCCTGCGTGGGGTCATCACCAGATTTCCATCTGTCCCCCCCCCCTCCACGCCGTGAACATATAATTCTTGCTGCACTAGAGGCGCTCGCCCGTTCAGACGTCTCCCCACCCCTCCCCTCCTCCCCACCTCGCAGGGGAGGGCATTTTTCTTTTTTCCCTCCCTGTTTTTTTTTTTTTTTTTTTTTTTTTCCTCTCTTCTCTCTTTTTTTTCCCTTCTCTCTCTTTTTTTTCCCTCCTCTCTCCTTTTTTTTTCCCCTCTCTCTCTTTTTTTTTTTCCTCTCTATCATTCTTTTTTTCTCTCTCCTTCTCTTTTTTTTTTTTCTCTCCCTCTCTCCTTTTTTCCCTCTCTCTCTCTCTTTTTTTCCTCTCTCATCTTTTTCCTCGTCTTCTGACTCTCTTTTTTCGCTCTCTCTAGTTCTCTTTTTCCTGCTCTTCTCTCTTTTTTTTTCCTGCTCTCTCTGTTTTCCTCTCTGCTCTCTTTTTCCTCTCTCTTTCTTTTCCTCCTCTCTTTTCCTCCTCTCTCCTGCTTTTTTCCCTTCCCTCCTCTCTTTCCCCCTCTCTCTCGTCTCTTTTTTCC
>BOPP01000156.1:837676-872417 GCA_017312745.1 Gryllus bimaculatus
CTCTCTCTCTCTTTTTCCTCTCTCTCTCTCTTTTTCCTCTCTCTCTCTCTTTTTCCTCTCTCTCTCTCTCTTTTTCCTCTCTCTCTCTTTTTCCTCTCTCTCTCGTTTTCCTGTCTCTCTCTCTTTCTTCTCTCTCTCTCTTTTTCCTCTCTCTCTTTTGTCCTCTCTCTCTTTTGTCCTCTCTGTCTTTTTCCTCTCTCTCTTTCTCATCTCTGTCTTTTCCCCCTCTCTCTCTTTCCTCTCTCTCTTTCCTCTATCTCTTTTTCCTCTCTCTCTGATCTTCGTTTCTTCCCCACCCCCATCAGTTTTACCGCCCGCAAAGGGTTGCGGCCTGCCCGCCCAGCGGACCCGATCGCGTTTCCTCGCAACAGCTGTCGACTTTCATTTGGCGATGGCAGCGCCTACCACCCCGCGAGACAGTTACTGGCGCAGTTTGCGAGATTGACTGCGAACGCTAGTCGAGAGACCCCATGAAATTCACGGAAAGTCAGATCTACATGGACTGCCTGCCAGTTTTTTTAGCAATATATTCTGTGTGCGTTTTTTTTAAGTCGTAGGTGTGTCACTCAAGGGGATTGGCTTTGCCAACTCTAGAGTACTATTTATAGTAAGATTTAATAAGATAATTCTGATATCAGAATGAACATTATACGTTTTTATCTAACTGATTTGAATGTAAGATAATTATTGAAATGTCCGTAAATTGACGCAGCATCACTTAATAAACATGGCAATCGTGAAATGTACTGAAATCTACAGAGAAGCCGCCTCATACTCTAATTTCCTTCATTTCAACCTGTAAGAAATACAAAAATGAATGTATGTTTTACGCGCGTTTACAATTTCCCCGTGGAAAAAGGCTAACTCAGTTTCCGTAGTCATGCCGCGCGGGTACCAAGTACATGCAAAATGTATATAGTATACAATGAGTCGCGGGCTCATTTTCAAGTACCCATCAAATTTTATTGACGGGAAACGAACTATTGACCTAGGTAGAAAGCGTTTTCTGTCAGGATTACTTTCAAAAACTGCGGCGACGATGGTGCCACAGTGAGCGTATCAAACTTTAATACCCAAGCTGGCGGGTCCAAACCCGATCGACGCCGTGGATTTTTAAGGGCGAAAAAATTCTTCGTACGCCTTTCTTCGGAGGGGAAGTAAACCCGGCTGTCCCATGTTAGTAGCTTTACTTGCATGTAAAAGATCCTCAAGTCTAAATGACGTCTCTGAGCTAAATTCAAATCGCCTGTTCCTCGCCCAAGAAATACCCCTTCTCTCCGCTAGTTGGTGAAAGGAGAGTAGCGAAATTTGTGTGATCAGACGGAAAAGCGGACTTGATATCCTGAGTCTCGTCACGTAAAAAAACCTTAATTCAATTCAATTCAACAACTAGTTTTGGTTATCATTTCGATAATATTGTAATAGGAGACGCAGGCAGCTCCAAGAAATCGCTTGCGTCTTAGGAAGGGATTGATAACGCATGCAGTTAATGGACAAGTTTGTCTTAGGTGTCGTTTTTTCATTGGATCTGCGGAGTTTGGGTAGAATCTTTTTCTATCTCGGTCACGTTTAAATAAAAATGCAGAATATTAGGCTAGATTTGTCCCACGGAGAAGTTATAATCGTAAACTAGAGGGTTGGCGCAAAAATAAAAAAATACGAATGATAAATATATTAATAAACATTACTATGAATAGTTAAAAAATTCTGAAAGAAATATTAAAGTCATATTTGGTATGATATTCCTCATTCATTCGGTTGCTTATGTAAGATAACATTGAAAATTCTACGTAATTAACTTCATCTTGCAAAATAGCATCGATCTTCTGAAGCGGAGAATATGCGCCCTTGGATACGCAACTGGGAGGTGCCGCACGGAGGTGGCTTGGCTCCCCCCTATTAGGGGACGGGGGCCCCTAGGGCGCGTGGGAGAGCTTCGTCCGCGAACACCTGCGACGTCACAGGATGCGAGGGTTGAGGCTTCCGTCTCCCCTGGCTAATTTAGCTCGCGAGTTGAACATGAGAAAGTGACAGCTCGGTGCAAGGGTTCCAATTATCTTAAAAACATATTCAGTATTTTGAATATATGTGGACATGATTACCAATTCAACTTGACAAGAAAATAAAATTCCGTTTTTTTCTTTATTTATGTGTAGAAAAATGTGTTGTACGCAATTTTGTTATACGCAACTCATAAATGTGTTAAATCTGCGTATTATGGCTTTTATAGTAGTTACGCATTTACGTAGTTTTATTGTAGTTGGTACATCGTACCAAATAGTTAATTTGACTTGGAGTATTCTACGTAGAAGATACATGTTCATTCTTCATTCCCAGTTACTTTTATGATACTTTTCCATATTTAATTACTTGCATATCAGTCTTTTCTATTAAGTTTCGTTAATGTAATCTAGCTTGATACATTCCTTTTAGCAAGCGCAGTTATTGCTAAATAGAAGTTTATTTACCTGATACCAGATTTTCTTACATCAATGGGCTTATGAGTTCCCTAACAAAATTATGAAATATGATAATCACAAGATCAGTAGTGCAAAATTAAAAAGATACGGATAGGAAACTCATCAGCACCGTATTACTCAGAAAAAATATTTTCACTTTCACAAAAACTGCCAATTCTTCCCAAACTAGAATCCTTTTAAATGTGTGCGTATGAAAACACATAGTTTCCAACCTTTTTTCGATGAAATATATTCTCTGGGAAATCTCAAGACGGTGGAGTAATGAAATGTAAATGGCAAATGCGTTTATCATTCGGTTGCCCTTCAAATAATAATTTCATCGAGGGAACAGAAGACCCAAACGTCTTTCAAACGGCATCAAATACCGCTGCTTTTTAACTTCTACTACTTCTCAGAAATATAATTTTACTCCTGAATGGCCTGTGTGTTTGAATACCGAAATCCCGCCCCCAGCAAACGCTCTCGGCGCAAAAGTTGTCTTAAGAGCTCCAAGCGTGGGTGCCGAGAGCGGGGGGCTCAGCTCGTAACAGCAATATCGCAACCTGCGCACGCTGTTTCTCGCCTCTCCCGAACCCGCCCACACCCCGGTCCCGGTCACCGCCCACGCCCTCATCCTCGCCTTCATTCTCCACTCTCGCTTTCTCTTTCATTCCAGTCTTCATTCCCTCCTTCCCCTGTCCTCGCCCTACCCCCGCTCCCACCCCGCCCCCACCTCGCCCCCCCCACCCTCGCCCTCGCCCTTCCGCCTCGCCTCGCCTCGCCCTCGCCCCCGTCCTCGCCCCGCCCCCGCCCTCGCCCCCGCCCTCGCCCCGCCCTCCCCCGCCCCGCCCTCGCCTCGCCTCGCCCCCCCCCGCCCCGCCCCGCCCTCGCCCCCCTCGCTCCCGCCTCGCCCCCGCTCGCCCCCGCCCTTCGCTCCCGCCCTCGCCCCGCCCCGCGCCATCCGGCCATAGCCTTCATCCCTGCCCTCGCCTCCATCCTCAGCTACTCCCGTATTCGCCCCCCCCCCACATTCTCCTCGCCAACCGAACGCTCCCGCCCCCATGTCCGTTCGTTCCCCGCGCCTCCGATCCAGCCCACCCAGCCTCGTTGCGGTCTGACCCTCCCCCGCCACCCGGCGTTGCGAGGGCGGCACTGCGCTCCGTCGCCGGCACTTGTCCTACAAGGCTCGCGCTCCTTATAATTCGCTTCGACGGAATTCCGGGAAGGCCCCTCCGCAGCAAGAACGGCTTGCAGCCTCCAGGAAGAGATGCGGATCTTCGCTGCTGAAATGGAGCCGCCAAAGTTATTCCGGGTGTTAATGAATAAATCAGCGCACAAAAAAGATGGAGTCTCTCAAAAAATGAAACTTCTGGGGTTGGTTGTTTTTTTGGTTTTACTTTTCGTCACCAATTCAGTTCCATCTTTCTTTAATGAAAAGCTTTCAGGAAATTAGATTTCGTGGAGAAACTTTTTTGTAATTATCATTTATAAATGTTTATTTGTTAAGATTACTTTTGATTGCTAAAAATTCCTTTTTTGATAGAATGTTCATAAAATTGCTTTTAATGGCAGCTTTTACTTTATCTTTTTTTTTTTTGTTCGGTGTCATAAAGGTAGCTGAATTTTCAATGAAGTTTGAATTCACAAAAAAAGACCTAAGCGCGAAATTTTTATGTTGTAATTTTTAAAATTGTAATTTTTAAAATTGAAATTTTAGAACGAATGTTAGGTTTTTAAAGGACTATAGACGGCAGAATCATGGGACTTCGTCAAAATAGGGCAATTCCTTGGACCCACTGACTATTCTGAAATGTATGACCACATGAATATTAAGGTTTTTACATGTTTCAAAAATTCAATTTAAGAAAAGTAAGGTATTTAATGAAGAAATGAAAACACTCAACATGTAATGCTCAGGAGCCATTTTTAAACCAAATAAAAACTATTGCGAATGCACATTACTAAACTGAAAACAGAATACGCAAGTTTACTTTTGTGTAATGTCTGAACGTCATTTGACTATAGTAAATAATGTGAATGTTAACTTTTTGTAATAATAATAAATTTACATTGTTAAATATGCTAATTATCAGCCGTATTTACAGAACCGATGTCCTCTGTAAGGGCTGATGCAAATTATCGAGTAAGCTCATATTGAGTAGATGAAATTAGTAGTTTTGCTGCATGAACACTTACGCCTCTTGAATATCCGTGTAACACTTAAACATTTTGGGGGAATTAATAATATTTATTTCGATAACGGTATTTTGAATACGTAAAAACTGCGCTTCATGTCACATGAAAGATGAGAGATGTCTGCGATGTTTTTAGATAGCTCTCCTTGTATCACTTTGTAGACTTCTTGTATCACCTCATTAAATAAAAAAGCCACTGACATAATTTCCTAATGAAAAATTTAGTTTCTAACTATCAAAATAAGGAATGTCGCCGCAATTTCAACGGCGTAGAACTCACAGTTTCCGAGGGACAGGATGGAACACACAATTTGTGTTGCGCATTTCATGTGCGTCCGCTGAGTTCATTGTATCACGCACTGCAAAATTCGAAATGTTTTCTCCTGGATTTGAAACTCCCTGGAAGATAACATACTAACGGGGTTTGTTTTGAGTCCTAAAGTTAAAATTAAACTGGGACAGGTGGCTCAGGGCATCAACAATGTCAATGTAGGGCCTCTGAAGGGTAGACCCTGGGTTTAGAGTTCTGACGGTTGCAGGATTTTAGCCAGATATCTACGCCGAGTCCTGTTGCTACCTGGAGGAGAAGTCTAGCAGTCATCTGTTCTAATCAGTAGTTTCCCGCGGTTTCTTCAATACCAGACGAAGGTCGGAGAGAAGGAGAACCATACAAAACGGGCCACGGACCGCGCGCGATCCCCGCCCCCATTCTTTGTCCTATCTTATCCCCAACACCCACTTAAACTTACAGGCACTACACTGCCACGCATGTCGGGGGCTCGGTCGAAAGATTAAAGCTTTTCCCGTCTGGTGAGAAATGCCTGATCGGAGAAAACCCGGCCAGCCGTCGGTAGGACGGTACCGGATCTCGCCATCTAGAGCGGTAAGATCAGTTTCCCCTCTCGAGCATAAAAAACAGGCACCAGATATACGGAACCAATGATCTTAGCAGTTGTCGCGCCCGGAATAACTAGTAATCAAACATCTTAAAATTGAACACAAACCTTAAAATAAAAATGTGCTGGGAAAAAGCGACGGGGATGGTGGAACGGTTGGCGTGTCGGACTGTTATACCCAAGTTGGCGGGTTCATACCTTATCGAAGCCGTGGATGTTTAAGAAGGAAAAAATACTTCGAACGCCTTCCTTCCGATGGGGAAGTAAAGCCGGCTGTCCCATGTTAATAGATTTACTTGCATTTAAAAGATCCTTAAGCCTAAAAGACGCTAAATTTAGAGCTAAACTTAAATCGCCTGTTTCGTCGCCCAAATGCTTTGCTAGTGGGTGAAAGGAGCGTAGCGAAGTTTGCGTGGTCAGACGGAAGAGCAGGACTGATGCCCCGAGTCTCGCCACGAAAAATCAGGCTTCAATTCAATTCAAAAAGCAATATTCAAATCGAATTTAACCATATACAATATTCATTTATTTATTTTTAAAATATTTTAATTTTAATAACGTATATACAACGCAGGAGAGTGCAAGGAGGGACAGAGAACGGAAAGTAAAGTTTCGTGGAAAGGAATGAAAGTGCGTGAGGTCGTGCCCCGACGAGAGAACAGGGGGATTGCCCCAGGTGTAGAGGTGATTGGTCGTTCAATACAATTCCCCGGCGGAATTTCTCCGTCATCCCACGCGCACGTTTCGTGGAGATGTGGCCGTCTGGTGGGCAGCGCGCTGCATATTCATGGACGACCATCTTTAATCCTTGAAGCGACGACGCGAATATTTGAATCCACGCGGAACGACATTCTCAAGCAGTAAATGCGCCATCAGCAGCGCGATTCAATCGCGTGCCTCTGAGTTTATTATTGTTTACAGGTATTTCCCCACTGCTAAATTCGGGTAAGAACTCCTTTAGCCCGTTTAATGATTTATATTCCATTATACTAGATTTGAAGTCCTGTAATGATATATTTAAAATCACCAAGGACGTATTTTGTATCGAAATAAATGTGTTACTTTTACTTATTTATTACAAATAATGTACTATTTTTGCGGATTATTGTGCTTACCATTCATTTGCCTGGTACAGAACCCTCCCCCATGCCCGCTCTCCACGGTTTTTAAGGAGAAGGAAAAACCCGATTTTGCACCAAAAGAAAACTTTAACCAGATGTTACACCCACAGTTCGCGATGGATATGAGGGATTCCTTACCAGACGATGTCTGTATATATTATGCCGTGAGATCCACATTCTCAAAATCTGAAAAGTTGAACAGCACAGGTTTCTGCACCATAAGATTAAATCGTATGAACACTTGTAGAGTACAAGTAAGATCACAATTGTTTGCTTTGGATCGGTCTGACTGCTCATGGAGATTTAAACATTACACGTCGCGTAAATATTATGCATCTTACATAAAAATTGGCTGTGAACATTGTAAGATGTTTTGTAGAGGTACGAAAGACTTGTAATCAGCCTCTAACTAAAATCTTCTAAGGAGCTCTAGGAGGTCGGAGTGCAGGTCAATTCTCAAAGTTAACACGACGAGCATTAAGTTTCTTGACAGGTTTTAGCCCAGCCATTTCACCACGCAACCACTAGCAAGGGCAAACAAACTCGTAGACAAAAATAACAGAAACAATACCCAATGGCTTCTTTTTTTCTTAAGGGTTCGCCTTCGGGCTACGTGAAAGTGGTGTTTTACCGCGACACGAGTGAATTGCATAGAATGAAAGCACCTGATTATCTTCCTGTCCCCGTTAGAGTTACGTGACAATTTTACCGATCCGGCTTGCCCAATCGGATAAAGACGAGCTTCTCTATCCACAACCCTGTAGGCGAAATTGTCGTGAATGAAACCAATCGGATTTGCACAGAATACGAATTCGAAGATGACCGTACCCCAAGCATAAACATTTACGTCCAGATTTGATAAACATCTGCAGAGAGGAGGTGATGCGTCCTCACATGAAGGGTGGGGGGGGGGCGCCGGAGAGGGGCGCTCGCCCGACAGCCGAGGAGGAAAAAGAAGCAGTTAATCCGGATGAAGTGATCGTCTGTGGGCGCCTTTGAAAGAGGGTGAGGCGCGGAAACACGAACGGATTAGAGTGTTGCTAATTCCGAGCGAGTTTCAACCCCTTGACACCTTTCTCTTTGAATCAAGTTTAATCATAACGATGATCCTTATTAGTTAAGCAAATACGAAAGGGATGGTTTGATGGATGTATGATGATTAGGATGATGATGATGATGATGATGATGATGATGATGATGGATGATGATATTAAAAATCTGATCAAAGATGGAACGAGATGGAGAAGAAATGGGATAATTCTGAGATAACCTGTCAGGAAACCGATTTGTCCACCACAATTTCCTCGTGAAAAATCCGATTTTGAAACTCGTTTTCTGGCGGTGGAAGGCAAGCGCCATAACCACTGCATCACTGTAACCTCCTTACAACAGGAAAATCTTTATTATGATCTTCAGTATTCAAGTTATTTCTGCCAAACCTTTAAAGATTGTTTCAGTGGTTAAATGGTGTGAGATGATAAAGAAGTGAAAGAAAGGTAGAATAGATGCCACTTACAAAGTCGTGGTCTGTCGGACGACGCAACTTGTGCCGAATGCTTCCCCCACCCCTTCCCCTCACTCCCTCCTTCTGAACCTCATAATACTTTCATTGTGTGACTAACCAGTGAAATACACGTAACGTTGTACGAGTGCCTATTTCCGGTATACGCCATTTTAACACACGTCGTCCAGTAGACTATGTCTTTGTAGTTACGCCAATGATATTTTTGGCGATATATTGGCTAAAAATGTAAATAATGAAAACAAATGTCTTGTCTTGTAGCTCAAGATCGCATGACGAGATAGTACTGCGGACGCTTCTCAAAATCCATGTGTGGATAGCACCGAGCACGTGTCTGTTGTAAGCGTGAAGTTATTTAGATACACTCTTACAGCCCTTTAAAATATATTTTATTACTCCACATCATACATCTTCAATCCATTAAACTTAGTGTTTCATTGTAAAAATGAGTTTTTCTTCAATTTTACCCAAACCAGCCAGTCAGACTA
The DNA here is from genome assembly GCA_017312745.1 of Gryllus bimaculatus. Classification (NCBI taxonomy): domain Eukaryota; kingdom Metazoa; phylum Arthropoda; class Insecta; order Orthoptera; family Gryllidae; genus Gryllus; species Gryllus bimaculatus. The sequence goes on from BOPP01000156.1 coordinate 846,358, forward strand.
CGCCTTTGCGATACCGGCTTTGGTAGAGGTCGGCTTTGTAATCTCGAGTTAAACGTAAATACTCAGAGAATACCGCACGCAGACGTCCCTGCCATTCCTACACAGACAGACACCCAACGGCCGGGCACTCCAACGTGGCAGGCGAGCGGTGGCTCAGTCCGTGAGGTGTGTGTAGTGCTGCGCTGGAGGTCACTGGCGCCGGAGGGTCAGGCCGCACCTGCGACCCGCCACGCCCCAATTACTCGGCTAATTACCCCCTGCGAGCGCCGAGCCCCCGCGCCGCCCCCCGCGCTGCCCCTCGCGCCACCCTCCGCGCTGCAACCGCGCTGCCCCCCGCGCTGCCATTCGCGCCTAAACGCGCAGAGCGGCGCAAGGCGCCTTATCGCGCAGGGGGCGCAGGAGACGTAGCTCGAGATGGTCGTTAAATGGCGGCGGAATCCACACTTCACTTTGCGTTTACACACACACGCGGATTAAGCTATTCAGTCATTGATGTTTACGGGCAGGGTGACAGCTATGGTCGCTAGTCCCGTAAACTGAGTGTGTGTGTGTGTTACATCCCGAGAAGAGGTTGTGGCTACTCCTCACCCGGACCGTGAGATCTAGTGACGATCTACACGCACGCTTGCTGGCTTTCCCGAATCAGATATCTCCCCCCGACGGGCCCAGACTGGGACAAGCTCTAAGCTCCCAACCGGTCTCCAGGCATGTGTGATAGTGTAGTGCATGTAAGTGTAAGCGTATATAAGTAAGTGGTGAGGTAAGGACAAGGAAGAGGAAGAGGAAGGAAAAATCGCGCGCAGTCCGTTACCAATTTGTTAGCGTACTGCTCCGGAATTCGCCTGATATTGATCGGAGAAACCACAGAAAACTACCGATCAGAGCACCCGGCCTCTAGATTTCTCCTCCGGGAAGCGACTGAATTTGACCTAGCTGACAAGCTAGTGTTGGAAATATTGCCGCCGTCGGGACGCGAACCTAAAACCTCCTGGTGAGAGGCATTGCAGCGACATCAGCTGATGCACTGAGCCAGAAGGCTATAGGCTCTAATTATCAAAAAATCACTAAAATCGGACATTTGGAAGTTGCGATAGTTCACTAAACTAATGTTACATTGATTATCTAAAAGTCCCATATAAAATGTCATCTAGATCATACAGATTACACGGAGAGAAGTAAAGCTACATGTTGTTAGCAGTTTTCGCGACATTTTGTTTTAAAAAAGTATTCGTAAGTTTCGTCCTGAACGTAATTATCTCAGTAGTCGTAATTTGTCAGGTTCCTTGCAAATGAAACATTTTTGTATAGCACTAGTCAGCGCTTCTGATCTTGAAGCTAATTAGCTTGTTGGGGAACGCACGTAAAGCAAACTGGAATAGGCAAATTATTCCAGGAAGGTACAGTCCTTTTCTAGAATTCGTATAGTAGTCATGCTTCTTTGAACTCAACCAATGTTTTACGCACTTAGTGAAATGTCGAGATGTTCCAGGAAATGCGTGGCAATGAAGAAAAATATTCATCAACTGTGTAATGGAAATTGTTAGTCTTCATCACATCATATGCACCACAATAATGGTCATGGCGTTGCAAGACGCTAAATCTGGTTCATTCTATATTCATCTTTATCGTAATGTGCTACATAGTGTTATAGATACAACATGTATTACCTCAAATTTACAATTGTCTCCAAAAATATCTTCAAATAAAAAAATATCGAATGTACAAATATTGCTGCATTATTTACCATCATTCCCGCAATCCGTTAAATGTAGTTCAAGTTCTCCAAATATTAGGTACTTACTAAATTCTTTTGTGAACAGTTAAACCTCTCGCCATTTAAGCCCCAACGTTGTTTCAAGTGATCTCCGTGATACCAACTCACCGAAAGAAAAATTTACATTTGCTGTTTTTCTTTCCGTTCTAAGTATTTTTTCGCAGTCGTTAACTGTAGGTGATGTATAGTGGTAGAAGCTTTAAAAGAAATTGTAAACGTAGCTTCTCAGCTAGTACTCGAGAGGAAATTGTCCGTATCTCCGCTCACTTCTTGCAAATTGCAGTATTTTCGCTTGTCGTTTCACCGATAAAAGCGGCAGTGGCGGAGGAGGGGACGGGGGCTAAGCGTCGACGGCGCTCTTATCGCGCGCAGACAGCCTGCGGAGCAGCGGGAAGGAAAGCATGGAGAGGGGTAGGGGAGGGGGAAGCGGGGAAGGAAAGTGGCGGGTGAGGAAGGGGAGCGGGAGAGGGAATTGGTGAGCGAGGAAGAGAAACGAAAGGAAAAAGAGAGCGGGAAAGGGAAGAGGGTAGCGAGGAAAAGAAACGAAAAAGGAAAGCGGTAAAGGCGGCAAACGGTGGAGGGGAGCGGGCAAGCGGAGAAGAGAAACGGAGACCGAGGAAGGTAAGCGGGGAGTGGAGTAGAGAAGCAGTGAAGGATAGAGATGAGTGGGGAAGGAGAGCTGGGAATAGGGAAGGGGAGCGAGGAATGGAATTGGTGGCCGCGGAAGAGAAGCGGAGAAAGGGCGCGGGGAAGGGGAGCGGGGAAGGGGAGCGGGGAAGGGGAACGGGAAAGGGGAACGGGAAAGGGGAGCGGGGAAGGGGAGCGATAAGGGTAGCAGGGAGCTGGGAAGAGATTGCGCAGCCTGGGATAAAAAACGCGCAGGTTGCAGTGAACGAGAAGAAAACCTTGCAAACGGCGAGGGGTTAGCGAGGGTTTGGGATCGACAAATAAGTTGTATGTTCGCAGCAGAAAGAAGGGAGAAGGATGCAAGCGCAGCACAGGTAAAAAGCAACGGGGAATGAGAAATGGGAAGTACTAAAGGGAAAGTGTAAACCCGGCCGAGTGAGAGAGTCATGGAAAAAGGAACAAATAATGTAGGGTCGATGGCGATGACGCCTGAAAATGTTGAGCTGTAATTAGAAAGTAGAGAGAGGTAACATGGAGACAAAAGGAGGTGATTAGGAGGAGGTTCCACGGAGGCGATATGAGTGAGAAAGAATGGGCGGGAAGAATGGGGAGAATATGGGACAAAAAGGGAAAAGGAGGATGACGAGCGAAGAGGTGCGAGAAAAAAATATAGGAAGAAGGGGAGCAGAGAAATAGAACAAGAAGAGAGTTGAAAACAATGAGATGAAGATGAGGCGGGGGAAGGACAATAGAACATCTGCTACGAAGGACATTTGGCCATGTCAGAGAAGTGAATGTTGAATCACACGCGGAGGCGATGTTCTTCTTGCTTAGGAACGTGAGATCCATCGATGAACAATATGTCGGCTTGTTGAAGTTGTACCCAGCGGAGCACCACTCTAACCGGAACAAAATCTAGGATCGCAGCATGTTTTGCTGTCGTGTATAAAAGAGTGTGTGTGTGAGTGTGTGAGCGTGTGAGTGTGTGAGTGTGTGTGTGAGTGTGTGCGTGAGAGAGAGAGAGAGAGAGTACGGGGTTAGGATAGGGGAAGAAATAGGAAGGAAAGATCGCACGTGGTCCGCGTCCCGTTTGATAGGGCACTTTGGTATTCAAAACTCGTCCCGGAGCCGGCCACTAGAAGAAGACTACGATCATGTACCTGGTGTCGAAATTCCACAACTGGCTGGACTTGAACCCCAGGATCGCCCGGTCGGAGACGTTGCAGTAGCCCTGCTGTAGCTGTTGCCCTGAGCCACCTTACGCAGTCGTTATGACATTGAGAGCGGCGAATGTAACAAGTTCCAATTTGAGCTGCGATAATGAATTAGAAGAAGAAAATGTGATGGAATAAGTGTTCATGGTGGCAGAAGAAGGTATATCAAGGAAAAACTGTAATGTCTGAGACAGAGACCTATTGCCGCAGATTTAGTGTAGGTGGGAGAAAAAGTAGGAGATGGGGGGAAATAAATGAAATTATAAGAGGTTACTGCAATATGTCCGCAGTCTCCCAAAATATAAGAATCTGATACTAAAAGGTGAATAAAAAAAGGTTAAGTCTCAGGAGGTGAATACAGACTACTGTATTCAACTGTTTGGCAAGTTTCAGATCTCATACCATGCCATTATCCCCAATTAATGACATGATTTACCAATTTCTTCCAAGTTGACTATTCGTTCTCGGCGGAAGCCGCCGCCACTGCCATCTGAGCTTCACACAATGTCGACCGTATGTGAATATATTTATGTGGATACCAGCGCTATAAATGACCGTTCTCATTGCAAGAAATCGTCCATAAAATATTTTGTGTTGCATATTCCAGTGTATTAGCCGTTTATGAAACGAATAATTGCAACGCGCATTATGGAATCACAGCGAGCGAATCGTGCGGGGCGGAGGTAAACCGCACAGCCATTCACACTTTCCCACATAAGTCAAATACGTATGAAATCATAATTCCCAAGTTCATGTTGAAATCGACAGAAATTTCCGCCTAAAATTTGACTCCAAAATTATATTTCTTTATTTTGTAAATTTATAATGCTCTTGCACAAAAAGCGCGAACGCACGTCGTTCAAATTTGCTTTCTTGCAATCTACAATTTAAAAATTCAATCCTAATATCGCTCGTTTTCAAATGTGTACTTTTGCAAAATTAGATGAAAAACTAGATGAATAAGGTCCTGTTATATCAAACATAGGTTTACTGTGAGAGCGGAACCAGAGCTTCAGGCTGCTGCGCACAGTTCGCACGATTCGCACGAAATTACACCTAATATTTTGACTTCCACATTTCCTCCGAGAACGCTTGATAATATCGGACGCCGTGTGGTGTTCGATACGTTAACTTAAGTGACCGCGCAGTATGGGGACAATTATTCGATGTCCGTTGACGGCTAGACGTCTGCGATGATTAGATTACAGATTACGGCAAGGAAAAAGAACAGCCATAAGCTTTCGTTATATTCTAGGCATGGCAATACCTATGTCTATCTTCTGATGGAGAGAAACAAATAGAGAAAGAGAGAAAGAGAGAAAGAGAGAAAGAGAGAAAGAGAGAAAGAGAGAAAGAGAGAAAAAGAGAGAAAGAGAGAAAGAGAGAGAAAGAGAGAAAGAGAGAGAGAAAGAGAAAGAGAGAGAGAGAGAGAGAGAAAGAGAGAGAAAGAGAGAAAGAGAGAAAGAGGGAAAGAGAGAGAAAGAGAGAAAGAGAGAAAGAGAGAGAAAGAGAGAAAGAGAGAAAGAGAGAGAGAGAGAGAGAAAGAGAGAAAGAGAGACAGGAAGAGAGAGAGAGAGAGAAAGAAAGATTGCGAAAAGACATATACACACTCAAAAAACTGGTATTGCGGGACTTTCATATCGAAAACGTTGATAAATCTTTGCAACGTATGCAGTTAATTACTTTCTCTTTCAAGTACCTAAATTTTCAAAAACTAAAAACTTACACATTTTTTTTCAACTACGGTATTGACGGGAGGGATTTCTTCATAGTGAAATCTTTTCTTTAAAGACCTTTTACATGGTCTTGTACAATTTTGCGAAACAAAAAGACATTTCTAGTAATGTTTGCTTAAAGTAAAGGCAATTCATACCTTTTTCTCAAAAAAAAATCGAATTATTTTTTTCCTCAAATAGAGGGCAAAGTGCGCTGAGCGATTTTCGTTAACCTTGAAATTTCGAAATATCATAAGTTGCCTAATAATGCGAGAAAGACTGTGCTGCTGTAGCGCCACTAGTTTATTGCCGGCTCTTCGGCTTGATGAGGTCGCGCCTCTCGGACATAGGCGTTGCAGCAAAGCCACGCGGGCGAATAGAGAGCATCTCGAACAACGCGTCGCTTTGCCAGCTGCGCGCGTGCAGGGCAGGGCTGGTCAGGCCGCGCGGGCAAAGGGAGCGAGCGCGCGACGCGGCCGCCACGTGCTGCGCGCGGCGTCGGGTGGCGGCACAGCACCCCCTCCCTCACCCCCCCTGCGACAAATGCCGGTCGGCGCGCGCGACAGGGATGAATGCGACACAGCTGCCCTTTGCCCGCTCGCCCCCACCCGCCCACGCCCACGCCCCACCCGCTTCGAGCCAACGCTCTCGTCGGACACTGAACACACGGACGCTCTCTCCCTAGTTGGGGAGAGACCAGATTTTTTTTCACCCGAGAGAGTATGAAGGGTTGCGTGAGTGTCAAGATCTCTTTTTTTGTTGTTGCTATAAATTTATCAAGTTTAGACACACATTGATATATTTACAAATGTAATAAGCAAAGGTTCGCGCGTCCACTGTCCTACTAATGCCTGTATACTTACAAATAAATAAATAAGTACGAAAACTAAAGTGCTTAGAAAAGATTAAGAAGATTAAAGAGGTAACAAAATATGTAACGGATAACTCTGTTAACCAAAACTAAAGGAAGGTATTCTTTTTGGATAACCATATTTTTAGTTAAGAAAAAAGTGTAAATATTTTAAAGTTGAAAGAAATAAAAAATTACTTTTCTTGCACGTAAAATGAAATTTTTACTCTTAAATGTAAGTATACATAAAATTTTACAATGTCCGTCCGAGTGGATGGGGTGAACGTTTAACAAGGTGGTTGCACCCCGAACCTAAGGTCTTTTTATCTGCCCTTCTACTCCATGTCTCCAGGAAGAGTATTGACAGGGTAAACTGGGTGATGTACCGAGCTTCCGTTTTCTCCCTTCTCTTTTTTTTGGGGGGGGGGCTCGGAGGGACGGGCGCGCTCGTTTTTGCTAAACGCTATTACAGTTAAAATGTTTAAGGTTTAAAGGCATTCAATTGTATCTTCAAAAGTGTTCCTTAAAATTTTATAATAGACCTATTAAACAGCATTTCTGGGTCACAATCCTGTTGCCGCAATATGGTCTATACATGCTGTCCGTTAACCATGTAGCACATTATGGTAACCGCAATAAATGTGTAAAATCCACCGAAGTTTTCAGGTGGATCGAAAAACGTTTTTTACCTCTCCCTGTCTTGACAGTCACTTTCACAAACGTAAACATAATGATATTCAGTTTTTCATTAGTGCGTCGTCTTACGACCAATTGCAACTACTGCAGTTCTCTAGCTTGATCGTAATAGTGTAATAAACAAGAAAGTGAATTCGTTTGATATGCAACTCATTGCGGTTACTACGACCACATTGGTTTTAATACCTCAAACCTACGCGGATCAAGAAATATTCACTATTATTACTTGATAGATCAAGAAAGATTCACGATTATTACTTGATGGATCAAGAAATATTCACGATTATTACTTGATGGATCAAGAAAGATTCGTAAAATATATTGCGACAACTCAGACATACGACCAAACATTAAAACAGGTGTTCAATATCCATTTAACGACATACCGAACGAAATGCGCCGCTAGTTGAAAGACCGTCGCGACGCGCAGCGGCGATAAGCGCAGTTCAGCTTGAACGGCCCCTGCGTCGAGGACGTGTCACGTCCGCCAGCGAGGCCCGCGGCGACATCTCGCTAATTAGAAAACTTGCATCGACGTGCCGCGTCGCGTCGCACGGAACTTCCCATAATATCCTTCTCCTAAGCCGCTTCTCTGTGACCCACTCAGCCAGCGACTGCCGCTTTGGTTGCGCAGAGGGCGTTGCGTTCTCCTTCGTAACACTGCGCCCTTGGGGGAAGACACTCCGTCTGCGGTGGCGCGTGGAACTACAACCACCGGAAAAGGAGAGCCAATACTACGGCATACGTTACAGTGTTACCTGTTTGTATGTCTCATGTTAACAGTCGTATGCAAGTGAGGAGGGGGTGAGCGACGGACCACGTCGTAGTAGTTTTGGATTGAGTCATTGATTGGTTTGATTGGTTAGTGTTTCCGGGTGTGTCAAATACTAAGGTTATTATTCCTCTAAGTGTAGTACACGTTTAATTGCTGATTATTTTTTAAGACGATAAAATCTACTTTAGGATCTGTTGACGCAGAGAAAGAAATTTAATCGGAGACACATAATAAATGTTGAATAAATTCTTAAAAAATAGCATATGCCCATTTGTGTCCCGGCGGAATGGACGACAAGTACCAAACATGCTCTCAATATATATGCTATTGTCATATCTCAAAACTGAAAATATTTTAACATAAACTTGCAGAAAACAATTTTAATACACTGCTTAATACAGGTATTTGTTATATTTTTAAACATATATAATTTTTCTTCAATTATTTTGATATTTATTATGCGGTCTAATTTGACACACACACACACACACACACCATTGGTGTTCTCCAGAGACTGGAATACCTTTCGTATGCGACTGTAAAACCTTATTCGGAAAGTGTCGTCCATGTGTGGGACTTCAATTTAATACTGAAGGTGATCTTTATCACCCAGTTCTGTCCGTGCGTCTTTTCCGTAGCGCATGTTCTCAGCTGCACTGCCGCCTGGCTAATTGTTCCTTCTCTTTCGTCCCATTTGCGCCTTACTTTTGTCCCGCAACTGTCCGCCTTTTCTGGAGCAAGGCCGCATAGACGACCGCATTCTTAACACAGACATGCGTTCAGGAAACTGTCTACATGGAAAACATTTCCCGAACCAAATCAGAATTCAACGGGTTTCGATCTTGAGAATTTTAACCGCAGTCACAAAAGTTCTTGTATGACAGAACGGGTGAAACTGACACTTCGCAAAACCATTGCTGCCTATGGTGCGTCTCCACTTTGAAAGAGTTCATCTGAACTATGATTGAGAGTTTTCACACAATAATAAGTGTTAGCAAAAATATGTGTAATAATAATAATAATTATTATTATTATTATTATTATTATTATTATTATTATTATTAATACGATTATTGTTATTATTACACTCCTGATTGTTTATATTTCAGTGAGCTTTGGTTGTCTGCTACTAATTTTGATAGGAGGAATATCCAAAGACTTGAAGATTCCATTCCTGCGCAGATCCCTGCAAACAACATGTGGTCACCGGTAACACAATCTTTTGCAGTTGCTCACCGATGGAGATCGTACCTCGAAGGCAACAAAAATCCGTTTGCGAAGAGAAGGTCAGTGCCGGATCTCACCACAGAGGTTGACATGCCCAGACACATTGATCATTTAGTTTTTTACTCTATTTTCATGATGATATTATCATTATTCTAAAGAAGAATTAAGTATATTTAAATAATTCAGTAGTTATGTTCTAATATGTTGCTTTGGGTTTGTATTCTTTCTGCTAATTTGTTGCGGGCATATTTCCACACAATGTCACAAAAAAGGTTGCTGGCGTTTGATCGGAGAGAGAGAAAAGAGGAAAGTAAAAGGAAAGAAAATCAAACATAATTACAGCAAATGAAGATCACATTTATTTACAGGAGAGAGAGGTGCACCTTCAGTTCAGTACGTACAACATATAGAAGTAGGTCTTACTCATTTGCAGCAAATCTTGAGAAAATTCTTTTACGTAAATCGCACACCAAACATGTCAAAACACACCCGCGTGCTCTCCTTCCCGCCCGGGAATCCCGGCGCTCCAGGGAACAAGACCGACTCCGCCCATCACCCCTTAAACTCCAGAAAGAGGTGTACATGCGCAAGCAGTAGCGCAGGAGCCAGGCACAAAGCGATCCCAAAATGCCAGGACAATGGTTGGTGATTTAATATGAAAATATGTTCGTTGACTGTTCTCCAGCAAGTAACATATTTTAATGGTTTGTATACTGCATTCCTTATTATTTTATTTCAGGTTTATTTTCTTTTTAAAATTTGCCCTACATGTACTTTTTATTACGAGTCTGGAATATGTTTTAATGGAAAATTCTTTGCTTATTTCTTTTTGTTATGTTTTATTAAACGATTATGTAATTTATATGGCAATAGTGTGAAATTAAGGCGCTAAGCAGTCTGCCTCCTCTAGCACAACCCTACTACAACCCAACTATCTCTGCTTACATTTATTACATCACCCTTACGTAATAAATTTTCTTTGAACAATATTTGTTGCAATTCTAAATGTAGAAAGTTAATGAAATTATTGCACTCTTGTGTAAAAGCGATTACGAAATCTAAGATACTTTCGATTCAAAATATTTAGTTTTACTCTCAATTGCTAAGTTCAAATATTAATGCTATATTTAATTTTAGTGAATAATTTCTTTCTAGTAGAGAAAATGAAAGTAATGTATGTAAATTTGGTGCAGTAACTGACTTCTCCAAAATATTGTGAAGTATTCACTGGCGTATCGCCACCTCAGATCTGTTTGTACAATCCTCACTTTTATATCGTTGCAGTCGTTCTGGACACAATGCCCACAAATTCTTGTAAACTAGTTATCTTGCCCATATTTTCAGAAGCCTGGGGTATTTTATATGTAAACATTGCAATGCAAAACATGTTGCTAGATTGTTTTCACAAATATTGATAGACATTTGAGAAAGATCTGAAGACAACTTGTAATATTTGAGTTATGTGGAAATAAATATTGCACTTTATTTTTTGATTTGTAATATTTTTCTTAAGTTTTAAAATATTGAATGATCTTGCAAACAGTATTTCTATTCATTCCTTAAAAAGATACGAAATACATCCAAACGGTTTTTCATTATTAGCATCTATTACCACAAGAAAAAAAAATGTTGCTTGACTTCAAATTGTTCAGTTTTGGTATCAAAGATTCAGCACCATCATCAAGTTCTGTGCATAGCCAATTTAGTACACCCATCTCAACATATTTTCTTAAATATTACAATACCTCTTAATATCGTTAAAAGAAGAATATCGAAGTCAAAAAATGCGAGTGCTTTTAAAGAGCGAGGGAGTTTATGCAATTAGTTCGTAGGAAAAATAATTATGTAAATCTGCTTCTTTTATAAAATAATGAAAGGGAGTGAAAGCCATGAAAGATACTCAGTTCATTTATCCGTAGAGGGCATGAACCCGGGACACTACATGAATTCGTATGCCTCTTAAACCGTACGCAATACATTCTCGAAAAATGCACACAAATGTTTTTTTTATTCTTTGTAAATTTAATTGTTAATTTTTTTATTAAAAATCTAGCCTTCATATTAAACAAATGATTATTTATTTAAACTATTAATCGGGTCTTAATATAACTATTAATAGGCCTTAAAATCCCTGTTAATAGTTATTATTCAAGTAACAGAATCAAATTCAGAACTTACCTACGCAATTGCTGACAGTGACAAAAATGAAAGTAGTAAGATAGAAGAGAGAATTCGCGGTGGACAAGATCTCATAAATGCAGCTGGGCAGAGTATAAAGTGAAATAAATACTGTGGGGCCTCGGAGGACCTGCATATGCAACCAAGGGGAAATGAGTGCGTCTCACATTATTTTATTTCGCAAAATACATACTAACTAGCGTATGCGTAAGATATGTTGCGCTGTTAAATCCCACCCTATTCAACATCCTCGCATTTCCATATGAAGGGGGAAAAGGTATTAACGAAACGTGTTTATTTGTTTAAAAAAGTAAAATGGTAACTTCCAGTGTACTTACAGAATATCAATTAAAAAGTGAATTGATATTTGAAACAAATTTTCATTAAAGACTTATTCAGTATTTTAGAAAGAGTTTACTGGAACATTTTATATCACATCCGTAAAAACATTTGAAACCTAATTATATAATCTTCCTTCGTCGTGTTGCTCTTCGTTTTCCTTAATAGTCACAAAATATTACAAAAGTTGTTTACTGTTCAGAAAGGTTCGGAAAGTAGCCCATGCGAAAATACAGGATCGGGCAAGTACCAGCCTACTCTTTGCAATGTTTGAAGTTGAAATTACAATGCAATGAAGTATCAAGAAGCGCCTAACAAACAAAACTGTAATAGAATATCCAAGATGATCTCATTTTGCATATTAGGGTGTCAGGAATGTCTCTTTGAGGCTATTGACTTCAAAATTCCAGGTTGAAAGCCCCTGAAATGCTTCGTAATGAAGTGGCATACATAGATTTCAACAAAGCCGCCAGAACGTTGAGAGTTGTATTTAACAAAAATATTTAGGCTGTGTTTTCAACAAATCCTTCATATTATTAATATTTAATTTAGAGTCAGGTTAACGGGTCAGTAGGAGCGAAACAAAATTAAAACATGGTTGTTTGCCAACGTCTCGGAAAATGTTTTTCCATACTCAGGTCTATATAAATTAAGAAAGGAGCGAACACTATTATAAAAAGCTACAACAAAACAGATACAACAGATACAACTACAGTATCTAGATACATTTGAACACATTTTAAAATAATTTTATTAATTTATAAGAGTTACATACCTTTCTACCACCAACAGAGTATGATGAAATGTTGGCAAACAACCATGTTTTAATTACGTTTTGCTTCTACTGATCAAGCCCCTTTAACCTGATTACAATGTATTATTTACGGTCGCTAACGATTAGGTGGTGTTAAGGAATCTCCATATATTAATGTTTCAGTGGAATGTGTCATGTCTGCGTGGAATTCTCTTCCTTTGTATACCTTATTTATAAAGATCGGTTGCCTGCGAGAGCCGTATAAGACGGCTATTCTACTGAAATAATGTAGTAGAGGATTTGAGTACCGTTAAGCGCGAGAGCAGCTTCAACCGCCGCCCCCCCCCCCCCTTCAGGGCTGTTGTGCGCCGAGCTGTTGCGCCGAGCGCTCGAGGCCGCGCGCGCCTTCCGCCGCGTTTCCGCCGGAGACGCTGCTCGCCCGAGCGTCGCCCGCGCGTTAACGAGGCTCCTCCCGCCCCGCCGCGCCCCGCCGCGCCGCGCCCCGCGCCCGCCCGGGGTCCCGGCCGCTCAATTACCGCTGATTAGGGCGTCGGCGCCGCGGACGCTCAGCGGTGACAGTCCCTCAGGTCGCGACCGGCGGCGGAGGAGGGGCGGGGAGCTAAGGTGGGCGACGGGGACCGCGGAGCGGAGGGCGGAGGTTAAGCGAAGGCTCCGCATCCAAGCCTCTGAGAGACCCTTCGCCCTCTGATGGAAGGTGGACGGCCGCCGCGCGCATTTCTCGAACAAGGAGAGAAAGGATGTCTGCGCTTTCAATACTTTAGCCCTTTTGTGGTCAGGTGGTCACAGTGCTAGTTCGCAGTTCCCTTCTCTTAAGTACTTCATTTATTCATACTCTCGGAAAGGACGCAAGAGGGGGATACGCTTGGTTCAGGGTTGGGGGATGGATGCAGCGTAGACTAAAGGACGCAAGTGGTAATGGCATCTGTGTGCTTTGCGGTGATAGGGAAGACGGGATCCACATCCTCTTCATTTGCTGTACAACCAAATTATGGAGAAAAAAATGGATGGGAATGGGAAATTACTACTTTCTAAACAGGAACGTAACGCTCGCCCAAAACATTTTAGGTGATAAAAGGTCTAAATTCATGAAAGAATTAGGAACATTTTTAGGAAAGGTTCGGACCATTAGGGAAACTGAAATTAGGGAGTGGGAAAACAGCACCGGTTAGCTTGAGCGGAGCCTAGACTGGAGAGAAATAAATAAGTCAATAAGCTAACAATATGTAAGTTAATCAGTAATTTTATGTTAAGTAAGTAAACAGTTAAGAAATAAGTCATAAGTCATAGTTAATTGGTAAGTAAAAGGTTAATATAATAAATAAAATAAAACTGGCATAGTAATAAGCACATTAGGGGGGGAAGGTAAGGGAGGATCGAAAATATAAGGGCAGAGGCGTTGGTGCGGACGATCTTCTGTGGCGCTGTTTGATTTCAGGTGCTGAGGAGGCCAAGCACTGGAAGGAGACGGCGGGACGCCCGCGCCAGAAAATAAAATAGCTAAATTAAACGTCGGATAGATTAGAATGTACTCGGCTTCTGACGGCAGGTTTTCCCCTTCGGGGTTTTTTTCCTGAGCTGTACCTTATGGTCTCTTTTCCGCGGCTTTGATGCGATGGAGAGACCATTTGGGGTGAATACCAGAATTCGAAAGATTAGAACGCGAAAGGATGTAGGTATTGTAATGGCTTAAAGGCCTTCGGCCTAGCCACATAGGATCAAGTAAACTAATTTGTCTGTAATAATTACCTATTAAATAAAATAATAAATACTTCATTTATTGACTATGGATTTCGAGCTCGTCAACTGCTAGAGCCATAACTGTAGTGCACGTTTTATTGCTTGAGGTGGCGGTGATCTTCCTCAGATGGAGAAGGAGATCCAGCAACGAATTAAACCTCCGCTTATGGGGATTTCCCGAGCCAGATATCTCCCACCAGCGGACACCACCCTATCGTGGTAAACTCTAAGCTTCCGGTGTGTGTGGTACTCTAGTGTGTGTAAGTGTGAGCGTGTTTAAGGAAAGGGCAAGGATAGGACAAGAAAGAGGAAGGAAATATCGCGCGCGGTTCGTAGCACGTATGTTACGATACTGCTCTCGAATTCGCCTGACGTTGATAGGAGAAACCATGAAAAACTAGCGATCAGAGCAGCCAGCCTCTAGAACTCTTCTCCAGAGACTGGCTAATTCAAGCAATTGTCGAAAATCTTGCCACCGTCGGGCCTAGAACCCGAGAACTTTCCGGTCAGAGGCACAGCAGAGTTATCAATAGATGCCCTAAACCACTTTAACCGCTCTGTGTGCAAGACAGGCGGATGATTGACAGAATCCGTAAATGAGAAGCCAAACTACATTTCTTATACTTTTAAATTTACTAAAAAAATCAGAATCGTGCATATTTTCAAGTTAAGGATCTCATTTATCAAGAGGACAGAAATGTAATTCATTGCAGGATTTCACCGGAAGTTGGCCCTATTCCTTAACAAGTCCAGGCCAACTTCACATCAAAACATCACACTCAGAAGGGAAATAACTGAATCTGCACACAAAAGACTTTCCCCTCCCATATTAACGACGACCTCCCATAGTGACGTCCATTTCGTATGAGCACTATATCACTGCTCCTTTATCAGAAACTGAAAGACAGATTACTGGCAATTTAGAATGAACGAGACAGCGAGTGGCTATGGTGGGAGATGCGACCCAAGTAGGTGGGACCGTTGGGAAGAACAGCACCGATGGAAGAATCACAGTTCATACTTTCGAAGTTCATATATTATCATAATAAACATTTAATTTCGCGTATTACTTATTTTCCACAACTACGACAATTATTACTTTCTCGTATACGTGCGCATATAAGGAGAAATATGCCTAGTATATATAAAGTTATTGCTTTAAACGTTTGGTATGATTAGGATTAAACATTCTGTAACAGATGACGTGGACATCAGTTTACTTAGACCACTCACGTCGTTAATATTTACATTACCGGCGATTCATATACATTTCTGTATTTATAAGTCAAATAACTTCAAATAATATCAAGTTCATTAGTTTTCTATAAAATTAGCACAAAATTTATAATTTTCAAAATCGCTAAAACGCTCTTTTCCTCAAAAACGGTTTCAATTTTTTATTCAATTTTTTTGAAAGTGTAGTGCTTAATAGACTAAACAACATGATATCAATACTGCTTTTATATATTCTTTTTATTTTTCAAATTTACACAATTTTTTTTCATAAATGTATTACTTTAAATAACTCTTATGCCGTCAATATTTTTATTGCCAGCAAATCTATCAATTTATGCACTTGTGAGTAAAAGTACTTTAAATTATTTGCATTGAAGTTTCTCTAGAAGACTTTCATTTTCTGTGAAAAACCATCCAAATGTTTCTTTACAGATACGTTTAAATGACATTTTCTCAAAAACGGCACCAACACTTTCAACGAAAATTGTCATACTTATTGGGGTTTTACTTTCCTATATTCGAAAAGTCTTATATCAGTTTTATCATTAGGGGACCACATACATTGAAAAAATGTGAAAAAATGAAATGGGCGGCGATATATGCCATAGATGAGAGGAGAGTGTGGTGAAATTTATTGTGTCATTGTGATGCAGGCTGTGCGCTGGAACTTCTGTCATCGTCAAAATTCGCTATATACAAGACCGATCTGCTGCATATTTTGTGGGGTATGTTGCAGACCGTTAACCTAGCTAATGATTTATTTTTCGCTATCGGACTGGCACACGGGGGATGTAACCAGCCCAGATAAACAGAGCCACAAACGGTCATGCAACATTATGAAGCGTCCCCGGATAATCTGCGCGAATAGTGTGATTAGGCGACATGTTTGTTACCAGGTTCCCTCTTTGACGCGTGCGAGAGGGGCTGCGGGGAGCTGGATGAGACCAGTCGAGCGCACTCCACCATCGCACTAGTTGCTGGAAATGGTTAGATGAAGGTAAGCATACACGACGTGGAGGATCTAGGCGTCGGCCTCCTTTTCCAATTTCTCATTCTAACAATGTTCAATCGTCAATGTTTCTACACAATGTTCCGTACGAGGTATTTCCAGACCACCAATGAAGTGTTCACTGTTTTTCTCTCACAGTGCTTTGGCTGCCAACAGCTTTTACCTCTCGTCACATCTCTTCATCGCTTCCCCCCCTCTCTCGCGCTCTCTCTCTATCTCTTTCTCTCTTTCTCTCCCTCTGCCCCGCAGAACGTCCCACTGCAACGAATGTCGGCCCGTTGTGGCATGAAATGAAATGACATGCAGTTGTGGCTCAAAGCACGGTTCTCATGCGCTCACAATGCCCAACTACGTACAATTAATACCGCAATTCCACGCGTGAGGACACCATCAGATTCAAGGGTGGTTTCGTGTTCAACGCGGATTCTTGGACTTCATGTTATTACGAGTATCTGCCAGATGTCATTTAGGACAGGCTATCGGGCACTTATGAATTCTTGCAGTTCATGTTCGTTCACTGCTTTCAACACGCTGCTTAACTAACATATTACGGTTATCTGAAGTTTTGCTTTGTAGTGCTTGCTACGCTGTTGGCAATGTTAAAGCTAGTTTTTCAGTTATAAGAAACAATGATTGTCCATATTGAGATGTCTCATGTACCCAAATAAATATATTTCACTTCGGTAGTTAGCTAGAAAAAGATACGCTGTCTTTGTTCCTTCAAGATCTTTTTTACGTGTTGATGTTTCTGTTTCCTCGCCAGGAAGGAGGGCGAATGACAGTCGCTTGTGTGTAGGGGCCGTCGCGTGAGTCGCGAGTTGCGAAGTGCCGAGGCAGAGTTCAAAGGGAAGAAAACTTTTTCGAGACGTCGGTGTATTGAAAATTACGTTACTTAATGGAATTGGTCTGGCGGAGACATTTTTAGAATGCTTCTTCCTCAATTGATTTTTACATTTTTGAGAGAGATGTAACAGAAGGATAGTCGGAAAAAAATTGTGAGAAGGCAAGATGAAACCTGTTGTAAATGTCGACTAAGAGCGCTGGTCTGCAATAAAGTAGAATGTGCATTTTTGTTTCATTTTCACAGATTACAAGAGTTTTGTTGAAGATGAAGTTTTGTTTTTTTAACTTCAAAATAGAGTAAAATATAAATTCAACGGCCATAAAAAAATTTGAAATTTGTAAAGTATGGACAATTCAGACGTAATTAGTAGATGTTAAAAGTTATTTTTATATTGTCAAGACCTCGCCTCAGAGTATGCCAGTTAAGACGAAGTTTGTTAAGGACGGGACGTGATTAGATTTGATTATTTCCTTTTTCCAGGCTCAAATACTGTGTTCATTAGCGTGTGCATTTTGCAAGAGTAGTGCCCTATACATCCCAAGAGATGGCGGGTTTCCTCCCCCGCTAGAACTTGAGATCTGCGACCGAATTACTCGATAAATTGCCGAGAGTTCCATCTACAAGGTATCTCTTCAAGTGAGACACCGCCCCAGGTATGGTTGCCAACAATGTTCATGTAAGAGGAGGACTAGATAAGCCAAAAACATCACATTGATTTGATCAATTTATCAATTTCTTTTTATAAACATCAACTCTGTTTCTTTCTTCTTTCGATTAGCGATTCAAGTGAAAAGATTCGTTCATAAAATATAGATGAAGATGGTCTGAGAGTCTCTATTTATAGAGACAAAGACATTATCATGTATGCGTGTGACATGTGCATGTGCAAGTGCATGTTTCAGCGTTAAGAGAAAGGGTTTTCATGTTTTCTATTCTAAATTAAACAATAAACGATACAACGTAGCAGATGAAAGTCATGTGATAAAATAAACAACAAAAGTTCAAAAACTTCTAAACGGAGGACATTTAAAATACAAAGGAGGACGAGAGGACAATGTACGTCGTTGGTTCACCACCCTAGCCCCAGAATACTAGCTCTTAGCTCCGATGCGTCCAGGCAAGATTGGTATTTCAGACACTTTGTCGGGTCCAAATCCTTAACCTCCCAATTATAACGCTCAAGCCACAAAACGTCATTGCGCTCGCCTTCCTGTTGTTAGCATCGGCTCATATGAAAATAATGATTGTGTTAATAAATTAGAGCATGGAGTTTTTATGTAATTAATTATTGCTTTTAAATAAATTATTCAATACAAAATATATAAAGTAAAATGTATTCTGAAAAAACACACCCTGAATTTTAAAAATAAAAAATTCAGCGCTATCACTTTAATTGGAAGTGAATTTTTGCCTTTAAGGTTTAAATTAATTATTCTAATTTATCCTGTTCTTTTAATTAATTGTAATAGAAAATGAAGACGTAATCACATGTTAATCACCGTAATAATGTACGAAAAACATGTCACACGAACTTAACATCTTAATAATGCGCATTCATATGCACCCTGTATTACATGGTAAAGAAAGCTGATGGTTGTACGAATGACATTAAATTCACACTAAAACGTGCATACTAATAAGTGCGGTACTTCTGGTGAGCGAATTATCCCAGGTTTGCATTCAACAGAATTACGACAAAAATGTAGAATAGTAGATTACATATAAGGAAAACAGCAAACGATCTTGCTAAACATGTTACCATCAACCCTAACAGAGAAACGTGTCTTAGTTGTTTGATCCGTTTTTTTTTGTCCCTCAAGGAACGTGGTGACTTGAATTATGTTTCTTATGTAACAATCTACACAATGAGATTTTTAATACTTAGACATTTACTTTTTCAGCAATCACTATTGTAGTGTGTGTGTTGCAGTTCGTATGCATTTTGCGTTTTACTGCTTTTTGTAAGTAGCTGGTGTGGGTTCGCGTCGGACCTTAGTCAATAACCAAATCGGCTTTTGTATTGCACTACTCCTTCAGAATATCTGCTTGTCTTGTTTGTAATATAAAGAGGACGTGTCGAGCTCATTGTTTTGGCGTTGCCGGAGCTTCGTTGGTTTGAAAGGCTTGACAGGCTTCGTTAAAAGAAAGCCGTCTCAATCATTGTCTAAAGGACTCGATATCAAATTCCATCCTCAGTACTTTCAGCCGTTTCCGAAACGGAGGGCGTGCTATGAACCGTAGAACTTTGTTCTGAACTAGCTCAAGTGTATCCTCGTACTTCTGTGCTGTGGTCCACCACGTTGTCGCAGCGTAGGTGGCCGTAAGCCGGTAACACGTTTTACAGAGTGCGAAGCGAAGTTCCAGGGGAGTGTCAAAAGAGGTGGTAAGAGTCGAAATGTTTGCTGTAATTTTGATCGAATTCGCCTTACTTGTAAATGTCAGCGTATCCTTCAATCAAATGTGACGCCTAAGTAAGTTGCCTTAGGCGCCCATGTCACTTTTGTGTGCCGAGAGAAATTTATTTGGGTGGTGTAAAACGTTTAGTGTATTTGTATTTGCGGCGGGTGTAAGAGATTGCCTGCGACTTTTCCGCTGAAAAAGGAAAGTGGTTTTGTTCCGCCCACTTCAGCACCAGATTACCAGGCGTCGCTCGGGTCCGTATTTATCACAATAGTCCCCTAAGCCGCCTTGCCCGCCCCGCACGGTTCGCTCCTCTCCCTCGTACGCCCTACCCGACCAGCTAACGCAATCCTGCCAACTCCCCTCCCCCATTCAGCCCCCGCAGTTCTATCTGTTTATCCAGCTCACCACTCTTCGGCACTTTTCGCTATGCTCATTCCTTCCGGCCCTCCCTTCCTTCTCCACTCCCCGACCACACCCCGCTCTCTCCACCCCCACTCGCTCCTCCGTGTACCGCTCGCTTGCCTGCTCCTTCCGGTCTCTCTCGACTCCGCCTCGCGACGCACTGCAACAGCCGACAACGGCTCCAAAGTGCAACTAGCTAAATATTCTTTAAACAAACACTCTCTGGAATAATATTTTGAATCGCGAATATCCATATTGTATTTTCGCAACTGAAAAGGTTTTGTGCGAAATTTAGAAGCAAACACTGCAGGGGTTTTGAAGTTTTTGTGGCACGAAGAAACGTATATTCTGTAAGTGTCGGTAACAGATTAGGAAATGTTGGGAATTGGTGATCCGCGACTATTGGTTCCGAGTGCTGAGAGGGAGAGACGGCGGCATGCAGTTGTTAAGCGGGTCATTGCCCGGCCATTGGCTCGCTTCGCCGCGCTACACACCCGGTCAGGGCCCTGCCCATCTCACTTTCCCTGTCGCCCTTCACCCTTCACCCTTGCCCTTAGCTCTTGACCCCCGGCCCTCGGCTCTTCGCCCCACGGCCGTTCACCCCCGCGTGCGTTCACGGGACAGGTTGTTCTCGCTCGTTAAGTGGAACGCGTTCACGGGCAAAGTAAACCTTTTTGTTTCATTGATTGAAAGTTTGTGATTCTGGGCACGTCAACTACTCAGGTCGTTAGTCCCGTAAGTGTAGAGTGTGAATATAACACGTAAAACTACCGAACACAGCATCAGCCTCTAAAATTATCCTCCAGGCAGCGACTGAATTCGAAATATCTGACAAGCTAATGTCGAAGATCCTGTCACTGTCGGGACTCGAACCTAGGATCTCCCCGTCAGAGTGACTGCAGCGTCATCAGTAGATACCCTGAGCCGTCTCTCCCCATTTTTGTTTCATTTCCCACTTTTCCCTTACTATATAATGTTGAAATGAATGTAGAAATGTTCATAGCATTCGATCAGGAAATGAAATGGATGTTTTATTTTCTTGTGAATTCGATATCATGAAAATGTAGACAGAAAAACCCTATTTTACGTTGTCACAGATATAAAATATTTGCTTATCGATAACGTAGCTCCGAATGTTTGTGTTGAGAGAATGGTTATCTGGCACTTCAAGCAAACATTTCTTGCCAAATATGTTTCTCTTCACAATTTACTGTACAAGTCAGTTAATTCGATTAACAGACAGCATCCGGTAAATAATTAGGTAAAATATCAGGTAAATAATTAGAGTACCATATATTTCACGATAAAAGATGGGCGCTAAAGAAATACCAATCTGTTATTCGCTGTAGTAATGAGCAAACTTTTCTGCACCAAATTTCAAGAGGTCTTTTTAGTCAACAATTGACTGGAATACTACAATACCCGTGATCAACTTTTTTTGTGGAAAACAGCCTCTGGCACCCGATTTGTGAGGCAAAATCTAATGTCTCCGAGGAAGGTATCGCTTTTTCCTCTTCTTCCCACTCTGTGCCCGAGGGGATCTCTCAGCGGAAACTGCATGAAGTCTCGCCCCTTCCCCCTACCTCACACCCCTCGACTCGACGTTGTGACTCCAAAAGCCACACCCCCATCCATTCGCCCATCCCCTTCCTCGGGGCTGGAGGCGCGGGCGGCTCAAAATAGCGCCCCTTTTCCCGCGGCCTCCAAATATTGAAGAAACGCGCAAACAAGTTGAAACGTATGACGCCTAAATGTCAAAGGCGTATGCGGCGGCTGTGTCAGAACGCCTGCTGTCTGAGCAGACGTCTACAGATCCCCTCGTCCTTTGCGTCTGTTTCTTTGCTTTCTGTCTGACACAGGTTGTAATTTTAACGCAGTGGCGTAATATTTTTAGAAAATAATCCTGCCAACAAAACTGTGTAAGAAATAAAATTTTATTTTAAATGAACGAGTAGTTCTTAAGCAAATATTACGGTTTCCATACAAATTGATAATATTCTATGTAGGATAATGCGAGTTGTCCAGAAAAACTTGGTGCCCGACTTTTTGCCCAAGAGACAAAAAGTCCAAGAGGAGAGGATTATTGGACTTTGTGTGGTTTTCTTGATCCACACTACAGACCGGAAGTTCCGTAGATTTCCTAATTTAATGAAAAGGTGTATTCTCGCATTTTCAGGAGACATTATAACACTTCTCAAATATTAAACTAGTCGTGTTACAGAATGCCACAGACTTTCACGTTCTAGATAAAATAATATAATTATAGAAGTTGCCTTTGTCCACAATGTTATTTATTGAAAGAGTAGCTTTTGATGGGTTAGCCATCATCACCTGTTTCCTGACATAAATAAATATAACCGATTAAAACAATATGTAAAGGACTAAAGGATTACTAACACATAATTAATTGACAGTTTATAATACATCATTTTAAATATTAGAGTTAACATCTCGATGGTGTGTTAAATCATTTAATATTTCAGTAATTTTGTGAATATATACAAGAAAGTAAACAAAAGATGAAAAATTGTAAACTTTTCTGTAAGAGAACACTTAAAATGTAAGTTGATCTGTTTCTTACTTAGTGTTGGAAAGACACAAAACTACTCCGGGAATTCGGGCGCGCCTAGCGGGTGGGCGTAAGTAAGACGGGCAGTGGGAGAAGTAGGAAGAGGGTTAATGCCTTGCGCTGTCTGACAGTACCGTGCGCTGTCTATTGCGCCGCCCCGGGAGGATTTGGTGTGAGGGGGGCTGTTAAAAATAATTTTGGCCGAAGGTAGAGGTTATGGTATATGTTTTCATGCAGTTGGTTACCATTTAAATGAATATGAAGTACTTCCCAAGTTAATCTGGTTTTATATTGATTCTTTTTCGTCCAATAATCTTGTCCCAAACGATACTGTTGATTTGCTTCACAATATGTTGTGATGAATATCTAAGGCACTGCACCGCCAACGAGTGCATTCCTTGCAAAACAACTGACGACATCAATCACCACGAAAACCATAGGAGATTGAAAGGCAACCTGCAGCTGACATCGTGAAGTCAATTTTATACAGACTTGTTGAAAAACGGTGTTTTCTAACACATTATTGAAAATCCTTATTACGGTTTTTGTTATTACAAACAAGGTCAGATTTTCCATTAGACGGACAAGAAGCTAGGCAGAGCGTTCCGTGTTTAGCAATGACGCGATACTGGTCTATCGTAATTTGCGCCACATTTCCGTTAATTAAATTTAGGTTTTTCTCCTTTGTATAAAAATTCATATTGGGTTTTCGATAATACTTGGAGGTATTTTGAAAGCTTTGACTATCAATACAATCTGTGCCGAATCGAAGTATTTCTCAGCAAAATCACTCTAGAAACTTTTATTCACCAAACTGCGGAGCAGACGGTAATTTTTTTAACCTGAAATGACTGACTTGAATTACAAGCGACTAAATGACTATTCGTTCACTACAAATTATATACTTGCACTACCACGCTCCTGAACAACAGAATAATTTGCTCATAACAATCACCATTAGTAACGTGTTATATAAACATTCATTTGTTTCCAAATATCCCATATCATTCTGACATGGGATATTTTCTTGAAACTATAAGCCGGAAGGATAGAAGTTTATGGCTTGTACGTGTCTTACTCCATGTTTCTTTCACACAACTAAACTAGTTGAGCTTCGGCAGTAAGCAATTTTTCACATTATTTCGAACATTTGAAATTTTTGAAAATTCAAAAAGTTCAACTGAAACGAGATCTTTCCCATTTTTAGGGTTCTCTTGCTCTTTCTATAAAAAAAATTAAAGAAAAAAACTGAAGCTGTTTTTGAGAGGTTTTATATATTCATTATCTTAAATTAACTTCAAAAATTAAACTAAACTAAAAACTGCTTGTTTGTTCAAAAACTAGACAAGACCATTTTTAGAAATTTATTTCTTTAGAATAGATTCCATTTAATAGAAAAATCTTTAACCAGATATTTTGTACTTTTTTTTCAATTTCAATTTTACATATTGTTTTCCTAAAATGGAACCAGTACCAATGTTTTACTATCCTTTGGTAGATCCGAGAAGAAAACTTAGAGAAAATAATATTAAACTTAATATTAATATTATATTATTAATTTAATTGAAACATTATATATTTTTCCAAAAAAACGTAAAAACTGCTCATATTTTCGAAAATTCGTACATTTCTTGATCTGTCACTGAACAACAGGTTTTATTAAGAAAACAAATCTGTCTGCAATATTGTGTTATATGAAGAAAAATTAGCTTTTGAATTTTCAAAAAATCAGAAACTTAATAGAAAAGAGCCATTTTTTAAGCATCATTTAGGCTATCGGAGGTCAAAGTTTAGTCAAAACATGTTACAAATTTTGAGGCTTTAGGAAATATCTATTTCAAACTCAATAGCCTCTAGCTCATTCAGAGCGACCAGGGAATATCAATTGTGGAGAAAATCCACTGAACAGTTTAGACTATTGCGTGGACTACAGATAGACTGTCAATCGTCAATCGTCAATCGTCAATCGATGCTGACTACACAACGTGTTAAGAGGATGTAATTTTCTATGTATAGCATCAGAATTTATCGTTTTCATGGTTCACCAAAAAGTCACTTTTCGTTATCAGGGCCCGACAAAAGCTTTTCTGCCAAAAATTCGCCGTTTTGCAGCACAGAATTACAATATTTTGTTTTCGTCCAAAGTAAGGCGAGGAACTAAAAATGAATGCACTCAGTTTTTACCGATAGAATAAAAATCTTCTCGGTCGTGTTGATTTTCACTTAACGGCTGTCAACCACCTCTTGCACTTAATACCGCTGGAGGAAACGCCTTGTTTTTACACCTTACTTGAACCAATCGGGAGGTCGTTAACCTGCCACGGCTTCACATAAATCTCAACTTGAGTGCTTCCGACAGGTGGCTTTTTAGTTTTTGAGAATTTCTCCGAACGCAGGGGGAGAAAAAATGGGACGAAACTCACAGTGCATGAGAACTTCCTCGAACGACTTCTACTACATCAACAATGATTTAAAATCCATTTTATTAATAATTATCATTTTTGTATTTGCTACATATAAAGGGTCCGGAAAGGAAACGTCATCAAAACTCCAAAAATACATTCTTAAGACAATTTTAAGCATATTTTGTCTAATAAACAACTTAGATATTTCGAATGTCTGAGTCGCAATCACCACTCATAAGGTGGATTGAAAAAAATACTTTCTATACAAAACATTGATTGCAAAAACATTGAAACACACCATAAACATGAAAATTGTTTATTATTTATAAAAGAAATTAGTGTATATGTTCAGAAAGAAACTAGTGGTGCTACAACAGAACGTACTTTCTTGCCATTAATATTAGTTATATAATACTATTTATGCCACAATATCTCTCCAAATTATTTTATTAAAACGCATTTGAAATCGTAGAACATTTGGTGCGAAAAATAAGCAGTATTTGAGGAAGTAAAATAATTAAAAGTTCATAAGTAATACTATACTAATAGCATTGATAAACAAATAGATCTAAAAATATAATAGTATTTAGCAAACACATATAATATTCCACAAATATATAAAAGTACTCGTTTTTATTTCCGCGAACGAAAAGCAGCCGTTGTTATCGTCGTCTCTTATCTGGGTGGCATTACAATAATGAGTAACAACAACCAACAATTACCGCTCATCTATTCGCTTTCACATTTAATGGACGCAATTTATAACATAAGTGTATAAATTCTGTGGCGGTAGCAGATATCTTGTTGTAATCCAAAATATGGTCAAGGAAATAATCTCCACAAAAGTAGTAGATAAAGATAAGTGTATAATAAATAATAAAAATGATGAAAGAATATGAAAGTATAAATAAATTCTAACTTACGTAGCGTCCAACTGCGTAAATTGGGAGAGGGCAACAGAAAACTATCTTTATGTCAAATTTATTTCAAATAAACTTCCAATAATTTCTAATAGATTAATTTGCAAGCGTATTACAAAAGCTCTAATATAATATCACGGACATGGGGCCGATGGAGAATGTAGAAAGCAAACTTACTTCCGTTGTTGAAAAGCATGTCAGACGTGGCGAAGTCGGTGGAAAAGTTCCAAGACATGCTCAGCACTCGCTCACAGCGCGCCTGGGGCCCCGCACCCCGCGCATCATCGAGTTTGGTCGCTAAGGGTACGTTTATGTTGGAGCGGCGATAAACGATGAGAGCGAAGAGAGAGTTGTTGCGAAATCGC
>BOPP01000156.1:878304-901958 GCA_017312745.1 Gryllus bimaculatus
TGAATCATTCAACAAAGTGACAATGTACGCCGATAACGTGAACACCCTCAGAGAAGAGCATAAAGGATCGCATCTGAAAATGGACAGAGGCAGCGTTTTCAGATTTGAAGTCGCAGCGCAAATGAAAGGGGCGCCCAGTGGCCGCGTCCGCCGTGCACTGGCCGCGTGGGCGTTGCGCGAGCCGCAGCCCAGAGGGCGAGTGGGGGCGGAGGGGGCGGCCGAGGGTGAACAATGGGAGGCATCCGCGTGGAGCGGCGTCGCCCGCGCGACAGGGGCGGTGGGGCGATCGAGCGACAGCGCGGGTGATTGGGCGGGCGCACGGTGCGCCCAAACCTTCAAAAGGTTGAAAAAACGTCTAAAACAAAATATTTTTTTTTCCAAATTTGGCACGTAATGGGAGGGGTATTTTGCACTTGATTACCTAAGGCACATTATTGTTGCTCGTATATTTCTAAAACTATTAATCTAATTAAAGTTTAATCTGCACAATTCAATTCCTCGTAAACAGTTGTCCCAATACACATATGACCAGAAAAACACGCTGAAACTTGCAATTTTGCAAATTATCCTGTCATAAATAGGCGAGTTGTATTCCGGTCACCAGAGGTGTAGTTTCTTTTTTCATATATCTCTCAAACTATTTGTCTGATTACAGTCTAGTTTGCACCATTCGATTTCTCGTGAAGTGTTCTCCCTGTACAACAAATTTCAGACATCAGTTCACTCGAGCGCTGAAATTACGAAAATAAAAGTTAGAGGGAATTTGGGTCATCCGTCCCCGTGAATTAAAATTGCCAACATTAAGTTTAAGAGAATCACTACAGTTAAAGGTATTTCATTGCGCTCATACATCCTGCGTCAAACTTGTAAAATCAAAAGTTCAAGAGAACTGGATAATCAGCATTGGTAGAGCTTTAGGAGCGTGGTGGTGTAAATGTAGTAGAACCCTTGGTATTCCGAACAAAGTGTAAGTGTGGTCTGTTTGGATTCGGAAATGTTCGAATTATCTTTAAAAAAGGAAACGTACGTATACAATTCATCTATGGGATTACCAGACACAACGCGACGTAGCGTGAGATGTGAGAAAATGGCAACGTAGCGTAGCGACATGCAGAGCCAACGCTGCGAACAATGGAGTACGGTAAGTACATTGCCGATCTCATGCGGCAGTACTATATTGTTTGCTACATTGTATAGAAGAGTAGAAGCGCGGTTTGTGTCGCTGATTTACCCGTACATTCTCCGAAGAGTGTTCAGAATTGGGATGACTTACACTGTATACATGCTATAAAGTTTATAAACTAAATTATTACAAATCATTTGTGGTTGTTTTTTGTTTATTTTCCCCTCTATCTTTAAGTTTATTCGGATTATCCAAAATTTGGGATTTGCAGGATTTCTGATTAGCGGGGTTCTATTGAACGAAGACACATCTATCCACCTGATGTGCGGACTGAAAAAATAGAGCACGCGGTCTGTCCAACTGGTGTTTGACAAGATAATAAACTCTGGTATTACGAATGTATGGACAAACCTGGTGGGAATATTTTCTCTGAATTTTTGGAATATTCGTTTCGGAAAAAAGAAACTTAAATTACTTTAACCAAATAAAGAATTTTGAATTTTACATTAACTAAAATAAAGCTACATTTTACCCGTACCTTACATGTCATGTTTAAACTACCCATTTCAAACTTCAATTTTTAGATTATTTTTACAAACGAAATTTTAAAAAAAATTCGCTGTCCATTTTCATATTTCCATTCATTGAGTTGAACACAGGACAGAAAATCGTGTATGTCATGAGATTCTTCGCTAGCAAAATATTTAAAGCAAACTTTTCAAAAGGGTTAAACCAAGCAAATTAAGTTGTTCTTTGTTTTTTTCAATTTACGACTTTATGCTTGAAACTAATAAATCAAGAAACCTCCATTAGGTGTAATCAAAATATTATTGAATCCAAATTCCATTTTCTACTTTATGCGTAACTCAATTGTTGATATTAATTTCTTAGTTTTTTATTAACTATCTTTATGCTTTTAAGAGATCTGAATATGAAAAGGACACAGAAACTTGTTGTAAATGTAAAGTTGTCGTTGCAAATGTAAAGAGGGTATCTTTCAATTTTACCTGAATTGCATTCGAAATCACTTAGCTCTTCTATCACATTTCCGTTATTTGGCGACGTTCATGTCATTTTTCTACGTTTTCGCCTTTTGGTCACGTTTTCGCCATTTGGTCACTTTCTGTCATTTGGCCGCATTTTCGTTTTTTGTCTGTAATTTGACCTCAAAAGACGCCCTTTTTTCGCGTTTGTCCGCTTTTTCGCCATTAGTCACCACTGTGGTGCGACCAGGCGAACGGGAGGGCGAGCGATGGCCGCGCCACCAGCGCCCGGGCGCGGTGGCGCGACGGCTGGCAGGTGGACGGCGCAAACGAGGAGCGACGGCGCAACCAGCCGCTTCTGGAAATTTCTGGAGCACGGAATCGACTGTCCGTTCTAAAAGGCTCATGGATGCTGCTACTCACGGGATGTTATTTCAGTTACGAATTATATCTCGACGCTACGGCGCTCCGTTTCTTTCTTTCGGAGTGATTGTCTAAGCCAACGCGAATATTTTGGAAAACTACCTTTTTAAAGTTTTTGAGAAACAACTTACTTATCCGTTTCAATAGCGAAGCAAATCTTCACGTTCAGAAAAATGCAATTGGGTGTAGGCCACGTCACTATTATTTAATTGTCACATTGCATCATATCTTTTCTTGAGTGTAATCCCTGAAGAAAC
The DNA here is from genome assembly GCA_017312745.1 of Gryllus bimaculatus. Taxonomy (NCBI): domain Eukaryota; kingdom Metazoa; phylum Arthropoda; class Insecta; order Orthoptera; family Gryllidae; genus Gryllus; species Gryllus bimaculatus. Next base: position 881,091 of record BOPP01000156.1, read on the forward strand.
CTAAAGGGACAGTCCTGAAATGCAGACGTACTCATACTTAAGAACTAATTCGTCTTTTGAAAAAATCAACACTTTCTATCTGCACGTACGTGGATAAAAGTAAATTTGTTTGCTTTGAGTTAAATAAGGCTTCCTCCCTGATTTGCTTCATTTGTTATCAAATGTTCATGAAATGAGAGAAAAAGGTAATTAATTTGATCATTACAAACCTGAGCGTGAATAGAGTAAAATGCACTAACAAAGATAGCATAGGTTCGGTTACCCTAGGTTGTAATTTTCATTTTTAAATTTGGATTTTACAAAATTTACAAAAGTTTGTTTTTTTCGCGGCTTCGTACAACTAAAATCTTAATGTTAGTTATGTTTTCTTCAAACGAAATGTATTCTCCACAATTCAATCTATAATTAATGAATAATACGGATTCAAATGTAAGTTTGATACATTCTTGTGTTTTTCCAAAAATTACACCAATGTATTTTTGGAAATATTTCTCACGTTCTTAGTATTTACATTCCTGGACATTTATTGTACATTATTGAATTTGTGAGGGCAATTGCTTTAAATAATTTCTTATGAAGTTACCCGAAAACTCAACAGTTTGGTATGAAAATTAGCTTTCTAATACGCATTTACAGACATGCTCAAACGACATTTTCTTAAAATGGACTACAAATTTTGCAATGCAAATTGCAATATATGACCAGAGTTTTCCTTTCTGAAACATTCCAAAGTCATATTTCAATTCTATTAGGGATCTGAAAATTGAAAAATTGCGAAAAACTGACTTTAAGGCGCTAAACAATAACAGCTGAAATAGGGGTGCCGAAAAATCCGATTCAGCAACGAAACGGACGGCTAAATGTTTCAAGAACTGTATGAGTATTCAAAAACGAAAATGTAAGAAATTTTATATTTTTGTAATCAGTAGACACCTAAGATACCACTGAATGTTATAAATCATTTTATTAATACCAGTACAAGACTGTACAATTCTATAACTCACACTGCGCTCGGAAAGGGAGCCAATCATGTCGCCATGTTTACTCCACTTTGATATCCCGATTGGAATCAAATTATCAGGATCTTGAGTTTGATCGGATCGGTCGGGGAATTTCATTCTGCTATTTAGTCGTTTGCAACCTGAAGGAGACGTTATATTTAATATCTTTAACACCGAGCGAAGTGGCTCAGGACGTAGCGCGATGACTTCACATTCGGAACGCCCGGTTCAATCCCCGTGCTGGCCATATTGTCCGTGTTTTCTGTGGTTTCCTCGGTCATCCAGGTGAATGCTGGAATAGCTCCACTGAAGGGTCACGATTGCAAAAAAAGGTGTCGCTAGCCGAATTCATTAACTATATAAAACCACGAAGGTTAAGCGAATTCGAGTCATTGGGGTTCGTGGTTCGGAGACTGCCTAGAAACCCCGGTATCTAACGGCGAAGAGGCCAATTGCCCTTTACGGGATATATAATGGCTAAATACAAATATATTTATTCCTCAATTTTGAGATTTTATATTATCATCCTCGTGCACAAATTAATTTACACAAATTAATTTACAACAAATGTGCGGAAAACGAGAGGCACTTGTGCAAGGGGAACGGAGAAAGCCAAGATTCCGCTACGTAAGTCCGCGTGATACCGCCACCCTCGGGAGATTCGCGGCCGCGCGAAGGGGATCTGCTTCCGCGACCGATAGCTGCGCAAAACGCGGTCGAAGGCGGAGGCGGAGCGCAGGCAATTAATCCAGCTTAGAGGCTGCGCCGCCCCGCCCCGCCTCGCTCGCCCTCGGGCAAGCGTCGAGCGGCGTGGGACGCTGCTTGCGAACTCAGGCTGCTCCCGATCCCCTCCACCCCCACGCAAAACACCGCTCCGCCTCGCGCAGCCCCTTCCCGCTGTATACTAGTGGCTCAGAAAAAAAAAATTGTTTCATACTATGGCGCATTTCGGTTGCTTACGTGTCTCAAAGCAGGCCGGAAACTGGTACTCCACGGTACAATGTACTGTTCGTTGACCATGAAATAGTGAAAACGGGATACTTCAGTTTTTGTCAAAACGACAAAATATAAAATACTTTGATGAAATGAATGTTGAACAGTAAGTTTTATTTAAAACTTTCACGTATATGTAGTTTTGGTCATGCAATTCGATAAAAAAGGGATGTTGAAGGAAAAAGGGAAATACTCGTTTTGGGGAATCCTATTACCAAAAGGTGATTGTATTACTTCGTTTATGGGAATAGTGGGAGAGGGAGATGAGAAACATCAGAGAAAGAGAAGAGTGTGGTGAGAGAGAAAGGTGGGACGAGAAAGAGTAAAAGAACAAGCCATTAGGAGCGTCGGAACAGAATTGCTGTGCTGTATTCGCTTACTCACAAGTGGCCGTGAATGAACCGCGCCTCGAGTCGAAGAGCGTCTCGGCTGGTGCAGCCTCAGCAAAGACTCCCGCGGCGCCACCGCACAATTACGCCTATTGTGGCACCTCCCCACTTCCAGCCTCACCTGCACTTCCTACAAGCCAGACAAGTCAGCCCCGCGATACTCGATAATTTCCAATTGAGGAGATATTTAAAACTTCTCAGCCCATGAGATTTAATAAATTAAATATTAAAAAATAATTGAAAAATCTTAAAAATAAAAAGATTTGGTATCAAAGAATTGTATTAGATAATTGTAGAACAAAGTAAACCTGGTACAAAATAATTTAAAAAATTATTTCTCCCTCGCCCCCCCCCCTCATTTGGTTTGTTTGCTCACGCATTTTCAAGACTATGGTTCAGTTCTGGCCTTTGACCTCCAAAAATCGCGTAAAATGCCCCTGAGCTCAACTAATTCAAAATTTCAAACAGACGCAAAAGGTATATTTTGCCTTAAGTCTTCTGCTTAACTACTTCTATTACAGTATTTCTACTTCATTAACACATTGCACAATGCACTCGTGTTCCATTTTTCCACAAGCTTAAGCTATCTGTAAAAAAACGCATCCCGCCCCCACTCCCGCATCCACACCCGTTCCTGCCCCCCCACCTCCACCTCTGCGGCTCACCGCAGCCATCAATCAAGCAGCGCCTCTCGCGGTCGTGCCGTTCACAGCCGCTACCGCCATCACCTCTCCCCACACACATACTCACGCACGCACACGATGCTGCCAAATGGAATACTTCCTTCAGAGCCCGCGTACAGTTCGAAAACATATCAGCCGATAACACAAATAAAGCAACTTAGCAAAAAGCGATTAAGTGAACAGTGCTCTTCCATTACTGTGTTTAACTTTAAAATAGTACATTGGAGCACGTGTCATAAAGCGATTGGTACACTTAAACGTGTTAAAAACACTAGCGACTGCGTCACGCGGTCAAACCAATTTATACAAAACTAACTCGTCTTCGATTGTAATAGCACTAGACGTGAGTCAGCTGTTACGGTGTCATAATATCGGGAGGTTGATCGTCCCTACGGTGATGTTACTATGACTATTCCACTCGTGAAATTAAAATTAATAGTGTTTAACTATACATACAACTATGCCCCAATCAGAACAGTATCTCAAAAAGTTAATATTTTTTTTTCTATCCGATTTTCCTTACTGATAAATTAGGAAATTAAAAACAAATGTTTTAATTTTAACTATCTATCGCTGATTTAAATGTCCATTTTTTACGAATTTTGTTTTCTTTTTTTTTTGGGGGGGGGTAAATGTTTCAATGAATTTTTAATGACAGACTAAAACAAAGTTTCGATTGAATCAATCGGTTCATGACAAAATTCACTACTGCAGAAGACTCTGTTTTTCGAACTCGAAAATTCGACTTCGAAAATTACACGGATCTTCGGTAACTTCCTCGGCCTTTCGAAACTGACGGAATATCAGAGCTAAAGAGCGCATTTCCTCTTAGAATAAAAACTTTATATTAAGCATAATTTTATATAAATAAATGTTATTTAAAATTGTACAATTCATTGAAAAAATAAACATTTCAAGACAAATTTTTTAGTATTTTTTTTAAACACAAGGTAATTTCCGCCTTTTTTGTACGTCATTTTGTAGGTAATTTTCAAAGACTTTTTAGGTCTTCAGAATCCGAGCCCTGTTCACTGGCGTGCGTGATCCAAGAGCACCGAGGGGCGTGGTATGTCTGGGGAGGTGGCGGCGTTCTTCCCCGCGAGAACGCGACATTCGTCGCCGAATTACACAACGGACTGCGAGGGTTGCAACATCCTCCAGGTGTGTCCACCACCGGGGCACCTTTTTAGCCGGGGCCAGCTCTAAACCTACGGCATGTTTAGAAGGAAGAGCACGTAGTGCGTGCTTGGGTGTGTTTGTGTGTGTAAAAGGGGTGGAGGAAATAAGGATGAGAGGCAGAAGATCCCTCGTGGCCCGTAGCCCGTTTCTTGAGGTGCTGCTCCGACAATTGCCAGGTACTGATGAAAGAAACCAGGAAAATTCTCGATCAGAGCAAGCGGCTGCCAAAATTATCTTCCATACTACGGCTGCGTTAGACCTAGACATGTTCCGAGTGTCGATCAACGGTCTAGCGACCGGCTACTCTGATTGGTTGTTTTCCGTGGTTTCTTTGATCAACACCAGGAAAATGCCATAGCACTGCCTTAAGAAACGGGCCACGGATGTCGGGTCTACGGAAACGGGCCTCGATCTTGGTTTCCTCTTCCTTACTTATACACACTTACACTTACATGCACGACACTACCACACATTTCGGGAGCTTAGAGCTTGCCCTGGTTGGGGCAGTGCCCGGCTGGTAGGAGATACTACCTGTTTGGAGAAAAACTCTCACCTTATCTCGCCATCTAGCAAGGAAAGATCACTGCTACCTCTATAACGCTGAAAAACATGCACTACACTCACGGGATAACGACCTAGGTAATTGACGCGCCGGGAATCACTAATCAATCGAATATGTGTTACTGTCGGAAATCAAAGTCAGCCTCAGTCAGACACCTTGCTGTGGCACACTTGTTGATGCTCAGTGCCTCGAATCGTGTGCCCGTCTGCGCTCTGCTCGAAGCCCTGCTTGGGCGAGGCCGCGCGCTCGCCGGTATCGTGTTAGGATTCATCAGACTGCCTCTGCCGGGCGCGCGAGATGACACCCTCCGCCCAGCGGCGGCCCATCCCTCAGAAGCGCCCTCGCTTTCAGGCGCGCGCGTCATCACCCGCGTGAAATGCGGCCCCGCGCACCCTCCACCCCCGCCACTCCCACCACCCCTTCCGTCAGCGTCGTCGGGTCTACACCCCGCCGCTCCCTCCACCCTACCACTCCTCCGGCCCCTCCATCCCGTCGCCGGGCTCCGCCCCGCCGCTCCTCCGCCCCCCGCCCGACATCCGACCCCTCGACCCCCCGCTCCCATCGCCACCTGAAATCCCGCTGCACAGGCCGCCCCATCCACCCCGCCACTTCCACACGCCCTTCTATCACCGTCGCGGCTCCGCCCCCGCCGTCCCACGCCGCCCCCTCCACGCCCCGCCGCTCCAATCGCCCCACCACCCCCACTTCCAACCTGCCCCTCCATTACCGTTCGCCGGCTCCGCCCCCGCCGCCCCCACCCCCGCGCATCCATCGCCCCCTCCATGCCCGCTCTACCCGCGCCCCTCCACCCCCACATGCAACCCGCCGCCCCCTCCGTTAATCGTCGCGTCTCCACAACCCGCCGCCCATCCACCCCGTCAGCTCCCATCGCCCTCTCCATCCTTCCGTGCCTCCGCCCGCCCCATCCACCCCGCCACTCCACCCCCCTCCCAGCAAGCAGTCGCGCCCCACCGCCGGTCGCTACCATCGTCTCCTCAATCCCCACCGTCCCCTCCCAGCTCCATACCGGCCGCCTCTCACGTCGCCATTGCCGTTCCCATCACCCCCCTCCATCCCCATCGTCGCACGCTGCCCTCCTGCCCACCTACCCACCGCCGCCGCACATTATCGCGCCTTTCGGGGAGAGGCCCCGCGCAGCCGCCCGCTCTCCTCACTCATTTCAATTCAATCGTTTTGTATACGTAATACTGTATGGTTAAATTAATCGAAGTGACGCAACCTAATGGTGCTAACAAACAGTAACAAAACTGTCTCGAAAGTATTCCTAGTGAGCAATTTTTCGAAAAACATCAGAGTTCTTACAATAATAAGACCCGCGCCATTCATTGAGGCGTTTTTTAATCACCTGTGGAAAAAATACGATGGCGTTATATGAAAACTGTTTTTTATATTGTGCATTAATTGAAGCAAAAAATAACACAAATCTACTCGTGTTTTTTTAAAAAAAAATGTAACCTGCCTTTTTTTAAGAAAATCTCTGTTGTTAACAGATTTATTATAAGCAAAAACAACTCTAATTTCAAATTTGTAGATTTGCAATGTTACCGTTATATACAATTTTCGTAAACGCAAACATTCGCCCAACAAATCGGAGTGACACGTTTAGTTTTCTTTTATGCCTTGTAAAATTAACGTTTTTGATCAAGAACTTAGGGAAATCTATTCAGTTGTTGCTATGATTATTATTGCACCATCTTTTCTCTTTTCATAATAATAATAATAAAAATTTATTATTATTATCATTATTATTATATAATGTTAGTTATATTATTGTATCTTAATTTATGTAATTAGCTGACATCGGGGTTATACTCAATTGCAGTTTATAATAAATTTATCCATTAATCCGTAACGATCCCAACCTTGACAAAGAATACAACTTCACATAATTGTATCAACGACATTGTTACCTGCTGTAACTTACAAACTATCACCTTTAAGAAACCTATTAGTCATCAGTAGAAACATTTAACGACTTATTCTAAGAAAAGTTTCAAAAGCTCCAAAGTTAATCCTCGTACACTGGATAACATACAAAAAGTAATACGTGTGAAATAACCAAAACTGATTTATGTACTCTTCACATGTGCATAATTCGTTTCCAGAATTCACACTGACAGAGTGTCACGTTGTACCACCAGTGGTCCAGTGCCTAAACTCTTTGTCCGGCACGTATCCGCTGTCCGACGTGACCCGAGCTTCCCTATGAGAACACATTAACTGCGTGTCAGTGCTATTTGCAACACCACTGAATTCTATGTATATATGAAGTGTTTATACGCCTAACTAAAGAAAATGAGAATATCAAGTGACAGTGAAGCAAACTATGTGCGGTTGTGCTTGATGATCGTTGTGCGGGTAAATATTACGATTTTTACCAATAAACGTAAAAGTTTCCCAAAATTATTTTCTCGAAGTATTGAATTAATAACCAACTGAATGAGCAATTTCTCAGCCTTTTAGGTGCTATCACTCCTTCACAATTGTAACTCGTATACAGAAGTTCTCAGATGAAATGTTACAAATTTTAGGGTGTTTAAAGTGACCGAAGATTACTTTTCCAGTAAGCACGTAGTCACATATCTAATATATCAAAAATTACGTGTGCGACATATGCCTCTGACATTTTAGATAACACAGATGTTCGGCAGGTTCATTAAATCACCTTAAAAGCGTCAGGTGACTTGCCGAATATCTGAAATGAAAAACAATCAGCAGTAAATGCCACACGTGTAACTTTCGTGAATATCGTTAATTTCGTACTACACGTTCATGGGCAAAAATGTATTATTATTATTATTATTATTATTATTATTATTATTATAATTTTATTATATTATTAGTATTATCAATATTAATATTGAACTTTCTACATGTACCGGACGTTTGAAATATTTATTCCGAAACATGCTTTCAAGGGCAATATAAAATTACCTTTTGATTCGCCTGATGAGGCTTTTCTCATCTGTCATGCAATTTCTGCTGCGGTTAATTTGGAAATTACTTAAGTTTTCACCAATTATCAAAGAGATTAAACCAGCAATATAATAGTCAGTGGATTATAGAAAATGTCTTTAGATAGAATGCATTGTTTAAATAAACGGGCGGAAATGTTGCTGCCGTGCAATAGTGTACGAGTTTATTATAGAGTGCAACACACGGTATTTAGATATTCGAATAAACTTTAAAATAACTCTGAATAATGTGTTTGTGATTCTGCGGGTTAAGATCCCGCAGTGATTCAGCAGTCCTGTGTTCTCTCTTCCTCACGTATGAAAGTCAGAGTATAGGCATAGGAATTTCTCGGTCAAACTGCAATTCCTCAGACGGAAAGCGCGACGGGTGGAAGCAGCGAGGTTAGGTCTCTGGAATCGCATGGCGGGGGCGACGGCAGACGGATCGCTCTGTGGCTGGCCTTTGAGGTTTCCCGTCTGGGAATAGAGCGCCAAATGCTTCGCGAGTTGGAAACACAAGCAGCGGCCCACGTGGCCGTGTTTGTTGAAGCAGCTCCGAAACACACCGGCTCGGTGCCGACGGATGGAAAAGAACTCGACACCGGGAGACGGAGCCTTCTAGAATTCTCTCTCTGATTGCGGCGCAGCGCGCTACGGACCTTGGCCTAACACTCGCGTTTTCAGAGGTGCTTTAGTGTATGAGAAAGCACTTAGGACCTCTGCAACGAAGTCTTATAAGGATATGTTGGGGGAAATCAGTCAAAATAATTATTTATTCACCAAGAGATTTATAAGGGTTCTAATGATTGAGCGGTGACAAAATGTTAGAAAGCCTTTGGTCCGAGGGGTTTTTTGTTGCCGGAGATCATTAGAACCAGTGAACCAGTTGACGTCTATGATACATACATAATTTTATTTTTACCTGATTTTATTGATTCACATTTACTTATTTACTAATTAACTGAATTTTAACTTGTTTCGGTTTGTCTTTTCATAGTTTCTTTATATAATTCCCATTCATAATTCCCTCTAGAATATAACATGTAGCACCATTCAGCTGCTTTCATATTTCCTTCGTAATTACGATCCTCTTGATCCAGATAAGTTATGCAATGTATTTCCAGCTCCGTGTCGAAGGCAATAACAAGCTATAATGTATCAGTAACAAACAACTTTTGTCTTCTTTATGTACTAAATTAGTTTAGAATATTTGAAGCAATTTACAAATTTTTTACGTTTTTCTGATGCTAGGAAGGTCCTTTTAAATTAGAGGCCGCACCGTGCGGCACGATACAAAATTAAGAATTGTTCTTGGCATTTTCTCGTTGAACACGTTAAGATCTAACTACAATCATCGAATATGTGTGGCCGATATAACTTTAGAAAACGTTCTAGCTATTATACATATGCAGTTTACAGATGAATAAATTCGAGATGAAACTAGAAAAGGAATTTTATACAGAAGAATGCCAATATCGATGGTTCTAAGTGAAATGAGAACTGAATGTCTCTAATTATTTTACAAAAATATGAGAAAAATAAATAACAGAAACTTATTAAACACCTGGAATACCCACCCTTAAATCATTTAATCTTAAAGTAAAACACAATCATTTGGCTGAAAATTGAAAAGTACTGTGTGTAGAGTCACCAGTTCCAATCATGTGTATCCATTTCTGCAGACAAATAAAATATAACTTCCTATAATTTTAATACGTTCCTGAAGTTAGTTCAATGCTGTCGTATTATATTTGCTTCCCGTAATTGCAATCTTGTATTTTACTTAGAACATTACATAGAATAGGAAACATTACATGATACATTTCAGGCAGTATTTACGTCAAATTAATATTCCGCAATCGATCTAACTGGTGCAAGGCCCCTTGAATTTGAAATGGATATAGTTATGCTAATTAGCAAACCTCGAACTTCATATTCCCTCTTGTATTTTGTGTTTACTCCGTGATAAAATATAATTATTAAAGAATAATGATAAATAAAAGTAAATAACAACTCGACCATTTAAAATAATTGAGTTCCCCTGTATTTATAAATTCAATAAAACAGAAAATTAAAATTCTGCTTCTCGGCTATTTTGATTTTTTTCATTACGAAACTATCCAACCTGGAGATACGAGGTAGTTAATTAGTTTGACGATATATTGATTTTTGGGGATACTTCACATGAAGCCTCAACATTTTCAGTGAGAGAGAGTTGTAGTTTTGTATCAATTGATTTTTCGGAATCAAGGACCCTAAAACATGGCTTCTGATTACACAACTTGAAGTAATTTACTGCGTATAGAAAAAATATTTAGTCACAATTTCATTACCAGGGCCCGACAATACGAGTTTTTCTGGCGAGAAATCGCCGATTTCCGCCGCAGCTTTTTCAATACTTTATCTTTACTTCGTACGTAGTATATCGAGAATGTAAATGCTCAATGAATAAAGGGGAACCCGAGAAATGAAGTTGCGCCGCTCTTGTTTGAAGGCTGTGGGCTTCAATAAAGCATTATGACCGAGAAGAGTTGCATCTTTGTCATCTGAGAGGAAAGTACACCAAACTATTAACAGCTTTCGTTATAATCCCTAGAAGGGAAGATTCAAAAGGTACTAATTACACGGATTACGTTCTAAACCCTCTCGAGAGCAGGCAGAAAAATTCTGCGTTAAAAGACAAGAGACAAGCAAGTCCTTAGAATTTTTCTCTTTATTTTGTAGTTTCAATGTATTCTAGAGACAATATTTCAACTTTTCCTTCTTTCCCTCCTCTATTTTTTATTTATTGTATTAATTTTACTGGTAGATTAGGTATTTTATTTTATATCTACTAAGAATTCTAATAAATATTTAATTATAATTATCATATATCTCAGGGCTTTATTTGTAATACAAGTTGTATCATTAAAGGATTGGGCCAGAAAATCCACACCTCATTACGAGGTCTCTGCTGATAGAAAATTTATTTCGAGGGCTTTACAATCGATGGCGAAATACTCTAAAATATTACTTTCTTTCTTTATTCAAGCTTAGCTTTTGGCCTCTGCAGCCATCTAAAACAATTACAAGAGGCATAGAATATTAATAATGTATTATATGATACATTGTAAACAAAATTATAGTTTAAGATAAATAACTATATGGGTATAAATTGGTAATAAAGACTCAACGATTTGGGTCTATGGGAGGTCGATCAATTCTCTGGGCAACTTTCTTTTTAAACTTTTCCGGTTAAAAAGAATTCTGATTACCCTTGTGAAAGTGAATTACTGCAATAATATGTAATATCATAGAATATAATTTTTTGGATAGAAGATATAAGTGGATGGGGATGGTGTAATGCCAAGTTCATTACGTAACTATCTATTTGGAATGTACCAGAAAGCTTTTGCGATAGTGCGTACGAGTCTAGTTTGGAAAATTTGCATTTTGTTGATATTTGTTTTCGCTCTGGCAGCCCAGGAATTACTGAAATTAATAACTGCCTGTATTCATAGTAATTTCTGAGGCCCATCAATTTGTTACCGATTTGCTTTCTTGAAAATCTCATCTTCATAGCCGCGTCAATTTTGACCTAAATTTTACATTATATGCAATCGCCCTACTAATGAAAAATTAATATTATTAATATGCAATAGGAATCACAGTCACGGTAATTACATACAACTACTACATTCATATTCGTCGTGCGCAGATCAGAGTAATCTTTACCTAATTTGAAATTATGTGTAGCTAAAAGATTGTATTTTAACTTTAATCCTTAAACCAATCTTGTAACAATTTTGAATTTTTGAAATTTTCAAATCTAAATTCTAGTTAACACTTTCCCATACATTGTCAATTCATTGCTATTATTTCGGAAATGTTATTTTCTTGAGAAGTTAGTGAATTTATCAAATAAAACTTAAACAGGAATTCTGTATCGCGATCTCATCGCCCGTGACAGTCCTTCATTGTGTTTCTACCCGTGATCTTCCCTTTGCCTCCTGCAATTACGCATTAATCTGATAGCCTACCGTTAGTCTTTCCTGCGCATTTCGAGCTCTAATTTTTTTTCTTTTTACTAACTTGTACGCACATTGTTCTTGATTTTTATCCTATCATGCTTTCCCATTCACTATAGCCTTACGTTCTTCATTTCTTGCATTATTTCAGAGGGGAAAACATATTTAATTATTAATACTCACAATAATATTATTAATTACTTAAAATGTATTTAATTTAATACAATTTGGTCATCAAGATGACATGGTCCATCTCAATATTCCTTTGCACAATTCTCACACGGTCATGTGTCATAGCATCGATTCAACCCCGTCTGTGAACGAAAGCAAGGAACAAATGATGGGAGCGAGGGCATTTTGTTAACGTAGCTCACCTACCCTGTGCGTCCAGGCCTACCGCGAAATATAATTATAAAAATGCGATACTAAGAACGTGTTTGTTTCTTTTTGAAATCGTTCATGTTGTCTTGTAGCCCAAGTAAACACTTGCTGTAGAAAGGGTGCATATAAGAGTGCAGGCCAGTACAAAACTATTCCCTTTAAATGAGATTCTCTTCAGAGTGAGAGAGGTTTATTAAACAGCGAAAGCGGTTGGCGATCAGGTCGCGTGAGCGAGGGTCCAAAGGCCCTCGTGAAAGCAGCACGTTGGATCTAATAATTGCGTTACACTGTTTTTTTTTATTTAAGGTCGCATCAACATCTAGGTCATTAGCGACCACTATTGCTCGTAACGGTAAGGTAACTGTGAGGATGACACGATATGGTGATAGGGGTGAAAGGACGGACACAATACAACCATGCTCGAGGCGGGACTCGAACCCGCGATCCTTCAGTCCGAGATCGCTACGGCACTACTTAGTGCTCGCGGCCATCGGACTAGCGACCTTAGCAATCGGCCTTAGCGGTCTCAGCCTTAGAGATCTCGGCCATCGGATCGGCGCGTAAGACTTGAAAAAGACATTCGACAGGAAAACATTTACGACGCCATTCCTCAGGTGGTGCGCCGCTCGGAAGCGTGATGTCATTCGCCAGGTTTTCGCAGACGTGAGCTGCTTCTATCAGGCTTGGTACGATAATTGATAATGAGTCCGAAATATATTACATAATCATGAAATCGGATAAGAAAGAATGTCAAGATATTAACATAAGCGAGGAGATTTGAAATTTTATGTTCGTATGATACCCATTCCAGAATATTAAATGATTGATAGATTATCGTTTCCGGACGCGACAAGAGAAAATGTCATTAGTCCCATAAGTGTAGTGTACAATTAACGCGGTATGTGGTGATCTTAAGTCACTAAATGGCGAGGCGTTTGTCAGGGTGCTGGTCCGGCATTCGCATAGTTGATCGAAACAACGAAAAACTGCAGATTGTAGCAGCCTGCTGCAAGACTTCTCGAGGCTGCGGCTGAACTCGACCCAGCTATCTAGTGTAACGTATTAGCCAGCGTGCCTCATGGCATCTATTTGGGGACGCTTTTGGTGCGGCATGTATGGTCTCGCCACAGGAAGTAGGGTTTTTCCGGAAAAGGGAAGAACGCGGAGACGGGAGGACACAAGGCTTTGCGGTGTCTCCGGCTTATAGAAGCTTTCATGTTATACACAACAGAGGGGGTGGCGTGACGTAAGAGGTCACGTGGGCCTCGCCTATGATAACAGAGTGTACGGGCAGTAGGCAGTGTTCGGAGACAGTGGGAGAACCTCGTGCGTTGTGCAAAAACTTGCGCAAGACGGTGCATATGCGAGCCAAGGCTCGCGAGGCTGGAGTCATTAGTTGACGAAGCTGCGGACTTTATGTCCTTAGGTGACTTGCAGGTCACGGGGAGCGATGCTGTGTGCCGTGCTCGAGGTGAGAGTGGTTGAGTGCCACGATTCACGCCGATTCTCAATCGGATAAGATCGCTCCTGCGATCGGAGGTCAACCGGTTCACGGCAAGCTAGGGCTTTGTGCGCGCCTTCAAAAGTAGGAGTGGGAATGCCACAAATCGAAACACCATCTTCAATGGGTTTTGGATCGCTCCCCGCGATCAGGGGATAGTAGGTCTATCAGGCTAGGCGGTGTAGATAAGATTAATTAAGTGTATATATTGTTTTGTTTTATTGTTAATAAATATATTTGTTATACGAAAGCTCTGTGTCTGTGGTCGCTGTGAGTATCCATGACGTCACACTAGGTAGTGTCGACAATGCAGCCGCCGTCAGAACTCGATCCCTACGTCCTCCCGGTGAGAGGCACTGCAGTGACATCGGTTGATGCACTGAGCCACCTAAGCCTGTTTCCAGAGTACTTAGTCAATGGTCACCGATATTTTGAAATCATTGAGTGCTTCTGTAGATTTCTGCTTCTGTAGATTTGTGAAAGGCAGCAAAGATACAAAAATATTTTCTCTACTTCACTGTGAAAATTATGCTATTATTGAGCAAGGACGTTTTCAACTGATTCGCATCTTATTCAGTAAAAGATATTAACACCAAATATTTTTTTTAAATATAACTATACATTTTTCTTCAATTCTAGTTGTGATCAACCATTAATACAATGAAAAAAAATTTACTGAAATTACGTTGTTGATAAGAAAAGGGCTAGCAAATTTCTAAAAGTCTTTTCATTTACTGCCCACCGAAACGACATGAAAAAAAAAAAACACGGCCAGAAACGGCAGGAAAGAAAATCTCCTCTGCATGTAACTACGTCATTCACTCTCGATTGTCATTTGGAGGTCACAGCATGTGCTAGACATCTCAATCGACGGGCGGGGCGGCGTTTTGAATCGGCGAACGCTAGGAACGTGGATATGTTTAGGAATTTAGCCGTACTGCCAAATTCCGATCCTACTATAAAGTCAATTTGTATCAAATATCAAAGTATGTGTTATATCTGGATTTGCTCTATCAATATCTATAATATTTTTACTACTTAAAACAACTCGTTCTTATTCATGATCACTGAGCTCCAACTAAATTCAGAAACAAAAGGAAGACATTTTATGTCAAATATCGAAGTATGTTAAATGTGATCTTCCTTGCGCTTTGTCCGACATGTGCTTCAGCTCCATTATTCCTATTAGTCGCTTCATTTTATTTGTCTGCAAGTGAATGCAGTTGTATGCCCTCTCGTCACCCATCAGCCATTGTCAGCCACCCGACCCACCCACATCGCTACATCGATCAATTGAAAGACTCTTGAGTCCCTTAAGTCTGCCAAGCTAGTAATTTTCCACAAGGTCGAGGCTTTCTACACGTCGAGAAAATGTTCTTAGTTATTTTACTATTCAAGCCCATAATATATTCTATATTATACAAAATACTATTTATATAATATTTCTCGTTTCGATCATGACAAATTTTACCCTTCTCTTTTATGGAGTTTGGTTAGGAGAAAATCAAACTTCACAATATACGATACAATCGGCGAGAAGGGTTAAGGTTAATGAAGTGGAATGACACACACAATTGAATCAGACGTGGTTTGTCATGATAAACAATTGTCGTCAGAATGGTGTAACAGTGCTTTTACATCACATATTAATTATTTTAATATTAGTGTACTGTAAAATATTAATATATTAAATAACTTAAATTAATTATTAAAATATCAATTTTCAAACTTCACAATATTATGTTCCATATCGCAATAATGTTATGGATAAAAACACTAGTGCAAACGCAAGTCACGTTACCATATGTGAGCTGTCAGCCTACTGCAAAACTTGCCCCTCTCACTGCTACAAATGTGGAAATATAAAACTTCTAAAGGTTCAAAATTCCAGAAAAAAATTATCTCGAAGAAAAATGCCAAACGATGTTCACATTGTAACATATAGTCAAGTTCTCTATTGGTTACCACACTCCGCTTGAAGGCCTCGTTTGTTATTTTCCAATTTCGTGTTGTAATGTACGTTACGGTATCAAACGTTTTTATACTCCTTCTTTACCACTAACACTTTTCATTTTGTTCCTTAATAATGAACATTTATATCTGAAAGAACAATTTGCCCAAAATATTCTTGGTTGTCCGGAATGAGCCGCGTCTCAGTCGATCGAGCTGACGTTTCGGCCATCGTGTTGTGGCCTTCTTCAGAGCTATACTGCTGAGCAGCTAGAAACGTCAGCTCGCGAGACGCGGCTCATCCTGGACAGCTAAGAATCAAATGTCTCCGATCGCGGAAGCCTACGAGACCAACTTTGTCTATAATATTTTTCAACATTTATGATAATATACTACGATTCAATTTTAACTTAATGTTTAACGAAATCTCCCAAGGTTACCATACGCAAAAGCTACAGTTGAAATAATTATTGAAACTTCCTTGGAAGAATAAAAATTTACGGAAGTGACAATTGTAATGTAAGAGCAGCGAATCAACTACAAAAGAAATGAGTCATAAAAACGAATCCATTAAACACCGTGGCATTAATGACTGTGGCGTTGGATTCAATGACAATGAAAACGAGATTATCGTAAAGTGGACGATGACGGACACAGTAATAGCATTTTTTTTGCAACAAATAACTATTTACTTGGAAACATTAGACTCATATTGTCATTGGCTCAGAGCTCAATAATTCTATTATGTAATATTTTCGACAAGATATCTTTCATGATTGCATACTTTTGGGACAAACAAAATTCCATTCGCTACAGTTTTGACACTTCATGGGACACTGTTTCCCTCTCATGACGGGATCAACTTCAAAAATGAAGGTTACGCTACTGACCTTCTGTCTTCGTGACTAATGTAGAAATATTAACAAGTCCGTCTAACTCAATTGCCCCACAAAAATTAGATCTCGTACGGCCGTTCGTAAGTTCAAGTATGACGACCATACTTTTCTTACAATGTTATAATCCTACTCCCAAGATCCTTTGCGATATCACGTAATTCCTAGTAAAAATAAATAGGATTACCTAATTTCTCAGATAAATATATAATTTAATAAGTTACACTTGGTCACGCAAATATTGTACAGTCATGTTTAAAGCTTTTCTTCCGTATCACAGATGAAAAGATTACCACATAAAATATGTGCTGAATCCTAAACGCAATGTTCTTAATCTCTCTTCACACTGCAGAGCGAATACGTCTTAATATTCGCGGAAGAATATTATACCACTCAACTCTACGTTTTCTGCATATCCAGCATGTGAAATAACTTTCGGGAAGGAATTTCCTCCTTTCAAAGAATATCTTGTGAGTTAACTTTTTAGCTTGCGGTCCAAGGGCAATAAACCACGGCGCTAAGAGAATGTAGAATCTTAATCAGCCAAGTTCTTTCAACTTGGATTAATCTTCCTTCTTCTTGAACTTTCGTTAAAGCTAAGTAAAAGAAACCTAAAACTATTTGACGGGCACGTGTTCCTGCAACAGTGTACTAGAAACATTCTGCAAGTTCTGGTGTATTGCAACGCTGAATAAAATAAAATGAACCTATTTTAAAATATCAAATTTTAAATTGTGTTTACAAGAAGAGTAGTTTTTAAATCTGAAAACAATATTTAGAATAACAAAGAATGCATCATGGCTGGAGTCATTGTTCACTGAATTTAAATTCATCAGAAATATGCTCTTGTTAATTTCTACTACGTATAATATAGTGAACAACTTGCAATCTTAAGAATCGACCTTGCATTGCATCTTGTGTTTAGATTCGATTCAGAAGAACAGCGAAGGTAGAGAAGTCTTATTTAGTGAAAAATAAACCTCTCAAGATTTTGTAATAATTTATGGAAAAATGCATGATTTAATGTGTCAGTATCCAGAATTATAATATAATTTTTCAATAACGTCAACTATCACGCAAAGTTCATTAGTGGTTGGACCAAATGAAATTTTAACTTTACAAGAAGTGACATATTTCTTTATTAAATATGGAGAGATTAAAACAATTTCGTCAATATAAATGAAACAAAATCCCTTTGAAATTCTAAGATAATATTCTTCTCTTGAAGATCCGATCCCCGCCTTACAATTCGAGATAGAGCATCGTTCTGCTAAATCTAGTCAGAAAGAAAAGGTTTTAATATATATTTTAATTGCCTTATGAATATAACTAAAACAACTGAATATTTTTAAGGAAGAAAATTATTTAAATATAATGAATGTTGTCCATTCAAAATCAAGAGTGGAATCACGATGGAGAAGTATTTCTTTACTGTTCATGAAAATATTCAGAAATGTAATTTAAGTCGTAAATAGAGCACCTAGGAGGTAATAACATATTTCCGTCTTTCCTTCTTAGACCTATTGGAAAGTAAAAAACAACATTACCCAGGGTTCTATCCTTCATTATTGCTGCATTTAATTGCGGAACAACGTGTTCCTTTCGACATACACATTATTACTAAAGTGTTAACTGCAAAAGAATAAGAACTCAGTCGGGTCAAATCAAATATGATCTGACAAATTGTGTCAAATGAAAGGTTAAAACGTTGGATTGAGGTAATTTCATGTGATGTTTAATGACTTGCCCTTGTAATCATAGGAATATAAAACCAAAAGGTAAAGAAATAATAGGAATTTTCTTTTCAGTTTTTAACAAACTCTTAATAAACACAATTACACAAACAAATCTGTGTACTTCTGTAGCAGCTATCCTTAGTTTGCATGGTCTTCACAGGGATCGCTAGCTCTATGAGCGTGCATTCTTTCAAAGAATCCCATCTAGGCGGAATGAGGCTGCGATGCTTAAAATACATACACTGTGATAATGTTAAGTCTAAATGCACCGAAAATACTTGTAGGAAAATTCAATAGATCGCAGTCACTATCACAGGGAATGTACTTTACTGATAAATCTGAATTAATGGTCCGATTTTCATTTGTAAACGGCATTTGACGCCTTTTTAAAATAGAATTTACGCTACGATGATCTTTTTCCAAAATCTAGCAAAAACATGAATTTAAAAATTATTTCTCAACTCCCGAGAACAATTTCAAAATGTGGCCCTTATAGAGCCGATGGGCAACATGCTTCCTGAATCCAACGCGTGAAATCATGCAATTCGGACGTAATAGGACGTCGTAAAGTGAAATTTACGAAAACACCTCCCCCCCCCACACACACACACACTTCCCGTTCTGCGCCGTTGCGTCACCCACCGGCCTGTAGCTCTGCAGCGCGGTGGCACGGCCAGCCCGACGGAACGGTCGGAGGAGCCGGTACCTTTGCGGCGACACGCAAGCCACACACTCGGTTTGCGTTCGTCGCTTTGCATGCTCAATCTATTTTTCCACGGATATCAAACTAGAGTTCTAACTACTATTACAGACCGAGGTAAACGGTCATGATATAGTAGTACATAACTACCTTTTTCACATATTCTCGTCTTCCTTCGAATCCATGTTAAAAATTTTTTTTGATGCATTACTGCAAAACAGATTCACGATTTTTAACTATTTTTTTTTATAAAAGAACTAATGTGTGTAAATAATCCACATTAATTCCATCTGCCTCACATCTTTATTTTAGATATATTTACTTTTAAGGTCTTCTGTATCACTCCACCTTGTCTAAGATCTTCCGTTGTCAAATACCGTAAAAATGAGCGGAGTATACGCACGAGTTCTTTTTATCTTATAACCTTCGATTTTCGATCTCAAAACGAACGTTTATCGCTTTAAAGAGTTCATCTGGTGGAATCTGTTGTTCTCAAAGTAAAAAGTCAAAGTTAATTTTAAAGATGTGTCGTCTTTCGGATATTTTATAAAAAATTGCATTATCTTGGCTTCAGGTGACGTCGCGTCGAAGGCTGTTTTGCCGACGTTTCGACCATTTTGTCATGGTCTTCCTCAGGGCCTGGTATGCCATACATCTGATGGTACGGACATGGTAAGACCACGACAATATGCGAAACATCGGCAACAATTTCGACGCGGCGTCAACGGACAGCCAAAGATCATGCACATGACTTGGCCGAGGAAGCTACGAACCTTAAATTTTAAAAAAAAGTGGTAAAATAGCGGTCTGGCGAGCTGTATCCTGACTCCAAACGCCGTAACAAGCATCGGAATGAAGATAATATGAATCATGACTTATCCAGCGTGACTTGGGTAAAAGTTCATTTGATATAAGAATATATTATATTTGGTGTAATTTCTTGAAGGGAATACAATAATGCCTGGTGAGGTCATTTATACAGACTACGTAATAATAATAGGGATAATGATGCAATTGGATAACTCCTAGATGTTTGCTTGCATTTGGAGCGTGTTTTCCCTTCATTTTCTTTGTTTTATAAAGAGTGGATTTTTCTAGAAAAAATATCCAGCAGTAATTGCATCATGCCAAAACCAGTTAGACTGACTCTTTTGTACATATCGACACAATGATATAAATAATATGGAACTTCAAATGATTTAAAAACAAAGGAAATATTTTTCTGTGAGTATGATCTTACTCTAACGCTTACGCGACGGTAATGCAATCAATCACAAATTCCATGAGTGATGGAAAATGAGTTTTTCTTTCAATGTGATTATTTTTTAAATCTTAAAAGTATATGCTTACAGAAAAACAACATTTTTAAACTTCTTTTTTCTTCCGAGGGATGACTTGTTGCCGATTACTGAATCACACGGTATTCATGCAATTGTGTTGTTATTTGCACAATCACGGCTTGTCTCTTTTCTTTCGGGTAATGAATAATTATGGTGCGTTGCAAATCTGTTTGTTCACTGTTTTATTTTTCCAGATCACATGCATATATTGTGTTAGTTTCCGCCAAGAAATTTCTTTCCCTTATCTTTTGAATAGTGTCGATGGAATATATCTACAGCCGGGACTGTCCATTTTCAGTTTGTTTTGTCACCCAATTAAATTTCTTCGATCCAGGTTCTATACGTAATCATTCTATATTTATACACTACATCTATTTTTAAAGCCTTATCAAATAACTTCTTCGTATTCTTCCCAATCGTTTAGGTGATCTCTTCTTTTGTTGTATTTTTTTGTCGTCTCGTTATTAAACATTCGCTATTTGTTGCGTTACAGTCCGTGGTTATATTTCGGATGATCTGGAAATTCTTACGATGTTCCATTTGTTGTTATGGTTCTTCCCTTCTTTGCTTTTTTTCTT
>BOPP01000156.1:909390-949407 GCA_017312745.1 Gryllus bimaculatus
AATAAAAGCAAACTATTTCCATCGGAAATAATATTTAGAGAAAATAAAATAATCAGCGTGAAGAAATTGTATATAGAAAAACCGTTATTAACAAACTTTGAGCCTATGTATAATGATTATAAAACTATTACAGCGACGAAGAAGAACACAGATATCATTCCGAAAAAAATTCGTAAAGAAATTAGTAGACGTCGGCATTATTAAATTTGTTACAAAATATTCAACGCGTTGAGTACAGAACTCAAAAATTGTGATGTTAATACACGAGGACAACGAAAGCGTATCAGATCCTGGATTATTGATTTGAATGATTCAGTAATTCAGTTATTCTCTCAACCCATGCAGTGACTAAGGAATAATGTCTGAATAAGTCTCAAATTATATTATATTTTATATTATTTTTCATTTTATAATTTTTTTCTTTAATTTTCTTTTTTCTTCAAAAATTGATAAATGAAACTGGTAGACATATATGATACATGATTAGTCATTGCAGGTTCGCGCACAAGACTATGTCTTCTGCGAAATAATGTCAACATTATTTGTACTTTGTTACAACCTGTAAATAAATAAAAAATTAATAAATAAAATAAATAAATAAAAATGTCTTTTGATGGCGAGGCTCAGGTCATTTAGCCTGCTCTTCCGCCTGACCATTGCGAATCCCTCGCAAATCCTCACCAACGCGCCCCTGGGAAGCTTCAGCACAATTAAAAATTAAATTTTGCATAAAACGAAGTAAATATGTCGTGAAAATAAGCACTGTATGTGGCTTATTTTTTTCTTCGTAATTTCATATTAAATTCCAATGTAAATTTGTTTCGCAATTACTTATAATTTGTCAATAAAATAAATAGTTACGAAACTATTAGGATGCAAGTAGGAATGGCGTTTCGTAGCAATTTTTATTGTACGGTATATGAACGTACGTCTCACAGCTAGGGGGTATCTAAAAAATGATGAGTACATTTTATTGTTCAATTAATGAAGATGAAAGAAGAGAATGAATATAGAAATATTTTGGAGAAATTACCACAGGTAACTGGTACAGTAGTCTGCGTTCAACATTATTATGCATGCGTTACCTCTTTTCTGGATTATGTAATTAATTTAAAATAAAATATAGAAAATATACTGTATATACCTTTTAATTTGCCCGAAAATTGTAATTAAAACAGTGTAGAGACACAAACCGTCGCACACTCTTATGAAATCAATTTGTTAATTATAAATACGTAGAGACATGGTTGGGCAAAATGCTTTAAATTTAGCATTTAATTACTTCGCCAAAATACGTGTATAAATATGTATATAAATATGTATAGAAATTCATAAAAATAAGTATGCAATACATGTTGAATATACATTAAGTTTTGGTTTGCTAAATCGATACAGTAAATACAATATATATTTTTTATTGTCATAGTATATTGTAATTGTGAATTACAATAAATTAATATTCATAGTCGTACACATTTCTTAACAATAACTATAATATATTTAGGTAATATTAATGTAATTAAATCAAAATTCAACAAAGGCAAACAAAAAAAAATCAGGCATATCTGGGTTAATAGTTCTTTAACAAACTTTTAAACAAAAATGAGATCCCCTAATTTCATTTTTATTAAAGTCCATATTTATTTAAGTAAATCTCTCTTTTTAAATACACCTATTTTATGCTCTTAAATATATAAGTATGAATCTCCCAAATACATGTCCACAAAACTCAAAAATACAGTTTTTCAAACCCCAATTATATTCAAAATGAGTATTTGAAATACAAGTATTTAAATACCGTCCACCTATGGGTGGAGAGGAAAAACGGCATTTTTCAAGATAAACAATATGTAAGATTCTACTCTGCTCCTTTACGTCATCCAAGGGGAATTCCAGAATTCAGGCATGCAGGAACATTCGTGCGTAAAGAGAGGGGAAGTGAACCGTGAATTCTTCGTGGCGAGATCTCTGGACTTTTCAGTCTAATGCCTCCGTAGCTAGAGTAGTCAAGCGGCGTCAGAAAGGTTTCTTTGCGTTGCAGCTGGCAGAAATACAACTTTTTTTACTTTCGGTTCCGAGAAAAACCGCCATTTTCCTGCTTGTAGCTCGAGCAGACAGCATTCACTCTCAATCTTGGGAAATATTGCAGATTTGAAAATAATTTGTACATTTTTTCTAGTTCATTAAATTGCAATTAAAAGTAATAAATTAATAGCCGTCATAGAGCCGCATTAAGTAAGATCGTAAATTAATCAACGTAATGATTTCGGCTGTTTGGGTGTCATGGCATAGAAAGCTGTATCGACGACGTTTTAACCATTTTGTACTTTTCTTCACGGTTGGAGTTAGCTAATTGTATATCTTATTAATAAATATAAACAGAATTGATTTTTTTTAATATTATTTTTATTATAAGTAAGTAGCAGTAAAATGACCATAACATCTTGAAATGTTCAATTATCAGCTACTACAAATAATTATCTACTGTTTAATATCCTAATCTATCTATAGCAAGCATAGTATAATCCCTTTGGCCAATGACCCCATCTCGATCAGATGTTGTTCAGTTTCTCTGGTCCCTTGAGCAAATGCACAGATGGCCTGAGAGTTTCGCTCCTGAACAGTAAAGTAACATTGCTCTCTCCACCCAAGACATATTGACTGGTCATACACGATTGTAATTATATATGTGACTCAATAAATATTATTGTGTTTGAGTATTTATAGTATTACCGATTTCTTCGGTAAAAATGGAGGTTTCAAGTGGCTCATACACAGCGAGTACGCTATATGAGCTTTGTTCGGGGTGAGAGACTCTGAAGACCGTCTCAGGTATATTTCACCTCATTCGTACACAAGACAAAAAGTCACCCGACAGTGCGCCACCATTTTAGGGTTAAAACGTATTCTTGTATTTGAGTGTTTTATAAATGTTTTCTCGAACAATAAATAAAGAAAATGGAGCCCACCGTCCAACTTACTGATTTTAGTAATTTTACAAGTATATAGCATATGAGTTGCAGATTAGCAAGACGAATTTATAGATACATACATACCTCACATGAGGAAATTTGTCATAGAAAAGAACGCAAGAACGAGCAAATTGCTGGACCGCGCCGAACCAGTTGGACTAAAAAATTGTACACTGTGACAAAGAATTGTGTTGTGTTAATGTTAATTGGATAACCCAACCATTCCTTAGCAGGAAATGGTTATTCTTTTTTTCCTGTATCAAGAGGTCTTTTAATGGGCTAAATAAAATAAAACGAAATAAAACGTATTTCAACCAACACGTGCTCTTTTAAAAAGCAAGTAACAACAGCCGCCGTCGCTTGAATAATCCAGATGGGACGTAAATCCAGCTCTCGCCGCGGGCGTCAATTTTCGTAGATTCGCCGCGTGGGGCGTCCTCCGGAACGCAGGCGGTCCGCGGCAGAGCCAACTCGTGTTTCCGGCAACTGGGTGCACGGCCGCGCTCTGGGGGCGGGCCCTCGAACTCGCGTTACGTAATTGGACACCGCGCCGCCGCCGCCGCCGCCACCGACCCCGCTCGCGACCTTCCACTGATTAATTGCGTATTAACGACACGCCGCAAATCCGCCCCGCTTCTCTGCAAAAGAGCGGCACAATCATCGCGGATTGTCGGCTTTTGTGATAATTTGTGGACTGTAAATATGCTGCGGGCATCCACACAGGAAATCATATTAACTTTTGATTAGTTTCGGTACTTCATGTTCAATACGTTGATTGATTATGACTGGCCTTTTAAAGTCATGTCAAAATATCCCTGTGACCATTCATGCGCAATAAATTGTCGTTTCCACATCGTGTAAATTATGTTACGAACTTCACTAAAGGAATTTAATTTATTTACACTTCATTATACTAAAGATAATTTAAATATATTACAAAATGCATTATTTATATCTCTTAAATTGATTGTTGTTCAAAATGATGTTTTATTGGGTGTAATACAAAAAGGTATAATAAAGAATGTTTCACGTGCTGTAAATATTTTTTTAAACGAATCAAATGGAACACCGTCACTCTGATGAAGTTGAGTTACAAGTTTCAACTAGTTTAAGTTATCATCAGGTACATAAAGAATGTGTCTTAAAAACAGAGAAACATTAGTACCCGAACATACATGAAAGTAAGAAGACTTTTTTTTTAATACTTTCTTGAACGGGTGGTATACACTGTTGTCAATGATTACACATTATGATTACACATTATCATACTATTACCTATTACCCTTATTTTATATATTCTTGTATTTTATCACAATGTTAATAGGTTCCTTTGAATATTCTTTCTTTATATATCTATACTTAATGAAAACTACAGTGAAGTGTTCAAAGTATACCAGGGTAGATTTAACACATACATTCAGTTCTTGGTGAGGCAATATTGAGCTAAATGCCCGTTATCTGGAAGTGCTAATATCCATGGTTTATGTTCGGTCATTTTTGAACCGACGAAAAATTCAGTTTTATTTTGCTCAACGCAAATGAATCTAATGAGAATCTTAGATCGCTTCTTTTGCATTGCCTGTGAAGGAAGAAATCCGTTGTAACGGCAGGGCTTGCACGCCCGGGCAATCTTATTCCCTTGCAAGGCCTTGGCCTACGGGCACGGGCACGAAAGTCACCCCTGAGGCGACTAAAGGGGGTGACTTAGGGCGGAAACGTCGCTGGCAGCTCGATCAGTGTACGGCTAGTAGCAGAAGCACATTCATTCCAAACTTGTTTAATATATTAACGTCTTTTAACCTCAATCCCAAAGTATTTTAAAGTTCTTACTAAGTCAAGGGAATGACAAATTATGAACTCATAGCTATGCTTTCTGTTAAAAATCACTTGTTTAATACATATATAGGTTTCGTGATCTAAACGATCACCTTATAAATTCTGATATCGTTCGTGAGCACCAAAAGTGACCTAATTTCCTTCACACGCATACCGGCTCAGGTCTCTGAGGACATCAGCCGATGTCACTGGCGTGTCTCTGACCCCCAAGTCCTAGTATTCGAGTCCCGACGATTGCAGGATTTTTCTCACTAGCTACATACTAGCAAGGTGGAATTCAGCCACTATCAGAAGGAGAACTCTAGCCACCGGCTTATCTGATCGGGAGTTTTCCGTGGTGTTTCCCACCAACACCAGGCAAATACGGGGCAGTAACCCAATGTACTATTCTCACCCCTTACGCACACATACACTAACATGCACTACACTACCACACACGCTGGGAGGATAGTCTGGAGCTTAGACCTTGTCCCGGCTGAGGCGCCGCCCCGCTGGTGGGAGAAACCTGGTTGGGAAAAATGCGCAAGCAGATAGGTAGGCCGGCGTCGGATCTCGCCATCCAGCGGGGAAGATCACCGCCCTCTCCCGCGATAAAAAAAACCAACTACTCTTACAGAACTAATGACTTTAGCAGTTGACGCGCCTGGAATCACTAAACAATCATTCGCTCGTCATTCCACAATCTATTTGTGCTTAACTCGGAATGAAACCTCAGAAAAAAGCAAACAATGTTCGCCATCCTCGGCCCCCTTCCCTTGAACGCGCTCCTGCGGTCGGACAATGCCTGAGGGCTCCATGCAGTTGCAACAGAGCGGGCTGCGGTCCCAGTGCGCAAACGCCAGCCACAAGCTGCACTCCCGCCTCGCCAGGGGCGCCACGGGGCACTTGGTCCCGCCGCCGCACGCCGGCTTTGTCCCCGAGCATCCGCAGCCACCGCCACTCGGTCTGAGCCAGGGCCTTGCAACTCTCCATCAAAACACAGAGCTCGAGGGTGATACTCTAGGAGGCGCTAGTGTCGCCAGGTTCAGCTGCAGGTTAGGTTCGCCAAATTTCGCACATAAATATTGGCTAATTTGTGAGAAATAGGAAAAGTGTCGTTTAAATATTCAATTATTCGTAATACACACATAAGAAACTCCATAAGAAAGTGCGAACATCAGGGCTACCGTATGTAACATTATGGGCCTGCGTACGGCCCGCGAACTCACGCTGCAGCCACGCACGTTTTACGTATTGTTGCCAGCAGTTCGTGTTTTAGTTCCTGTAAGAAGGTGCTGCAGAAGAGTACTCCACCGTAATGGTTTCCACCACGTTGTATGGGTGTTATATGGTCCTGGCCTGAGCTTCGCTTCACAGCGGCCTGCGGGTACGGCGTCGAGACAAGCCGCGAGGCCCTGCGCAAAACATTCTCAAACTTGATAATTTTTTTCTTAATAATTTCAGTAAACGTTAACCCTGAATCTTAAAGGAATAATTATTTTTTAAATACTTATTAATAGAGCCTTAAATAACGGTTAATAAAGTTTTAAAGCTTTGCATATGCATTGACGTAATAAAATCAATTTTCAGGACCACCTATTCACACAACTTCTGAGAATTCTTCCTTGCCAGTTCAAAAAATGAAAATCGAAAGACAAAAAAGATTGCACGGAGGGCATGTTTTCAGAAACGCAGCAAGGCAAAGTTAAAAGCTAAATTAAAAAACCTTAGAAATTCGATATGCATATGCACCTTAGGGTCAAATGAAAAGTGGTGAAAGCCATCAATTCATCAAATTGTATCTAAGCTATGGTTAAGTAAATCCGCTCCTCACCTCATTAATCACCAAGCCAATATCATTTTTCTGGGTTCATTAGGGAAGGAAAATAAATGTGTTAAATAAAAGTCCCAAAAACCTTGATACAATTCAGTTTTAGTGGATTGGTCGCCAGGACACCCTCATCCTATCAATCGTCAGAGAGATACGATTCATTTGAGTGGAATAAGTGTGGGGGGGGGTACATGCCCTACATTTTTAAATGAAATGCACCAAAAAAACGAAATAAATTTTCGCTTTTACCAAAACTATCCTAGCGGGGGCAGTTGGATAACAGTGGGATTCTTCCCATTCACTCAACTTCTCAAATTCTGCATTTTACAAGGCAGGGACTACGAAAAGTTTCAGTATGTCAAGTATCCTCTTCTTTCACAATTTTTTGTGTGTGTTACCCAGTGAGATGAATTTAAAAATCTCATTTTTGAAAAATTTGTAGATCAAGGGGTGTCAAAGTTAGAAAATTATTTTATTAAATATTTCATAGGCAATTTTCGTCATCTAAATGCGAGGTAGCAAGTGCAAAAAAAAGTGGAAAGTAGGGAATTTAAAAACGAATTTTTGTGATTTAAATTTTATAAACAAAGAGGAATTTTTCTACTTAAAAAATAAATAATGGGAGCATAAATGTATCTTGCAAATGGCAAAACCGATTGCCTTGCCATCTGTCGGTGAACTTCAAAATGTTTTCCATGTCGCCAGCAGTGTGCTGCCATCTGTGTGTGAATGAAAATAGTTTAGCGAAGGCGGTATTTTCAAATTATGTAAAACTAACCAATTATTTATGACCAATACAAACTTACGTATATATTATTTCTAATAAGAATAATGCATAAAATTAAATACTTAGAGATGTATTAAACCTCATTTGTTTAAACAACCACAACTTGGATAACTGTCATTTTAATTGTGAGTGCAGATTAATTTCACATGTACTAGTTCCCTACGCGTTTGTGACTGAAACCCATTACCACTCAACTTAAGGTCAGTGGCGTTCTGCCCTACTTCCGATCGTCGAAATGACGTCGGTGATTACCTCCAACATTTTCTCTCACTAGAGAAAACTTGTCGCAAAATTTAAATTAATAAAGTAATTCAAGACTTATTAATATGACATTTTTGCAAACTACATGAGCAACCATACGCAGAATGAAATATTTTAATATAGATACATGTTACAAAATATTAAATTACCCATAGTTAACAAATATTGTCTTTTTAAAAAATGACTAACAAACTATTTATTTTTGAGTTTACATTTTCGTTCACAGTTTCATACTTTATTGTTCATTATTGTTTTACACTACTTCTTAAGAAACCTAAAAAAGCAGAAGAAATGAAGGGCTTGCCACAGTAACAATATAAATCACCTCAGCTACAGCAAACCTCCGCTAATGTCTTAATTTTCTGAAAGTATCACTTGTTACTATAAATGTCTTCATATTTATGAAGGTCTTGTGGTAAAAATATAAAACACTATTGGAACAAAATAGATATATTCACATTTACGGATAGTGGGAGGATTGATATAGCTTATGGTCACAGCTCCACGCCATTTAAATGCATCATCGAACAAGGTATTAAAAGTTGGACCATTCGACTTTGTGCTTTACGTTTCCTACTCTTATGTTGACGTCACCAATACTGTTGTAAAGACAAGCATTAGCAATACAGCCGAACAAAATACATTAGATTATCGATCGCTCTCGATAACTCCATTGATTTCCAGGCACGTCAATGGCTAAGTTCATTAGACTCGTAAGTGTAGTGCATGTTTTATCTAAGGAAGTAGTGGTGATCTCTCTTTGGAAGGAGATGAAGGAACTGTGTGCGCGGCTGACACACACGAGAACAAATCGTATCACAAACTACATTTCTACCCAGAATATTAATTTTTTAATGATAAAAGAAATATGTAACAGGATTTTAAAAATTGTGCTAGAATGGCGAATACTTACTCGTATTTGTAACTCTTGTAATTTTTGAAAAATCAAAGAGATCGATGAAAATGAGACCTACCTCCTAAGCGTTACTTGCGCTATTCGAGAAAAAATGAAGGAAAACTTTTAGAATGATTTTTGAAAATTTGTCTCCACTTCAAGCAAGCTTAACACAAAAACAACTATACTTAAAAAAATATCATAAAAGTTTTCGAGACATCTCGGAAAAAATTATCTTTCATCAATACTGTAGTTTTGCATTTTTTTGTTTTAGAAAATACCGTTCACTTTTTAGAATTAAATTATTTTAAAGGTCTTGCTCTTGCTGTTCTAAAAAATATGTGATACAGTCTGTGGCGTGGCGTGAATTGTGTTTTTGAGTAAGCAAAATAGAATCCTCCATCTGATAAAAAATAACCATTTAAAGGTTTAACTTTTAGATGAATATTGTACCAACAATATTTAACACAAAAAGTAATAGACCCAAGAGTAAATAAAACACTATAAAAAGTACATAAGATGTAGGAGATATTTTATTTGAAATAAATTCAACTCACCCATATTGTGTTAAATATTAACAATATTTAAAAAAATATGTAAAACAAGAATTACTCAAAAACGGCTACAAATTTTGTTCTTTAAACTTTTGGTATGGTTAGTGCTTAACGTACTATAACAGATGACATAAACAAAATTTGGCTCTATTCTTTTACACAATCATAACTTTTTTGACATATCTCGCGTGATCAATATTTACATTACCGGCGATGTGTATTCATTATTACGTTGATGAGTACCTGTGTATCCAACATGTCAATTCTAACTTTCCCAAATAGTTTCTGTAAAATTATATAGCGGAGGTGGTTTTGCGAAAATTATTTTATAGTTTTATTCATATGTCCATACCATTGTAATCCCCAGTATTCCTCACACGTTTTTCTATGGAAAAGATAAATCCAGACTAACAATAGTTACTGCTTCTTTTATATCCAGTGTGCCATTCACGAGTTGTAGGAAATATGTTAAACTTTCTTACGCACGTCTTTACTTGTGTCATTTTTAATTCAGATGTGGACCTTCCGTTCAAAATTATTTCATTATTCGCTTCAAACCTACGAGAAATGAAGTTTTGCAGTAAAAGTCGCTCCACCAAAACAGTATTACTCTATCCAGAATGTGCTGCACTTCCAACTTGGAGATCCATATCCAACGCTGTACGCAAGCCCGAGAATTGCTCACTTTTGTAAGTATAAAGATACTTTGAGGTTCGCAATAGGGGAGCAAATTGTCAATAATGTACTTGAAAAAGAAGACACTTAACACGTAAATTGTTAACACGTGTTTAATTTACTTTAAATATTTCAAACTCAGTCTTATTTGTTAAAGACCATGTTCAAGGAACACGCATACTCTGAACGGAACTACCTGCAGTCCCTAGAGTTGTGAAGCCTTGCCAAAGAACATCAGAACTTGTGACAAGATACTCATTCTTCAAGTTCAAACGAGATACCGAGAAGGCAGCAAGTAGGGGAGTGATGGTGGGGGATGGGAGGGGTGAGATAGAAAGAAAAAATACTAGTAGCTACCTTGACGTGGAAGCTACAGTAGAAATGTCTAACATTCTTGTAAGGGTTTTCATTGTTTGTAAAATACTGTATTTTGTAAATACCGTAAGAACGTTGCTTCAAATGACTTGGGTAAAGAGTGCTTACCTTGTGTCTATGGAATACACGCTCCTGGGTACAGTGGATGGCGACATTATAATCAGACGGTGTTTTTAATTTAAAATATGGTAAATGGTCTGACAGATCATGTGCTTTGGGTTGATTTTACGGTTAAAGTAGAGAACGGAGTACGACCTTATATAAGCGGGGAGGTGAAGAGGAGATTTCCTTAAGCCCTCCTCAAATTACGCTAAGCGCTATGAAAGAAATGAATTTAACTTACCGATTTGCGACTTCCACGTGTCAAAGTTTGGAGACGCCCTCAAGGAACGACAAAAACTTCTCAGTTGACCCCTTTCGCATGGAACACTCACGCGAATGAGGAATGGCTTCTTTCTTACTGCACTTCCGCTCTAAACGATCGCAAAACTCCTTTCGCTTATCCAACCCCATCCGACACTTAGATATAAATCTCGTAGCAATCAAACCCTGCTCTTTTGCCCACGCAAACCACTCAACCACAGCCAAACGCCCCTTTCGGCGCAGCGCGTAAAAATACATTTATTCTTACCATCGTGGCACTAGCACTCGACAATCAAAACCACAAATCACAAAGAATCAGAAAGGCGCAAGAAACGTGACTACGACAGCGACGCAGCTAATCACTTTGACAGCTACCCCAACCCACAAAATCACACGGGCACCACACACCACCATTGTGGCACTATTTGATTATGGAGCTCCGGCAATATACTACTATGAAATTGCCGCCCCTAACGCATAAAGTCACGATAGTGAACAATTACGATCTGTTAAAATATATTTCTGTGGTGTAATTTTTACAATTTATTTAGATCGCCCACGCCAACGGCCCTACGATTTGCTTATTATAAGTATGTACTTGTACTAAGTTACGAACATTCCTCACTGCCCCTCCCCACCGAAAGATTCCCGTCATAAACCCCTAATCACCCCTCATCCCCTCCACCGTGGATTTCTCCCTCATTTGTTTAAAAACCAACGAACTAGAATATACTACATATACTACATAGTATATTCAAGCTCGTTGGTTTAAACGAATTCTTTAAGTTGTACCGTGTTCTAAAACTTCAGCCAAAATATATACTTGGTTGCCTGATTTCCCACCTATGTAACCAGTCTTCAATATCGTTCAGAAAAAAAATCTTTGTACTGCTCTCTGTCACTTGCATCTTAAAATAATTTGTTTGTGCTTTTCAATTAATGTTTTCCACATTAATGTCATACACATATAAATATAATTATTGTAATTATTTTTGCAGTGGAAAAAGTGTGATAATTTTAATTTTTTCTCTAAGTTGTATTTGGTAGTTCTAAAGATGTATATAAAGCTTTTTCAGTTGCAAAGCATACACTTCATTGTACTGCACCATACTAATCTGAATTTAATTTTGAAGAATCGAGAAAGGCTACATTTTTCAGTTCACCAAATTCTTCCTCTCATAAACAATAGAAAGAGGAAAATGTTTTATTAAAAGGTTACATGAAAAAGCCACAATCAGATACATTTAAATAAAAGAAGGACTATCGTAAGTAATATAATTGAGCAAAACACTAAAATAACTATATTTTTTTGTATTTATTCTTTTGCAGATAAAAAACTCTCTTCAAATTCTCTACAAATTCAAGAAGACTTCAGTAATTTGTACTCTATTATTGTTTTTCAAATCTTACGCCTGGTTCAAGTACTTTTTCAAAACTGCTAATTTTTTGAGACTCTAAACAGTATACATTACTTTCCTTTGGAACTTTTTCATTGTTTATTTCAAAAGATATTTTCGCGTGAAGTAATTTCAGAGGTTCATTATGTCTCTCAAAATCACTCTCCTAAAAATAATGTTCATATCAGAAATGAAACACTTTAAACAGACCTGAAAAGTTTAACAGTGAAAGAATCAAACGAATTTTGTCTACAATGTATTCGAAAGTTTGCACTTTAGACATATGTACATGGCAATCATTAAATCTATTTGAAAATTTCAAATATTGAATATCTATCCATGGCCAATGAATTTTTTCAAGACAATTAACGCGCGACTTGTGCCCTTTTTGTAGGTTAGGTAAACAAACTAAGATATATTATAACGATTCTTATAATGTCTTATACCAGATACAACGCACAGAACAGAAGCAGTAATACTTCCGAGCAGTAATAAAGTACCAAGACTTCAAAAGTAATTGTCAATACCTTAGAGCTGCTGGTTGAGCAAAAACAATCGTAATGTTGTGCGTGCGACCACTTCTACAAAGTTGCATCTTGCGATAACCAGCAAACCAACTTTCGGACCAGTCAAGTAATTTCCCTGACAAAACAAAACGTACACACTTCCACGATATAGCTATCTAAAAACCTTTGAGGAACATTGTGAAATTCTCTTGTGAACACATACGCCTATATAACCAGCACCGTACGTCCACAGACGTCAACTATCTGCTGCGGCGCACATTTTCTTGTGTTACAGTGTTACCAAATGGCCGCAGGCATTTTCCCCTGGTCGACGCCGCTAAAACTGTCAAACCATAAAAAAATATGCAAATAATTTGTTTTTAATAATTTTTTATAAAATATAATGTGAATGTATTTTAAAGCATATTGCTGCTTAGGAAAACCTCGAATCTTAATTTTGTCGAAAACGAGCTAATAAGGTGTATGTTCTTCGAGCATTCACAAGTTACACCTGAAGGCATGCAACAGAACTTACCTGGATGGGATTCTGCAGACTGCATGATAATCGGCAATTATTTTTCGACAGATATTAACTTCACAAGCGAGATGTTATTGTAATTACACTGAATTTACAACTAACGTTTAACATCTTAGCAAGAAACATCCAGAAAACACCATGGCAATAATTTAATTTTCAAATGTCATGCAATTCTCATAAATAATTATACCTGTATAATATAAATAACTATTTCATTAAATAATTGTGTCCACTTATCGTGCCCCACGTTAAGGAATTGACTCATTTCCACGAAAACGTGGAGAAGGACCATCGGAACCCGCAAGTGAAACGGTGTAGTGTAATTATAACAGGTACGTTTGGAACGAAGCTTATATACATAGATACGCGGTTCACAGTTGGTAATGAGGCACTGGCCTTCGACTTACACGATTAACATATAACAGCATTGGATCTTCCCAACGCATACAATACATTTTTTCAAAATACTTGTTTCCCGACTGTTAAGAAAAGAAAGAGGAAACGAATTAATAGTTATTTATGTTTCAAGTCCTTAAATACTAATAGACGACGTGTTACATATAATATTTTTTTGTAATTTCTAGTGATTCGAAAAAAAATGTTTATAACTTTAATGAGTTAAGAATTGTCATCATCACTCGCGATGTTCTGTAGCAAGTGTTGGTGGTACAGGGTCTTGGTACCGTTTTTAAACCACAATCGCAGTGCAGTCGGAAGGACCAAAAGGACAAAGGGGGGTTAGTGGGACAAAACGGGGAAAGGAGGACGAAGAGTCAAGGGGGGCAAAATTGGAAAAGGGACAATATGGAGAAAGTGGAGAAATTAGACAATGGGTTCAAAATGAGACAATGGGAGCAAAATGGGACAAGGGGACAAACAAGACAGAATGAGCCAAGGGGACCAACGGAAAAGGGGGGCAAGTGGGACAATGCGACATGGAGAATAAAATTGATGAAATGGAACACAAATGACAAGGAAGAAAAGTGGAACGAAAAGGACTAATTTACCCAAAGATTTATGAGCCCTGGTAAAATCAAAGCCCGAGAGTTCTCTAAAATATTTTTAGTGTGCTCTCGAGCATTTTAACGGCTGTTGCATTGGACGCGTACTTAAAGCGTTGTTTAGATGGTTGCTAAGGAGTTAAGCGCGTGTTTACTGACGTAAATAACAAAAAATGATTGAAGTTAGTGACACGATTGAGAAGGCTTATATTGAAAAAAAAGTTTTAAAACTTGAAAAATACGATTACAATGTCTTGATTTGTTTACGTATCAAATACTCTAAACGTTTACATACTGGAACTAATGTTTATCGCATGGTTTCCATATACTTCCTTTATTTGCGCACAATATTGTGTGTTATTGCAGAAACATAATCCAGTTTTCTCCTCATGTTAACAAACACAGTACAACTGCACGAAATTAAAAGCCGCCGTTTCCGATAATCCACTACGCACATTTGAACTAGAACAGAATGCTCTCGTTCACTCGGGTTCCCGTCGGTCGTCCATCACTTTCGTTCACCGATCTCTCTGCATCGGGTCAATTCGTGCATGGTGAGAGGATAAGGGATGATATAAATATTCTTTCACACCGGAGGCAAACAGTATTTCACTTATAATTGATTGAAGACATGTGTGGTAGTGAAATACATGTAGTGTGTGTAGTGGTAAGGAGAGAAGAGAGGACAGATTGTGCGCGGTCCCTACTCGGTTGCTTCTGACATTCGTCTGGCATTGATGGGCGAATCCACTGAAACATCGATCAGAGCAGATCTCCCATAGAATTCACCTCTGGACATAGGCTGTATTCCATTATGTATAGAGCGATTTCTTTAAGAAAGGGCCGTTTTGGCAACAACTGAATGTTCTGTGCTCGTTGTGTCCTTCAGCCCATTTGACTTTTCCTTCATTCGTTCGCTTGCAGTTGGCTAACTTGTAAATGGCTTCGACGCTTCCTTTCGTGATGTCCTCGACCGAAGAAAATATAGTTCCCCACGCGAAATAATTGAAATTAGGAAGTGCAGTGCTACTGTGCTCTTCTGTAAAAATATTTTTAATAAACATTTTTTTAATTTTACTTTTTGTGTGATAATTATTTTCATTTGAAAACCGAGTCTGGAATGAGAGTAGCATACTGGTTCACGTGTTTCCTGCTCCTGTGCGGTAAGGTGGCGAGCTGTGATTGGGAACGTTCCATGGTTCCGTGCTTTGCGTTTTATCAATTATTTTTTATATGATTACACAGTTGTGAACCATGAGTAGTCATGTACAAACATAAATCCTTTACAAAGAGGCGTAGCTGAACAGCTGTCGCGGCGGAGGGATACTTCTCTAAATTACACGTGAAGTTCACATGTTTATCGAGCTGTCATTTTGTCTCATTTTTAGGTGGATTCTTATATAGCTACTATCGAAAATCAGCATTCAACTTCAAAGCTAGGATCACACGATCAGCACAATAGTAAGAAATTTTACACCCAAAGGCAATGCCGCGCTTCTCAAGGGGAGGGGAGAGAAATGACTTCACTTATTTTCTTCGACTGAATGAAGTTACCAAATAAAATATTTGCTTCGATGTTTGAGAGAAAATGTACAATTTTGAAGTTGATAACGAGGAAATTTATTTTGTTCGAGTATTTAATCTACGCGCGCTTTTAATCTAAGCGACATGAAATCAATCGCAATCAACCGAAGTCGCTCTGAGGAAGAATTCAGCCTTTCCTCTTCTTGCGCGTAATCGCCCACATCTCTCAGAGCTTCTACGGCGACAAGAGGAAACGTTTTTTAATGGAGCTCTATGGCAAAAGGGGAAAACCACCCTTGAACCGACACCTATTGCATTCTAGAACGCGCCATGGGAGGGAAGAATGTAACTCTGGTAGGAAAAGGTTAGACCAGTGTCAGACATGGGCAGAGCACTGCTGCACGAAGCAGCATGCCCGTGTAAACTTTCAATCTGGACTTGCAGAACCCACGGGAAAACCGAACTGATAAATCTTTTTCTCTCATAATGTTCGCAAGTTCCCAGGCTTAATTGAGGAGATGCTCCTGGAAGCGTTTCCTAAAGGCATTTCCGGCGTCCAGCCAGACGAAGCCATTAGTTCTACCTGACCTCTCCCCCACCGAGTAAGGTGAGGATAAGCCGAAAAAGGCAGGTGGCTTCTGAGGGGTAAATGTGACACCAAAGTGTAGTGGAGCAACTCGCCTTTCTTGGGCACAAAGCACAAAACGATATTGCATTTTGCGTAATGCTTTTTCACACATTTCCAATGCCTGTATTAAACCTGCATCCAGTTGTAGCAAAAAAACCTTGGTCTGTAAACTACCATTTTTGACTTACCTTCAAATCATATACGTAACGGTAGGAATCAACGAAAAAAAAGAAAGAGAAGTAAGAATACATTTAAATCAATGTTAAACTCAATTATAAAGAACTATAGTGTTAAAGATTAGGTTGTAATAAAATAAATATAGTTCGTTGTTGACACATGTGTAACAATAAAAATAAAATATTTTATTATTCTGCAATTTATTTTATTCGTTACAGTCGTTTGTGTTTTACATTTATTCTAGCATTATCGGAGGGAATAGTTCACAGACCCATCGATGACTGTATTTTGTTTGTTAGATTTCAATTTCTTTACGAACTTGAAAAACATTGACATTGTTTATGATTCGCTTTTTTATCAATTCATGACACAAATTATTACAAATATTTCTTGTAATTCGAGATATTACCGCGGCTTTTACTGTAAAATAAAGAAATTTCGAAACAATTCAGAAAACAATGAACGTTCAGAAAACATTTTGGAAATATTTTTAGTATATTAAGTTTTAGTAGTATGTTCCTTAGTATATTATTGGTATGAGAATATAACGGCTGTTACTGTAAATTAGAAAAAGTAATAGATTTTGTCATTGACTACAAATATTGCTGCGATTAGTTTTTCATTTGTAGTGCCAGATATTTAAGTGTTTTGGTTTAAATGAATGTAAATATGTATTATTAGTTTCATCAATTTATTAATTAAGCAGAATCGTCAAAAAATGAATGAAAGTTCAAGCTGTTGACTTCGGAACCTCCCTCCACCTTGGTAATGCAAGGGACCATTTATTCCTCGTATTTATTCCTTGGTATTGATAGGGTTAATGAGTAAAGGATCTCGTGATCAAAGTGGCAAAAATGAACTTTTGTTACTGATGTCTGTAAGAAAGTACAATCTTAGTGGGTATGGAGAGCTACGTCTTAGGCCAGTTCTACTCTCAGTTATTCGTTGTGAATTTTGTGAGTGTTAGACCAAAATACTTACATATTGCAGTATAGAGTCAATATTTGTTTGAAAATAATTTAAAATGGAAGGATGTTCAATAGGTACACTATACTATACGAGTCGACATTTTGCTGAGATAGATTTAAAAACAAAAATATATTCAATAATACATTTTGAAAATCCATTTTTCTCTAAATTATTACTTTGTAAATAACACGTTTTTTGCAGTAATATTAGCCCTAGTAATACGAAGGGCAGCACGTAACAGTGGGTTTAAACAAGAAAGAAGGCACTAGTCCTTTCTGAGAATAGATCGAGTCTCTTGGTATGTGCACCTTGAATGCCTTACGTCTAGAAATGTTGGACACTTCAATAGATTTAATACTTTTGGTATCGATACATACAAAACAAAGTGGCAATATTATAGAACTTTAAATGTTCGTAATCCATTTTCTATTGATATTGATTCTCAATTTCAAATAAGAATATGATATGTATTACAAAATATCTTCAAACACTCTCCAAATACTTTTTAATTATTTGTCAAAAAGCATATTTATTTTTAATAAGTATTGTATAATATTATTAGACAATTTAAAAAATTTATAATCTTATAATTACTAATTTAAATAAGTGGAAATCAAGTATTTTAGAGCTCCTTTTAGAATTGTCACAGCAGAAGATAATGTATCGATACCAAAAGGTACTGATCAGCACCTTCGATATTGTTGTTATAGCATCGATTCCAAGAGATTTCGGGTTCAATAAACACTTTTTGTGTAGCATGAAGGACCTTGGCGTACGCCACTTTTGAACGTCAGCGCATACGAAACTCGAACAGCGCATGCGCAGAGACTCAAAAGTGGAATACGCTAAGGTTCTTAACGCTTATTACAAATGTATCGGTACAGTTAAGGATCACATACACTTTCGTAATATGACCAAGTTTAACCCGTTCGTGATCGCACGTCTATTGTTATAGGAAGGCGCTCACAAGTCTTGTTTTAACCGTTCAGGAGTACCGAGTCTCATTAACGGAACCACATTCGTGAGCACAGGATTAACAAAAGCACCCAGTGTAGGATGACGCGCACAGAAATTCAGAAAGAGAGCAATCTCGAATCCGTGAGAAGAAAATGGTTTTCGTAGTAGTTGTGACTGACGACGCGGGGGCGATTAATTTAGTCATGTCCCCGGGCACCGTCGACAGCTAGTCCAGTTGTTACACCCGTTAGCGCAGTCAATGTTTTCTGCGTGGAGGGAGCGGTGCTCCTTCCCCGCTGGATGGTGACGACCTACCTGTGGGTTTGGGGAGTACGTCCCCCTCCGGATATCTACCCCAGCGGAGCACCGACCAGTTGGTTGTCCGGCATGTATGGTAGTGTGGTGCATGTAAGTGTAATTGTGTGTGAGTAATGAGAGAGGCCAAGGCAAGGAAGAGAAAGGATCGGGGAGGAAAGATTGCGATCAGAGTAGCCGGCCGCTAGAAGGGTTCTCAGTGTTAAAAAGTCACCGCCGGCGGGAGTCGAAATTATGGCGAGAGACGCTGCAGAGACAACAGTAAACCCGACTCTGAGCTAACACAGGTGGTCCGAGCAAACACGAGTGATTGCAATTCCAATTCTGCGGGAGAAAATCATAAGTAGGGGCGGATTTTAATAATTTTGTTTCCTTTTCACTTTAGAACAATGCCGTATAGCTCAGAAAGTAATTTTATGTTATGACTAAAGGAAATATACCAGTTTTATGCATATTTTTTTTCATTTTTCTTCGAATTCTAATAATTAGTAATTTTTTATCTTCTCCTGTCATTTTAATGCAATTTTCGTTGATTTAAATTATTTTAATACCATCTTCATGGTACTTGCTTGAAATAATATTTACGAGAAACAACAAATGTTATCCACTGAATCCCTGAGTAGTCTATTCGATTTCTTCGCTCAGAAATTGTAATGTCAGCCGTTGTAAGTATGTAATCTAAGGTATTTGTGACGTCTACCAGCGCCACTGCCGGTTCGACCGATTTCGGGATAACATAAGATAGAGATTTCCTGGTAAAGAACAATCCAAACAAAGTTTGCAAGCTGAGTGCACTTGAATCAATAGAAGAAGCCTCGACTTCATCAGTAAGGTATCCAGCTTTTGTGCCGGAACTGTTTTTGATCAAATTTTTTTACGTATTCGTTGCTTTTAGGGTATTTTTAAAACATTTTAAAGGCTTTTTATAGAACATGTTAGCTATGATTTAGGGAGCCTTCCCACGTCGCCACGGCGTTCGTGCTTCCTTCAAGCAGCAGAGCCCTTCCGACGCAGCCACCGCCGCAGCCACGGCCGCACCGCCGCCCGTCGTGGAAGGG
Organism: Gryllus bimaculatus; assembly: GCA_017312745.1. Classification (NCBI taxonomy): domain Eukaryota; kingdom Metazoa; phylum Arthropoda; class Insecta; order Orthoptera; family Gryllidae; genus Gryllus; species Gryllus bimaculatus. The sequence continues at coordinate 928,989 of BOPP01000156.1, forward strand.
GGTGGGTTCTGCAGGGGTATGACGCTCCGGCGACATCGAACAAAGGGACCGCAGCAGGTAAAACACAGCGACGGGCGGGCACAGTGGGAAGGCTACCATTTAAAGCTGTATTCTGCTAGCGGTGGCGCGTACGCCCTCCTCCGCTTTTCGTAGCGAGAGAAGCGCGGCGCCGTCGCGACGTGGGAAGGGGTCCTTAGGGCATCCGCCCCCAAGTCATAAATGAAACTAGTAGCCTCCTGTATTCTTGAGAATACGTGTTCACGATAATTCCGAAGATTTGCTCCCAACCCTACGTCAAAGACGGTTATCTACAGCCAAAATGCAAAGAGCAGTGGCCCTCACAAAAGCGACCCTCGGGGAGCGAACAAAGGCAAGCAACGGCCAGGCTGACAACGATGGCGGGAGGTAGGGGGGGGGGGCACGGAGAATCGTCTCTTGGAGTCGGGCGCGCAGAGCTGCGTCTGGGGGCGCCTTCAGGGACGTTAAACACAAGAGGGGCAAACACAGACGGGTAAAGGGTTACGAATTACGAGCCAAAATATGCGCCTGCAAATATGCAAAATAGCTCTAAAATCTTACAAACTGTTTGTCAAGCGAGGCTGCCCGGCAGCGCCTGGCTTAAGGTGGTCGTGCATTAGCGACAACAGCAGTGGGTCTGTCGCCGCCACTGCCTGCCGCACTGTGCGAGCAATTGAAGTACAAAATGATAATGAGCCGCTTTCGCTTATTGATGACATTTCTCGTGGGGCACTCATTTCCTGAATTCTCCTGACTTTTCTCAGTTTTCGAAAGCATTTTAATTTTTTTTCGCCGATACGATTTGTACAGTAATTCACACTATTTAAATAAAATAGTTAGAAAGCTAATTTATCAACTCTCTGATTTTGCCGTGATAAAGTACGACTTAAAAAATCCAACAAATAAAAAGAGACCAAAAAATTATGAAGTACTTGTTTTTTTTAATAATATATAGTTTTATAACCCCATCAAAACTTTCCCGGTATTGTCATCTGACATTACTCTTACACTGCAGCAGGTAGTGGTGGCGATAGATCAACATGCGGCGCGTGCCGCGACCGGACATCTCTTTTGTTTGTGCATGGTCACCTGATCGCGTGGCCATGATAATGAGCCGCGCTCGCCGGTATATGGCGCATTTCCGCATCTGCAGGTGACGTGAGCCCGCTGTTGCCCATCAGGTAGTCTACGACAAATTTACAACCGGAGCGATACAGGTTCATCAAGTGTCTTGGTCGTGAATGCCTAGCGTGAGGTGGCCATACACTAGCAAGCGCGGTTCATTATCTAGTGCATTGCTCTTACACTGCAAGCAGGTAGTTGTGGACCTAAATCAACATGCCAATGGCGCATTTGCGCGTCAGCAGGCGGTGCTGCCCCGTCGCCCGCAGCGGTCCACCCTGGCGGCCGAGTCTGCGCACGGCGCCGCAGCCGCGCCACGCTCCCGCCCCGCGGGCCCCGGCGCCGAGTCGTCCTCCGTGCTCGGAGAGGCCGGCGGCCGAGGACGACGAGGAGGAGGCGCGCGGTGGCGGCGGCGCGGGTGTGAGCGGAGGCGCGGGCGGCGGGCGCGCCCGGCGTGGCCGGAGCGCGGCGGCGCGCAGGGCGGCGGAAGCAGGTCGGCGCGCGTTCGGCGTCGGAGAGCGCGCGAGGGCCCGTGAGCGGCGCGGCGGCGGCGGCGGCCGGCGCGCACCCGAACACGGCCTGCGCCCACCCCAGCAGCCGGTCCAGCACCGCCAGCGTGCGCACCTGCGCGCACACACACACACTCGGATCGACTCGGAGCTTAGCTCAACTCGACTCAGCTCAGCCAAATACTAAAGAGACAATACATCACATTCAGCCATATAACGGGAGACATTTGAAGCGAGTGACCCGACCTGTCGTAACCATTGTGATATCGAGAACGAAGTGTATAAGTTCGAGAGCATTTTAGTTCACTTACGATTATGTTTACTTACGTTTAGTAGAGTGATTCAAAAGCTATTATATGTGTGTTGAAATTTGAATTAGTCGCCGATTTTCCTAGTAATATCATTAGGTTCACTAGTGAGCAATTGTCTCCCATTAAAAGTATGAAAAATATTCAAATATCCTGTATTCTCTACATAGTATTTGGCTCATCACAGATACTGCCGTCAAGCGACCGAGAGTATTTGGCTCAGGTCCATCACAGACACACGATAAGCGGTGCGGCTGTTAGGAAAGCATTGTTATATTATTTATAACAACAATAATTATTACATTATTATAAGTATTGTTGGGACACTGTGTTCATTAACCATCCGGATACATTATGCTTCAATAGTTTTTTAGACCACTAAACTTTTTTATTACTGATTTATTATTGAATAATCAACATTTTGCATCGCTTCGGGAAACGTTCTTTCCATCTTCGAAAGTCCCGACTAAAAACACAAATAACACCTAATGACGTAAAAAACTATAAAACACACAAATTGAAAGTAACCTATCAATGAGTAATTATGCTCAACTGAATGTATAAAATGCGTGGGCGGTACCTGGTTTCGCGAGTAGTGGATGTGGCCCTGTCGCTCGAGCTCGCGCCCGCCGCGCACCGCCAGCCCCACCCACATGTTGAGCAGCGCCAGCACGGCGATCACCACGAACAGCTGCTGCATCAGCCCGCCCGCCACCTACGCACAGCACCCGCTCAACACACGCTCAACAGTCGCTCAACACTCGCTCAACACTCGCTCGACACTCACTCGACACTCGCCCAACACTAGCTCAACACGTGCTCAACACTCGTTCCACACTCGCTCAACACTCGCTCAATGGACGAAGCAAGACAAGAAAGTACACTAGAAAGGAAGAAATAAAAAGAAAATAAGGGCAGGAATAACGAAGAGCAACGAAAAATTGTAAGGAAAGGAGAAAAGGAAAAAAAAACTTAAGCACCACCTACTTGGGGATATGTAGTACAGTACTTTTTCTGTTTCAACAAAGTGTATTTTCGTTTAAGAATATTGGTATTTTTATCTAGAAAATTCGTTTCAGTTTATTTTATTTTTTTAGAAATACCTGCTGTTTTTATATTTTGTATAATTATTATTAATAGATATTTATTTAATGTAAAATACATTTCGATGTCATTAAAAAGCCCAAAACATTACTCACCACACATAAGAGAATCAAAGGGTCAGATGACTAATACGGCATCAACATGGAAAGAAAGATCAGTGACGATCGAAAAGAAAGATTTTGTGATTAATACAGAGCAGAGGGATCACCAGCATGTCGGGCGGGAACTAAAGGGTCGTTTTACGCCCGAAGAGCTCATCAGAATGTTGGATCTTGCACAGGTTGATTGATGCTGAAAGGGTACATCAGGATGTCGGGTGACAACGGTCCATTTGGTACCTGGAGAAGTTACAGTCTGTCGGGCGTAGAAAGAGAGAACTGTTCCCAGATTCCTAACAAGTTTGTTGTAACAAGTGAGTCGGGAGGAAGATAGTGTTTGAACAACGGCGAAAGAGCTCACAAAAATGTCGGGCGGGAGCACGAGCGGGTTGATTCCGGATGACTATCAATAATGCTGTAACAACTATGTCTGGATGAAGCTAAGATTTTGATGACGCCAACAAGGCTCACCAGGATGTCGAGTGAGAGCACAAGCTGATTCCTGAATGTCTAACATGTACTTTCTAACAAGAACTTGGGAGGAAGCTAAAGGTTTCGATGACGCCAAAAGGTATCACCGGGTTGTCAAGCGTGAGCCCGAAATGGTTGTTCCCAGATGCCCACAAGTATCTTGTAACAAGTATGTAATCTAAAGGTTTGGAAACGTCAAAATACACATCAGGACATCGCGTCGGAAGGGGACGAAGAGTAGATATTTTTTGCAGAAGTCTAACAAGTACATCGGGAAAAAGTTAAAGGTTTAGACGACGCCAAAAGTACTCACCAGAACGTCGCGTCAGAAGGAGACCAAAATAGGTTTGTTTGCAGAAGTCTAACAAGAACATCGAGAGGAAGTTAAAGGTTTGGACGATGCCAAAAGTACTCACCAGGACGTCGCGTCAGGAGGGGATCAAGAGTGGGTTATTTGCAGAAGTCTAACAAGCACATCGGGAGGAAGTTAAAGGTTTGGACGTCGCGTCGGGAGGGGAATAAGAGTGGGTGGTTTGCGGAAGTGTAACAAGTACATCAGGAGGAAGTTAAAGGTTTTAACATCGTGTCGGGAAGGAAGGAAGAGTGAGTTTTTTGCAGAAGTCCAACAAGTACATCGGGAGGAAGTCAAAGGTGTGCACGACGCCGGAAGGACTCACCAGGATGTCGGGCGGCAGCACGGGCGGGTCGTCGCCGGGCCCGGCCGAGCCCCGGAAGAGCGGCGTGCCCGTGAGGTCGCCCTGCAGCAGCATGAGCGTGGTGCTGAGCGAGGCCTCCCACAGCGTGCGGAAGCGCGCTTCCGGGTCGCCGCCGTACAGCAGGAAGAAGGCCACGCTGAAGCCCGTCAGGATGAAGGCGAACACCAGCAAGTGGTCCACCAGCTTGCGCATGATGTACTGGAACATGGCGAACTTGTAGTTGATGGCCGATACCACGTTGGTGAAGTGCAGCACGGCCAGCCACGACATGATGAAGCCGAACACCAGCAGCGGCCGGTAGTCGCTCGCGAGACCCGCCAGCGTCACGATGGCCGGGCACACCTGCGGGCCAATTACGGCGGGGGACGATTAACATGATGGCGGACGGAGATGGACAGAAAAACAGACAGACAGCCATTTTGACGTCAACCAATTTTTCAATCACACATAACGTGAATGGTGACTACACTAAATTCTATACGCGACATTTAATAGCGTAGTTTTAATTCAACTTATCCTTAAAATATGCAATATGCACTGAGATCCATTTTTCATACCCTCCTCCCAACACTTTAGACAAAGTAAATAATAAATTTTCTCTAGGAGATCCGAAGAATGCACTAGAAACAAACAGAAAATATAGCATGGGTTACTAGACCCAACGCAACTAAACGCGTTGCAATGAAATAGAAAGTCTAACGAAGGATTAAAGACTTGATAACTAAGTTAACCCTACGCATTTTTGGACACACTGGGTTCCATATATCTTCACAGGGACGAAGAAGAGAGAATAAGTTTAATTTACTATACATACGAACAATATTTATCCACTTTTTTTGTAACTACGAAGGCGCAGTAAGAATTCCCTGGGCAAACATTCAGCGATTTCCTATACACTATTACAACACTTTCCATTCACAATGTATACGCAGCAATGCGAGATAGTAAAAAATAACACCATTACGGTGGCTGCGTCCAAATTTGACATAAATACATCTGATCATCAAAATAGAGTATTTGCGATTCAAAATATTACCCTACATGTTTTTACTTTCTCGCTACGGAGTACCGTGAGAGGTCTGTAAGTCTAAAAACGACGAATTTTCGTCAGAAAAACTTTTATTAGAAGGCCCTGGTAACGATAAAGTGGATAAATCCAGTTGCTAAATTTTAAAAAATCCTCTATCACTTGGTGTTGCCAGAATCCACGTTTTGTAGTTCCATGATATCGAAAAATCGAATGATGACAAAACGTCTGGTTGTCCGTTTGTGAAAAACGGTAGCGGTTAAACCATTCAACCGATTTCCTCCAAAATTCATATGCCCCAATCGATTTGACAGATGTCGTAGCCCTTTGAATTTGAAACTGGTATTAGAATTTTAGGGTTAATTTGCAAGAAATCCCTGAAACATTTTTAAAATTTTTAAAAAATAGCACTATCTTTTTTATTACATTGTGTTGTCGGATAATGCGAAGGACGTTTAAGAGAATGGTGCAGGTCACATGTTCGTTAAAAATTCCGATTTTTCAAAAATTTTAAAAGTTCAAAATTTGTTCGCGTTCTTCCTATAAATACAATTATAAAGATAAGAATTTTTTCTCTTAACAAAATATGTCCGTAAAAGATAGATTTTGAAATAAGTACATGTACAATTTTTAGAAAATTGGAATACATTCCGCGCAGTTGCGTGAAATTACAGGCGAGATAGTACGCGCAGTTTTAGCACTTCTAGTTTAAAATGTTGTATTAAATGCTTTCCCAGTGCGTCTTGCGCCATTGTCCCCGGGCGTTGCAGGGTGACGAGGGGCGAACCGGTTAAAGCGGCTGAACAGAGAGAACGGCCAGAGCGGACGGCCAGAGCGGAACGAAAGAGGGAGGAGGAGCGGAGCGAGTGGGGCGGAAGACGCGGGCAGAGCGGAAGGAGAGTTAGAAGTGGGCGGAACACAGGAGCGGTATAAGGAGGCGGGGTGAAAAAGCGGGCGGATCGAGATGATCGGGAGGAATAATGTGAAATAGGTTTGATGACTGGTAGGTTGTTAGTGAATCCGGGAGCGTCAACTACTAGGGTCATTAGTCCCGTAAGTGTACTGTATGGTTTTGCTCCGGAGGTGGCAGTGACCTTTCTCCTCTGGATGGCGAATCCGGTGCCGATCTACATAGGCTTCATGGAATGTTCCCCAACCAGGTATCTCCCACCAGCGGGGACAAGCTCTAAGCTCCCAACCGGTCTCCCGGCATGCGTGGCAGTGTAAGTGTGAGGATAAGACAAGGAAGAGGAAGGAAAGATCGCGCGCGGTCCGTGGTCTGTTTGTTAGGGTACTGCTCGTGTACTCGCGTGGTGTGGAAAGGGTTGGATGAGCGGGGCGGAATGTGTGGGCAGGGAAGTGATGGGAGTCAGGGGAGAGGTGGTTGTGTGATAAAAGAACACCCGGGCAATGCCAGGTAATCAGAGAGTTGTTCAATAAAGGTTTCTTTCAATGACACCAAAAGCACCCGCGGCATGCAGCCCAACTGCCCAAGTTGCCAAACTAGTATTGCAGCCTCTTAACTCAAACCCCACTCTTCAACCACTACAATGACCATTATATTAATTTCACACGATACCCAGAAAGGTTAAAAAGACTCACTGTAATTTAACGACGAATTTAACGTTGTTTTAGAAAATGTTCGACCATGTGCTCAGCTACAATCAACGTCTTATTAAAATTACGTACCGCAGTTTTAGAACTGGTAAGAAAAGATTGGTGTTACCAAATTCAGTAATGTTGGAAGGATTAACTACTACTACGTTATATCTACGATAAATAATGAAAAATAATCAAGATATTAGAACGCTAGAAACAAAACTAAAGCAATGTGGAATATCGTAAAAAATACGACCACATCATCTCGTTACTCGGCAGAGAATGTTGTTTTAAAGGATAATGAAAGAGAAGCAAGTAATCCGGAAAAAGTGGCAAATCTCTTGAACCAACACTTTTCTAGAATTGCGGCTGAACTCACGAAGGGACTAAAACCGCAAAAATTCAACATCATTACCTTCCAAAAAAATGTTCGACACTGTGTTTATTTCCGAAACTTCTAACGAAATCCTGAGAATAGTCAGGAAACAAAAAAAAAAAAATCTCCACGTTATATAAAATGCCGAGATTTTAAAAACCGCTAAAGAAATGTTAAATTTCTCTTACTCCGTAGGCTAATAGCGACTTTAAGGGTCTTTCTTATAATAAAGAATAACTTCATTTCCGCCGGATTTAGTAGGCGCTTCTTAAATATCTGCGACTTTAAATTTTTGCTCTAGAAACAGAGTCCACCATCTTCCACAACATTTTTTAGAAATTAGCATACGAGTATACTAATTTGATGATATTACAATTTTCTTTTAATCTACCATTGACCTCAAAACTTAATAATAATTTTAAATTATTAACATTTACAACTTTTCTGCTAATTTACTATTAAAATATGCAACTCACTTCTAAAACGCCTCATACTTTTGTGTCAAGCCTGCAAAAGTTTTAATATTATACTATATAAAATGACTTCGATTTCTTAGAATTTAAATTATTGCCAAATTTTATCACAAGTTATGAAAAAATTGTTTTCTTGCAATACCCTTTTTCTATCAAATGCACTGAACATAAAAGTACATTTAATTCAAGATGAATTTAAACCTTTGTAAGTTGTACATATGGTAAATGAAGGAAGATGAAACCTTCAGAGGTTGATCCTCTATGATTGAATGTACGTGTATTTCGTGTCTCCAAAAATCGTATTCACAGTACATACAAACAGAAATATTCATCCAAATCATCTTGATATACTTTATTGTAGGTTTTATTATCAGTAAAAGAACTACAAGAATAATGTGCCACGAATTCTCTTATTTACTCGGTTAATAAAGCATAACATACTAATAATAGGTGTACGCAAGTAGGGGGGGGATCAAATCAACAAATTAATTTTAAATTCAAGATGCACAAAAAATCCTTTAAAAGGAGACATCAAACCTCGATACATTAGACCTCTACCCCCTAAAAAAAACTGGTTGTGCCACTGCGAATTAAGTTACACAGTTTCTTCCATATTCTATACATATTTAATTTGAGAAGTTAGTGTGTCTTGAGCCCCCGTGCCGTAGGGTCTTTTCAGCTCAGCGCAGCGCCCCTCTGTACCTGCTCCTGGCTACCTGCCGCCTTTCACCTGGGGATCGTGCAGGCCGGCGAATGGAAAGATCTGCCTACAGCAGATGGCTGCGCAGGGAGGAGGGGGAGGGGCCAGTACCTCGCCCATATTATGTACATGGCGTCGCTAGAGGCCATCCGCCAGGACAACTCACTCACTGAAAAGAACCGGCTCTTTTGATGGCTTCTTTTTTCTTTTTCTAAACTAAATGTAGTATATTGACGATTACTAACCAATTTTAACTTTAATTTTTTCTCACCGCTCATCCTCTTATACATTTATTTCAATAAATTTATATTAAATCTCCTTATTTTTGAGGAAAAATGTTTAAGTTTGATTTATTACAAATGGACAATTACTTTCTATTAAATAAACTAAATAATCAATTAGTGTAATATTAATAAACAGGTACTATTCTACCAGGCGATTTAAAAACTAAATTCAAATGCACGATAATAGTTCCTTAGGCCACGTGTCACTATCGTGGCATACAGGGTCGTGACGTTTGTTACAATGAATGTATGATATTCCCTACCTAAGTAAGGCACGTTTCTATTGCATTTTTAATTGTATAATTTTTAATTTTGTGTCGTTGGTAGCGTGTAATTGTAATAATTAGTATGGTAAAGTATTTAAACCTGATAGAGAAACAAAATCTCGAGACGTTGGCAAACAGATTTGTTGGCAATTTCCATTTACATACGTCAACCCGTTATCAACACGATGGAAACGTCTTTGAACCAAATACAATCATGGACAATCAGGGAGTTGCTTATTTGTAGCTTCACTCATACTTGACGTGGTATGTTATGGTTTTACTATGCTTGATTCAATTATTGCTCCCGTAGGAGCTTACAAAAATTGCCACGGCCGTCGGTATTTCACGACGTCCAGGCGGGGTATTGGGTAAAGTTTTCAACTAGCAATAACCACACCTCAGTAAACCTTCATTGGTTATGGTATTGCCACTGCGCAAAGCTAACGATGGAAGTAATTCATACGTATTACTAATGCAACTGAAAAATATAACTTATGGAACGTTATAAATCAATCTAACACAAAAAATTTATGGAAAGTACTTCGTACATAATTTTACTTCACAATATAGAGAGCATTTTTCTGCGTCAAAAATACTGAGTGTTTATATTATAAATTGGTAAAGCTTATTGCTAATGCGACTTCTAAAAGTTAACACAACCCACACAGCGTCAGAATCAGCGCCTCTGGTGGAGCGTCATAGTACTAGCGACAAGATAACCATCGGGGCCGATGGCGCCGGCGAGCACACGTATCTCTGCAGAGGAAGGCGAGCCCTTGGTCTGAGGAACAACGCATGCAACAAAATCCAAGACGCTGTGCGTCATTCTTCTTAATTTAAAGTTAATTGTGATTATAATATTTTCATATTTTATGGCAAACATAAACATTGCGATAAAACAGCAATAAATGATCAGCTTCCCGAGCGAAAAATAAACTTCGAGGCACCATAATTTTTATGTAATAAAAAATTAGTTGTAGGTGAATTTGTTTATATTGCAATATATATTTTTTTAATATTAGACTAAAATACAAGGACAACATAATGTGTCAAGAAAGCGAAGAAAGTGATCTCACGATATTCAGAAATAAGTAAAATGACTAACAATGTTATCGGGAGAGGTGGCTCAGGGCATCGTCATTAAAAAGTCCTAGGTTAAAGTCCCGACAGTGGCAGGAGGTAGTGGTAGGGGTAGCTTGTCAGCTAGGTCGAATTCGGGCACAGTCTAGAGGAGAAATGTAAAAGGGGCCGGCTGCTCTAATCGCTAATTTTCCGTGATTTCTCAAATCAACACCAAGCGAATGTCAGAGAAGTACACACACACACACACAAAAAAAAACGGGTCACGGGCCGAGCGCGACCTTTTCTTCCTCTTCTATGCCCTATCCTTCACCTTCTTACACACACTACCACACATTTCACGTACTACACTGCCACACATGCCGGGAGACAAGTCGGGAGTTTAGAACTTGTTCCGCTCCAAGAATTCACCATCCGGATCTCACCTTCCACTATCCGAGGAAAACGTGTACTGACCTTAGCAGTGAGGGAATTACTAATCAATGCTTCTATCAACTAACAATGTTAATGAATCCATTTACTCCTTAATTTTATTTTTCAATAACACTGATTAAAATTATTAATCATTAACACTTTCTCATATGAGGTAGTGGTGTAGTTTAAGAGGAGTACTCAGCACTCAGAGGCAACCACTAAAAATTTTTAATTTGCAATGATTATTACATCATTATTTAATTACAAAAATTAGATTGTAAAGTTTAACGATAACTTTAAAAAGTCAATTCAGATTTTTCTAATTATTTTTCAAATCGCCATCGCGTCAAAATGTGCAAGCTCCATTATTGATTTACATTTTAATTACACATTTATTCGAGTTTAACTCCACTGATTCCTTACAGATCTGAAATCTGGAAAAACATTTATAAATACACTAGCAAATTCGTGTTCATTAGTAAATAACTATTATAACTAATTAAAAGTAATTTAATTAATGAGGAAACAAAGAACATGTAATCTGCCAACATCGAAATTGATTCCATAAACTTTTTTTTTCATTTTCAACAAAATATTTATAGGCAATTTTATAATATAAATTTTTTTATTCGATTACCGTGGGAGGGTGAAACACCAATTAGTTCCCTTGCGTGACTAAGCCAGCTTCGCCGCTGACAAGACTGCGAAAAATTAATGCATTGGAGACATGATAGACGTGAATTCTTTGAAATTCACCTAATGATTATAATACTTAATCAATACGTTTAATATTCTTTGATATATTATTTGTTTCAACAAATGAAATGCATTCATTCATTTATACTTTGAAAATGATGGGAATGATTATTACCAAAACCATTGTTAAAATATTTTAAACATAGATCAAATCAAAACAAATCTATTATTTTGATTAGTACAATTATTGTTGTTGTTACTGTTGTTAGTTTAATTCATACTATCCACCTTCCAGTGCAATTCTTTAATTAAAGTCTCCTGGGTAATTACAAAAATGATTGAAATCAGAACTCAATGAAGTAAATTACCGAGGATAGAATCGGCTTATTTTAAATATCTTCTAACTAATGACTCCCAAAATAGTCAATAAGTATTTATGTTACTCTATGAATTCAGAACTATCTTCAGATTGTTTAGTTCGACTCCGTGCCGGCGCTAGGCATGGGCAGACCGGGCCATCACCCAAGGTCCCGCACGTTTCAAAAAATTGAAAAAAAAAAAAATAGAACTGGAGAAAATCGTAATCGTAAGTTTATAAGTCGCGGTGCAGTAGTCTGATATTTCATAAAATTTTCGATTAATTGGTTATCTTAAATAGTTAGTTATTGTTGTCACTTATAAGGTAGGAATCCATGAAATAAATCAAATATGGCTAACAATAAAATAGGGTCTACTGAAATTTATATTTATTATGTCATGTATTTCACATGTGTGAACACTAACCAAACACAATTTTTTTGCGTTTTAAGCTCATCGTGGAAATTGTATTATTTGATCACTAAATTCTTTTAATTAAAAGCATTATTTGAAATTTATTTCCAAAATTTTTTTCAAGCTTAAAAGTTGTAAATATTATTATTAAATATTATTAATATTATTATTTGAAATCAAATAATTCATATAGTTTATGGATACAAATTCCACATTTTTATTTGTGGAGGGGGGGATAGAAGTTACGTTTCAGCATTGCCCCGGACCCAAAACTGTCTAGGTCTGGTCCTGCTTAGACTGTACATAAACATGATTCGAGAGAATAGCAGGTGTTCTTTCTCACATTCCATCATCACCCATAGTCTCCATCTCCCTATGACTGAGAAGCCATTGAACGAGTGCGAACACGTCCGCAGAGTACTTTGCAAACAGCTGTCGTGAGCGTCGGTATCCGCGTAAGTATCCGCGACCTCTCCTTCTACGTGAGGTTCCGAGCCTTTAAAAGCAGCCCGTATCTCCTCCTGAGCAAAGTGCTTTCGCCGGGAGAAGGACATTGATAAGAGGAGGCGCAAACAGAGGAAGTCGACGTCCGAAGTTGTTTGTTTGAGAAAGGCGTGGCGTACGGGTTTGCATTCTTTTAATAGCTCAAAAGAGGCTCTGATATCTCACGGAAAAGTTGCAAGTAGTTCTAGTTGGTGTGTAGTAAATTCATCATAACTACATTATTTCATTCGATTATTATAAAAGAAAGACTAATAATTTTTTGATAAATGCTAGTCTCGGCATTTCAAGTGCAAAACATCAGAACAGTTACCCGATCAATCACATTCATCTTTTCAAAGCCCCCCCCCCAAAAAAAAAAGATACATTATATTCTAAAAGAGAGAGAATAGTCTGATACAATCATAGAGATGAAGTTTATATTGTAGGATATATATAACCGTATATTATTTTATATACTATATTGTTTTGTTTAGGTAATATTGTAAAAAGAAATTTTAAAATTAATTCTTATTAATTTATTACTCTAGTTGTTTGTGTCGAGTGTACTGAACACTGCATGACCATTAAGTTAGATTTGGAAATGCACGTGAGTTCACTAACTACAGGGGAGCACAATTCAACAATACAGAAAGGGCAATAATAGAGTGTGACGTAGATCGCGTCTTTCTGATCTAATATTAAAATAGTTAAAAAGCTCACACTACACATTCACAGATTGGCACAGCCCTCTTGACAAATAAGCATATTGTTATTCTTCAAAACATAAATATATGAGACTAGAGTATACCCGGTCAAGCATTTTGATATTCTCCAAAATACAAACAAAATACAGTAAAAGATATCCGCTCACAATTTAGAGGTACAATACAAAACCTTTATGTAAAATATAGGATAGACATCATCCTTAACAAAATTATTTCGCAAATGCTTCATTTTGAAGCGTTTGAAATCTGCCACAGTAGGAACTCCGGATCTGCATATCAGCAACAGAGCGGAAGTAACAGCTGCAACGACTGAGCCTTTGTAACTGGTAAAGAAAGCGAAGAGGAAGAAAACTAAAAGGTACAAAACGAGGAAGAAAAAGACGAAGACGAAAAAGTAGTAGAAAGTAGAAGTAGAATGTAGAAATAGTAGAACGTGAAGACAAAGAAAACTAGGAAGAAATTGAATTTGAAGAGGTCGAATAAGTTGACGACGAGATTAAACCCGCATGTGTAGTGCGTGTTTTTGTCACGGAAAGTTGCGATGATCTTTGGCGGATTTTATTTAGGATGGCGAGATCCGACGCCGACCTCCGTCAGTTTTGCGGGGTTTTCTCATACCTCCCACCAGGAGATCACCGCCTCAACTGGGAGAAACTCTAAGCGCCCGACCGGTCTCCCGGCATGTGTGGTAGTGTACGAGTGCATGTTAGTGTAAGTGTGTGTAAGTAAAGGGGTGAGGATAGGATAAGGAAGATTAAGGGAAGATGGCTCGCGGTCCGTTACAAGTTTGTACGGGTACTCCTCCGGTATTGAATTGAATTGAATTGAATATGCCTTATTTTACGTGGCGAGACTCGGGCCATCAGGCCCGCTCTTCCGTCTGACCACGCAAATTTCGCTACGCTCCTTTCATATAGCAGAGAAAGAAGGTATTTCTTGGGCGAGAAACAGGCGATTTGAATTTAGCTCAGAGGCGTCATTTAGGCTTGAGGATCTTTTACATGCAAGTAAATCTACGAACATGGGACAGCCGGCTTTACTTCCCCTCCGAAGGAAGGCGTACGAAGGATTTTTTCGCCCTTAAAAATCCACGGCTTCGATCGGGTTTGAACCCGCCAACTTGGGTACAACAGTCCAGTACGCTAACCGTTACACCACCGCAGCCGTATTCGCCTGGTGTTCATTGGAGAAACCACGTACAACTACCGATCAGAGCAGCTGGTCCCTAGAACTCTTCAGACAGCGTATGAATTCTCCCTAGCTATGTAGTTAGTAACGATAATCCTGCCACTGTCGGGGCGCGAACCCTAGGACCTCCAGGTCTGAGGCACTGCTTGACATCAATTAATGATCAGAGCCATCTGAGATGGTAGGAAATTTAGTAACTAGTGGAGCTAAAACAGCACGTACTTTCTCACTCGTATTTTCACACAAAATTAGTAAAATATTTCGAAAATTCAAATTTCGAAAAATTGTACAAGATCTTATTTCTAAATCTATCTTTAAGGAAAAGATTTTATTCAGGGACAAATCTCTACTTTTAATATTTTAGTTGTAGGAAGACGCCGAAAACAATTGCGATTTTCAAAAAAGCAGGGTTTTCAACGAACATGAGACAAACTCCATTCTCTTAAACGTCCTTTATACTATCCAACAACAAGATTTAATCGAAATCGATTGCGCATTTTTTGTTTTAAATTTGGAAATTGTACTAAGGGATTCATGTATATTACCCCCCAAAACGAACGTATCGGTTTTAAATTCAAGTGGCCGTGACATCAGATCGTCAGATCGGTTGGAGAATATCAATTTTCTCTAAAATTGGCGGCACGGTTTAGACGCTAGCGTTGTTCTCAGACGGACGGACAGATAGCAGACATACGGACAGACGGAGTGACGGAGAGACTTTTTGCTAGAGTATTTTTTTCTAAATTTAGCAACTAGATTTATACACTTTTGCTGTAATAAGCCTTTTCCCCCCGAAAATTAGCTGTTTTTTCGCGCAGCATTACATAATTTTTTCTCTACTGCGTAAGCTACAGCGCGAAAGTAAATAGGATGTAAGTGCCATTCCTTTTGAATTTACGTTTTCACCAGAATAATGATGAATGAATGAAACCCTATAACATGAAGATGCATTTGAATCCATATGCATTTGTTGATAGTGTTACGGTATGATTATAAATGGTAGGCGTTGTGTGTGCCAAACGTTTTAACCTATATATGAACTCATTTTTCTCGAAAGTACGAAAATGGCACTTACACCCTTTTTATTTCAAGGCTTCAATAGATGCCAGTCGGAAGCGTGAGTAAAAGACCTTGGTGATGAAGGCGAAGAGGCGGTCGTCCTCGGCGACGCCGCCCAGCAGCACGAAGGGCAGCGCCACGAACCCGGCGGTGGTGGCCAGCGCCAACAGCGCCGCCCGCGCGCCGTCACGCGCCGCCGCGCCGCTCGGCTGCGCCACCAGGTAGGCGGCCAGCGCGCCCACGTACGCCACGTACACTACCAGGTGCAGCGACACCAGCGCCGCGTGGCGCCGCCGCCGCCACTCCAGGTACAGCAGCGCCTGCAGCAGCGGGTGGCGCAGCAGGGGCAGCGCGCGCTCGCCGCCGCGCGCGAACAGCTCCTGCGCCACCGCCAGGCGGCGCCCGCACGCGCCCTCCGGCACCAGCAGGCTGCGCAACGGGAAGCGCCCCACTGCAGCCCACGCCCTCGCTTCACAGCTCTCAAACGGAGCCACTCGGCGGCGCCACCGACAGCCCTTCACATACAGTCACCGCCGACCGCCTGTGACTGTGAGAGGAAGGCTGTCTTTTCACGGAGCCACTCGACGGCGCCACCGAGAGGCGACAGAGCCCTTCACACGCAGCCACCGCCCACCGCTACTGACCGCGAGAGAGGAAGGCTGCATTCACTGGAGCCACTCGGTGGCGTCACCGAAAAGCGTCAGAACATTTCACACGCATCCACCGCCGACCGCCTCTTATCGCGAGATATTTTAATAGAATAGAATATATATTTTCCTACATAGAAATACATGGAATATTTCCGGTGGTAGCGTTTTCTAAATAGTGGCTGCAAATACTCCCCACAAACAATATTTTTGTACTTTTTCGAGAGATTCTATTTGCCGTAAACGATATGGGTCCCAACATGTGAACCCATATTCCAATATCGGACGTACTAGACACACCCTAATAGATACACCCTAATTCTCTTGATTTTCCACTTCCTTCCCTAAGAACTCTAATAAAAAAGTCTAATGCTTTCCACGATTTTCACTTCATAGTTTACGTGTCCTGCCCACTCCAGTTTCTCACTTAGTACAATTCCCAAATATTTACAGAATTAAGCCCTCGGAATATTCTGATTTCCCAATTTTTAAGTGACGTCATCTGTCTTTCTAAAACACGCGAATCTGACAAACGTGCACTTACTGGGATTTCCTTTCATTTCATTTGTGATAACCCAAGATTCTAGCCTATCTAAATCAGCTTGCAATATTTCTCCATCACTAGTGTCCTTAATTTCCCGATAGATTATACAGTCATGTGCAAAAATACATATTTTTGATTTAATTCCCTGCCAAATATAATTAATGCTATAAAAACAACGGACCTAGGAATTCCCTGTGGCATTCCGTCCGTTACTTCTGCCCTTGAAGAGAAATTTGACCCAATTCACACCCTTTGATTACGCGAGCTGAGAAATTCTGGAATCCAGAAAGCAATTATTTTGTGTATGTTAAGCTTACTATTTTGTAGGGATTAATTTATCATGGGAAATGAGGTCGAACGCTTTGGTGAAGTCTATAATAATTGCGTGAACGATGAAACCTTCTTCGAGAGAATCAGCAATGTCCTCACTGACAGTGACTACCTGACATTCACATGAATATCCTTTTCTGAAACCGCGTTGTCCTTCGTAAATGAGGTTATTCATATCCGAAATTCCGCGTAAGTATTCTGCTACTAAATGTTCCATTTGCTTACACGCTACAGACGTAAGATTTACAGGGCGATTATCTCTCCAATCCCTACGAATTCATGAATTGTTCATTGATATCTCGAAAAACTGCAATAGATACGATAACATAGCTCCCCTCCTAATTTTAGAATTTCACCCAAAATTCTATCCGGTCCTGTTGATTTATTATTACCTAATTTGGAAATTCCAAATTAGTTCTAGGAAAGACCGTTGAGTATAAAATCAAATGATTTTGGGAAAGTTGAAATGGTAATGCCATTTCTTGGTTACTGTTTTTCAGGTTCGTTATGACAACCTCATCAAGTATCAACAATGAAAGAAACAAAAACAAAATATGAATGTAAAAAATGAAGAAAAAAAGTGAATGTAGTTAATGGTTGCAATGGGATCAGAAAAAGCGCTACCCCTTTCAAAAACTTTTGTCATCGTTGATAGAAATCTTTCAAACATTTTCTCTTAAACCTGGGAATGCCACGGGATCACGTCATATGTAATAGTAACGTGTTCGTAACAGTTGTTGCGCAATGAGTGAGTCGGTGCATAGCGTGGCTCGACGCCAGGCACACATGCTAGCGAGGTCATTTGTTTTGTCTAGAATGCGCACAGTCAGAATGATGAAATTGTACACGTCTCGTAAATAACACTCAATGTTAGATTCAATTTGCTTCCCTAGCATACTCCTTCCAACAAAACAATACTCATGAGTTGTACACTCTCATTTTGAGATCACGCTTCAAAAAATATCAAGGTGAAGGGAAGTTGCAATTGGATTTGGATGAGTAAAGAACTCCCATGATTTCATTAAAATTCTTGGTATCACTGCACGCGGCGTAGTCTTTACTCGGTAGCAAGCTAAGATCGACTTTTAAGATTAAGTGTCTTGGAAAGTCAACCGTCCAATTTAATTTGCAATCTTGGCACGAACGACCACGACCTTGATCGTTGTTTCACTTAAAAGGCACGAACTCAAAGCAGTTGCACCAAAAGGAATTCTTCAAACAATTGGAATTGCTAGTCATTTGATTTAGGTAATTCCGCACACACGGATAGGTCACAAAATAACTATACAAGTTTCTTTTCTCCACCAGTGGATAAATGAAACGTGTGTAATCCACAGAATACATGTCGGTAATTGAAAATAATGTACTTTCTGGGCTTAAAAAGAGATTTCTCAAAAAAATACGAATTTCATGCAGCCGATTGCGCGAACATTTATGTCAACAGCGAGGCTTCGATCGACAACTTCCGCGATTAATAAAAACATCTTTAAGTGTAGCCCACATAAAAATTAAATACATTTTATGCCAAAGTATAGACGCAACTTAAATTGACTCCTCGCCCGTGTACACAAGATGGACCACCTAAGTTGGTCACAGCAAATATCTTGAAAACGAGTTGAAGCATCGAAATGCCATTTTATCTATATTGTTGCAAATCATGTGGAAAACAACATATTTCGGTTTCTTGTTAGAACCGTACGTAATTTTTGAGCTTTTGGCCCAACTCTTTTCTAATGGAAGTATATATTTTTAAGCATCATTCTAGAATGATTGAAAAATGAAATTCAATGATATAAATATTGTAAATAATCATTAAGTAGTTTTTCAAAACAGAGCAATTACGACTTGGTAGACGCCATGTCGCAGCGCGCAGAACAGCTGACTTTGCTGACATAGTAGGTGAGTTGACGCACCTTGTCGGAAAACGAGAAAGTTCGCCGATTGTGCTCTTACTGTCACGCTCATGAACTCGGTTTTTAACTTTCACACGTTCTTCACGTGCAAGGAAGGAGGGGTGTTCGAAATCACAAAATTTCAGTGGAGATGCGTATCTAAGCACCATTATTAAATTTACATTTAAGGAACCTATCGAATTCCATAAAAAAAAGAAGTAAACCACGTGTACACTGAGGAGAATTTGCAGTACATTTATTTTATTTTATTTTATCATTTCGTAACAATTCTGCAGCAAAGTTGTAAGTTGAAATAATTCAAAACAGATGAAAACCCTAATAAAGGTATTCTTAACGAACAAAACAAAACAAAATGAGGAACTGAAAACTAAGGAAAATACCAATATTCATAATAACAAGTTCATATTAAACGTTTCTAAAAATGACAATGCACAAGACATTGGCTATTTTCAGGTCATGAGCCCCATGTTTCCCGTCGATCGCGATGCACATTTCTAAGCAGCGCGCAAGGTCAGCTTTCTTTGCGCGCTGCGGCATGACGTTTACCATGTTCTAATTGCAATGTTTTTGTAAAACACTTTTCGAATATTAACAATAATTATATCATTGCATTTTATTTTTAAACAACTTAGAATGATGTAAAAAAATATATGTTTTTTCATTTAAAAAAATAAACAAAGTTGTGCCGCGGTGGTGACGCGTTGATAACAAAGAAATGTATCAGGTACAACGTTGCGGCGAGTGTCCCAGTGGAAAGATCCATTTGAACCAATGCTTTGCGAGCGGTGGCGCGGAATCCCTCGAGGGCTGCTCGTGGCAGGCGTCTGTCCCCGAAAGATACCGCAGCCCTAATCCGACGCACGAGCGACGAGTTCCATTTAAACCAATGCTTTGCTACCAGCGGCGGTGCACGGTAGCGCGCTGCCGTCTACGTGTAAAGGTATCCTAATTGCCCGCGCGGCGCGTCCTGTAGGTTGCCTCAACGCGTCGCCACAGCAGCGCGCTTCCGATAAGCATCAGGGCTATCCCCATGCCGCCACCACTGCACGCCACCGCCGCACCGCCGCCGACTGATGGGGGAGGGTTCTGTAGGAGTAGGTTTCGCCGACCCTCTGGAGACGACGAACAACGGCATTTAAAACGCCGCGACCGTCGGCACAGTTGGAATATCGTGTTTTAAAGCAGGGTTCTGCTAACGGCGGCGCGTATGTCCTGCGCTCCTCGTGGCGAGGATGTGGCGACGGACGCCACAGCGGTGCACGTGGGAAGATCTCCATTCAAACCAATGCTTTGCTACGAGACGCGGGTTTTCGGAAGCGGGCCACTGTGGCCACGTGTGAAGGGGCCCTTACCTGAAGTCGACGAGGACGGTGACGCGCGCAAGCGGGTCGCCCACCGCCACCACGCGCGCGTCCAGCGCGTCGCACAGCATGCGCTCGGCGCCCGGCACGTGCTCCAGCAGCGCGGCGGCCGCGCTCACGCCGGCCTCGCCTTCCCG